>JBBBDQ010000862.1:1502500-1900000 GCA_037127315.1 Ascarosepion bandense | reverse complement strand
AAGACACCTTTTGCATGTATTAAATAATGAACAAACATACAAATTATATTAAGACGGAATGCATGATGTATGATTTCATTTTCGTTTCGGTCTTTTTTTGAATATAATGTCTAGCTTTTAACATCAAATTTATATTATAATCAATCCTAGTTGTTCAATAAATGTCAATATTTAATCGACTGAACTATCCACATTAGCAGATGGCGGTTCTGGGTAGTGACAGTGAAAGGTAATTAAAACAATAACAGAACTGACATCGGATAGTTAATTCGCAATGATTTCGATGTACATTACCGTATTTGAAAATTTGCAAGATACTATAGTAAAATCTTATAAGTCAGATGACTTATCGAACGAATTTCACAATGGTAGTTTTGATTAACTGTTGCAGGCTAAATGTAGTTAATGTATAAGATGATAATGGTTGACTACTCTCGTCCGAGCAGATCTGACAACTGGGCAGACTAGGCAATCCTTGTAGACACGTGCACAAGTAAATTTGTTTTTTTTAATCACCAAGTGAGTCAAACTGCAAATGTTACTGAATATAAACTGAGCAAATCTTAGGTACAATTTCTGGGAGACGGAGCTTATGTCTTAGTCATCTGTTTGAATAACAGCAGTACACTGAATCCCTCAGTCTTGATGACTTGTGAATTGAGCTGTTACAAATGTCGGTGATCAATTTCACTTAAATGTTTTTGGTCAAAACCTGCTCCTGTTTTCAGACATTGTCCTCGCTGCGATCGTCTCCCGAGACATCAATAATTTAATTTCTTGAAAAATCGATCATGGTTTGAACTTGGATTTCATTTTATGAAGCGAAAGTTCTAACCATTCATCAACAAATATAAGCATGTGCCAAAACATGTGGTAGGTAAGTATTATTGTTCAGAAGGGCCTCGAGCTTTGCGGATTTCATTAACACGACGTAATTGAAATTTAGAAGTGATTTGATAATATTAGGAAACACATGTCGTCACAATGGTTAATCTCACCTCCCTAAAATTTGCAGGTGCTGAATACCATATGCAAATATGCGTCTCCACCATGTCTTATAAATGTATTTTTATGTAGATTGTTGTAGCAATAACATTTGTTTTGATTCTACATAATAATAAATCAGGGTATTTACAAGCAACCTACCTACTGAGGGAAAATATGACACAAGGCCTTTTTTAACGTGAACATTTTGAGCTTTTGAAACCTAGAAAAACCTCGTTTAGGTTCCTCTCTCCCCAAATGTAGAGGGTCTGACAAGTCTGATATCGAGTGGAAATGTGGTTAAATACTAAACCGGTTCGGACAAATTGAATCCTGTGGCAAACTGAATTATTGAGGGGCGATGACTAATGTTCTCAATAAATGGGTACAAATTGTAGTTGCAATATATATCATTTATGTCTTTAGTCGTGCGGCATTCCTATTGCATAAACTACTGTCGATCCTTTCACCATAATGGGACTAACATCATTCTTCAAGTTGCTTTGTTGACAACCCTGATCCATGTTCTATGTTGTACGCACCATACCTAAACATTACTCTCAAACCCATTCGATAAGAATAGTGTAGACGGGAGTGTGATATTAACAGGAGCGTTCTGATGTATATTATCATCTCATATCAGTAAAGTGTCATACGTGATACACGCTTGGGCGACCATGTCTCGTAAGAGTCATAACTTACTGGGCAAAGTATTATCCCGCAGTAGGGCGCCAATACTTTCTGCCATAGACTGGTTGCCAGGCAAAGATATAGAACTCAATCTGTCCTGTTTTTTAACACATAGCTTATATGATTAATGCCATTACCAAGGGCATTTGCGCAAAAGTGAATGCAAGGAATTCAACTGGAATTCGAACTCGGATTCCCGATTTGTCGTTCTGTGATGAATTTCAATGCACCACAGCGCACATCTCATATGAAATGTATACAATTAACAACAAACTTAACTGTCATTTACCACCTCTATAGTTGCAGCATATTATTCTATCTGTTGCTATCCTGTTTATTCAGTAGCGTTAAAAATAACAGGTCGTCCTTAGCTTTCTTCACGGTGGGTGCTAAATCATTATATTAGATAATACATTAGTTCTGGTGTTTCAAAAATGAAGTAAACTATCCTTTTTGCAAACAACCATCCATATTCTGAATCTGATAAATCGAATCGGTTTCACACGAACAGACTTTCTGATGTTTACCTGCACGCTCTAGCCGTCATATGAAATAGCAGATATCTGGTGATTTCCATGACGTCAAAGCGTATTGTCTCTTCCTTAAAATTTTATTGAAATAGTTATATATATAGTTATATATAAATGCCAACACGTTTTTATATATAAAACATTTCCTGGTATATAATAGTCAATAGACATTCAATTTGTCTTGCATACATGACAAAATTACAACTGAAGCGATAGAGATAAAGGAGCACTTCCCATGTTTTAAATCTGAAAGCATATCTTTGCTTCTATTTTTCCAACGTAATTTTCATTAAAACCAATGTCTTTCCTATATTTAGCTATGGTGTATAATCAACAATTTTCGATATATTTTTAACTAGCAGTATAGCCCGGCGTTACTCGGGTGTAATGAAAGCTTGAAAACAAATCCATGGTCCTGGAACTCAGACTCTTTGGACGTTGGCACTAAAGACTAAAAAGCAATAGTTGTTTCCAGTTAAAGCTAAACCATAAACTGAAAGAAAAATTAATAGATGTAAGTCAAATTTTGATTTCCCTGTATCGAAATCAAATAGGTTTTTTTCTTCGTAAACTGAATTTTGAAGGTTAAATATCTCCTCTGAGTAAATGGTGTCATGGCTAAAACGAAGAACTACAATTATACCTACTTAGAGCCAAACCCGAAGCAAAAACTAAAATAAAAGGGCTGAAAAAAATACAGACACAGGCAGAAAAACAGACACACAAACAAACATCTTGCCTTTTTATATATATATTATCGATTTTCTGCACACTTGTAAGAACTGCAACCTTGAAACTTCTGAATATCGTTTCTTATGTTTTTGTTTATGAGTTTATCAAATTTGATTCAAATCAGTTCACTCCTTCTATAACTCGATTTTTTCGATTATCAATCTTCGATATTTATCAGGTGGTACCTCGAAACAAAACCTAGCTAATAACTCTTGCAGACGCTTATAGTATAACTGTGTAAATTTTCAAGGAAATCGGTTCAGCCGTTTCGGAGTCTATAGATAACGGACACACGCACACACATACACACACAGATAAAATTCCATTTATAAATCAATTTAGATATAATTGTTTTAGCTTGAGAGATTAACTTATGAATTTAATCTTTCAAATATAGTATGTTTTGAATTTAAACATTTCTTTAAAATTTCCTTTAAATTATATAAACTTTGATGTTAATGATGTTGATGATACCATGGACCGAGAATGTAAGTAACGTCGAGGCTTTGGATAGAATGGAAAAGAAAAGCAAATTTATACTTAACACCAGAAAATGTGAACTGAACTTTCTGAGATATGTAATGTGGAAGGAGCGCTTGGAGAATCTGATACTCACAAGACAGATAGAGGTAAAACGGTAAGGAGAATGCAACACATGAAATACATCATACACTTGAGCCAATTGATGGAAGAGCAGGAATGGGGAGGAGTAAGAAGAGAAAGGCTGTTAAGAGCAGCAAGTGATACGGAGATGTGGAAGGCCATTATCGCCTACATCTTGAAGGGACACAGCGAAGATGAGACGAAGCAAAAAACAAAAAAAAAACAAACAAAGATGCAGTTGCCTTGAAAAATGTAGATCTATGAAAAATGAAGATTTATGAGAAAGAAACGCAATTTTATATCTTAGTAACTTTTATACACACACGCACGCAACCACACACACACACACACACACACACACACACACACACATATATATGTATATATATGAATATAGAGATAGATGAATTGATATATTGACATTATTCAAGAAATCACGGATTTCTCATTTATTCAGACATTATTTCTAAATTCGACTTTATCTTTTAATGACTCCCATGTTTGAGCTATTCTTCTCTTTTATGTGTCATGTCCATTCAGGATATAGACGTCCATAGACTTGCCCCCATGTCTTGTGTCTCTTAATACATTTCTTGTTGGTAACACTTCTAAACCCCGCTCCAACAAATATGTTTCACGTTGCATTCCCCTGTTTTACTTTCCTGCTTATCTGCCCTGTGAGTATAAGACTCTTCAAAGCCTCCTTTATTATTACGTTTCCCAGAAACATCAGGCGTCAATTCTTGATGCTTAGTATAATTTTTCGTCTCTTTGCAACTTCTCCAAAAATTTGCCTTTGTCCCGTACTCAGTTCATTGTATCCTCAGCATTCTTCTGTAGAATCCAATTTCTGATGCTTTGAGTCTTTTCTTCGTCTTTTTTTAGATCGTCTAACATTCGCTGCCATATAGAAGAACATGCATCTCATAACACTCGTTTCTGTGTTTTTAATAAAATTCTCTTGTCTTTCAATACTCTGCTTATCCTTTAAATTTCGTCCTTAGCTATGACAATGCTTCTTCGGATCTTAATGTCGCGTTTTCGTTCCTCTAACAGAACGCTCTCAGGTGTTTTAAATTTCTTTACCTGCTTTATTTTGGTTTGCCTTACCACTAGAAGATATTTTCAGGTTTCTTTTTTACTGATAACTATGCATTTAGTTTTTTCAAAATGTATGCTCAGACATTTATTCACTTTCTCTTGCATATTTCTGCAAGGTGTCGTGCGTTTTCCTTTCGGTGTCACCTATCATCACGGTGTCATTCACGTATTTTATATTCTCGAGAATGTGGACGCCAATGATGACTCCTGCGAAGGAATATATATATATATATATATATATCAGAAGTGGCGATATAACAGAGGAACTAAACAGATAATTTCCCATAACACCACCTAAGAAGCCAGGTGCAAAGGAATGTGAAGTCCTCCAAATAATAAGCTTAAATAGCCACATAAAAAAACGCATTTGTCGTATTCTGATGGTCAAAGGTCGTAGTAGTATCGGACCAGAAATAAAACAAAGTCTCTGAGTGTTCGCTAAAGACACAAGAACAAGAAATGCAATATTCATGCAGAGAATGATATCAGAAATTTTAATACAAATGAAAAAAGACATGCACCTAGGATTTAAGAGTACTCAACGGCGTTTGACAAAATACAACAGAAAGACTTGTTAGAGATATTCTGAAACCTGGACCTATTAGGGAAGGCCTCTGAGATAAAAAAAGGAACTACTTTTCAGAATAATCTGCTTGAAAACGGTAAAGAAACGTAATCAACAGATACACAAAAATAGAAAGAGGCGCAAGACAAGGTTGTGCATTCTTACCGTATCTTGTCCTCACTAATGTATCAGTCAAGTACTATTTCTAGCTTTTTAACGATATTTTTCTCTGTCTTATTATTTTTTGGATCATTTAGAAGTAATATTTCCTTATTTTGTTATGCCCCCGAACGTTGATATTGAAATTACCTTAATCTGGTAAGACACTACCCATATGTAATGTTATAGACCCTGGTTAACAAGGATCGTCTTGACGGATAACGACGACACAAGAGAACACGTATGTATAAAAAAATAAACATATTTTCATTCTGCGTCGTAACAAATGTGCGGAATGAAACTTACCCAGAAAGAATCACGCTCATGCGAAGAAGGAGTCTAATGTAATTAAATTGCGGGAGTTGTCCTCTCCTCTGTCTTTTCTGCGTAGTTTTTGCGTTCTCTTGGTGTTCTATCGATGTTCTGATCTCGGCTAGAGAAAAAAACCCTTAATTATAAAACCTGAAATTTCTAAATATTTTTGTCTCATAAGGTTTTTGCTTACTTGTGTCATCTACGACCAAGTGCATCTGTCAATCATCTTCGCAGGCTATTGCCTTTCAAGCCGGCTACCTTTGATCTCGACCACATTTTGTCTGTCACAGATTATATTTTCTACCGTTGATATCGATCATACATTTGTCAAGACTGTTTCTGTTTTCTGCCTTTGATGATGATCATACATTTGTCGCCCACTGATTTTGATGTCAATCATATTTTTGTCGTATCACAGAAAGAATTACAGTAGGAATCTTAGAAATGTGTGTTTCGTATCAGTATTTTTCTTGAAGCATGTTAACATATATGCAGTAATGAACAATTACATTATTTATTATGTCTATATTTCTACTAGAACCTTGAATAAGTTATCGCAGATAGCGTTGCCATAACTGCGTTCGTATAGTGTTAGATGATAACGCATCTATAAAACGTACTGAAAGTAACTTTAAATTACAGTGTATGACTTTTCGCTGACTGGTAAAAAAACATTCTTTTTCCCTAGCGTTAAACACCTCAGATTTCGTGCCAAAGAAAATATATTTTCAGGAAACTTTACTGCAGCTGAAACACGAAATTTAAGTTTAAACTTACAGCGATCATGTTCTGTTGGAAACAACACGCAGACGCTGGTTTAGATGCTTCAAAGAGAACGATCTGGCGCACCGGAAATGTTTGAATACGAAGAACTGGTGGTATTATTTCATGAAAACTCGTGTCAGGTGCAATCTCATGTTGTATAATAACCAGGAGTTGATCACACAATAGTTTCGAAACGTTTGAGAGTATTAAAAACTATTCAAATAAAGGACATTAAGTGTTGTAATAGTTGAGTCCGAGAGACCTCGCACAACTTCTTGTCAATGTAAACAGCTGTTTCAATGAAAGAAAAAGCACATATTTTGTATTTTATCGTTACCGGCACTACTATAACCTTAAGCGTATAAGATCGTACGATAAGACCCAATATTTATGGTTCGAAGTTTCTGCTCAGCATTTGATACAATCAGCTGTGTGTAGTTTATTATATATATATTTGAAACCTAACCAAAACATCACAGGATATTGTTATCGGCTACATATAATGGGTTTGAAGTGAGTATAAAAGAAAGAAATGAGCGCTCTACGATCAGAGAAAGATAAAGAAATTTTGTAAATTGACAAGTAAAGCGTGGTTTATGTACTAAAGCCACCAACTCAGTTCCCAATAGCTGGTAAGGACCTTTATGAAACTTACCTATATTCCAACACGCATTCACTAGCAAAAGAGTTTCTCACGTTTCATCCTGGAGATAGGAAATGATATCAAGTGTAATTAGAACTTGTACCAACTATTTTTACTTAATCACAACGGAGAATTTTGGTGATGCTCGTACATATGATCCATTGAAAAAGGTACTGGCAAAATAGTCGGTTCTCTGTACAACTAATGTAAGAATCTGGTTTTTCTTGCTATTTCTAACTTTACAAGAACGCGGGCACGTTGGCATGTAGTATTGCTACCGTATATATAAGAAAAGCAGCCTAGTTTTTACTTTTCAGACTTGACAGAGTACAATAGCGTCTCCGCTTACTTCTTGGTGATGAAATGTACGGAAACCTTTCCCAAAGACGAAACGACACAAGCCAGTTATTGCCCAATCGCTGTTTTTATAAAAAGTGTTCCTAGAGACAACCTTCCATTGTTCCATCATTTCTGATCTCGGTTAATACTAACATTGTCACGCAGTTTGTAACCATAATTCCTAACTTATCACATTGACGAGATGTAATTTTAGCCACTAGTAGCTTCTTTCCACGAGAGTCTAATTTGTACAACCGAATGCCAAAACGATAATTTTCAGATTGCAACTGATGAATGAATATTTGTGGATGTTATTTTTTGTTGAGATGAGTAATATCGGTTCAGAATAACAAAACGGAGTGACATGTTCAAATTCCAGTCGAGTTTGTTTTATTCATTTACGCGCAAATAAGCAAAGGTATTAATCCTTTTCTTCTCCCTCCGGCTATGTACTATGAATTGCAGGGCAGACTGAATTACATAGCTTTGGTTGGCAAATAGTCTAACGCAGAAAGTACTACAAGCTACTGCAGAAAAATCTACTGCATAGATAGTCATGGCTCAAACGATCTCTAAAGTGTGTATCAATTATGACAATTAAATGACTCACAATCTTTACTTGTTCACTAGTAGACGTTACTTTCCCAACATAACATATTTACTGAGCAACCCACTATCTCTAGTGACTGTTGGAATATTTTAATGTAAACATTATGCTAAATAAAAAAAGAAAAACAAAACAAAACAGAATTTTAAGAAAACATGTCAATTGAAGGGATGTACTCACAAATAATTAACTAAAACACAAATTCACACATTATATACTGAGTTCGTTATTAGTCATTAACAGCAAAACATTTTTATAAAGCTTTTTGTCAGTCATGCTTACAAGGCCAGTAATATGTGACGAACACTCTAATCTAATGTTTTCATACATATAATAATTATTTAGTTATTTTTCTAAACATCAGTACATTAACGATAGTCGTGTAGCGCATGTTGCTTCAGGGATTTTATATGAAGTGTTCTCGCGAAGATGTGAGCTATTTTACAATCGTCCTACTGTGATGGGCTTTCGTATAGCACAAAATAATCGGATCAATTTCTTCCTAAATCTTATAATTTTATATGTCGGTTTCATCACCAATATTTGCCCGACCTGATTCACTACATGGTGTGTCGGTTAACCCTTAGGGTATATTGCTAATTTGACAAGACTTATGTTGATATTTCTTAGAATTAGCCAAGTAGATTCTAGTCTCACAAGATATGAACTATTATTCAAAAGTTTCTTAAATTTCATTTATTTAGATGATGATCTCAATTATTTCTTGCTGATGATTACATAAAATACAGGCAAACCATGAGTCAGTTGTCAAAACCAAAGGGTGAGACAATAAATTATCTCGGTCAAAGCGAGCTTAAAAGGTTTGATAATTTCAAAAGCAAGCTGAAAATCCTGATAGTTGTCAAATGAACATTTTTCTGAGATCAAGATTGAGATACTTAGAAATGCTGGTATTCTGAATTTTTTATAAGCATGTGATTCTTGGAACTTAACACCACAAATTCAGCCAAGGAACGAAGCATTAGATATGAAATTGTTCAGAATCATGTATGATGTATATGATTTTGACTTGAATCACATATGACGCAATATGAGCTTATTTCAGAAAAACACTTTGGAAGAAATCATATTCTTCGCTAATGTTTAATGGGCATGACCATCCCACATTAGTCAACAATATTCTCATAGTTCGTGTCAGTTAAAATAAAGAAAGACGTTGCCGACAGAGGTAAAAAAAAATGACCGTGTCTGTTATCTACGATGATTAAATATATGTACCTAGTATATTTTGGTGTTTGCATAGGTGAGACTGATTATTTGTTTTCTTTCATCTGATCTGTCATTTATATATTTTATATCTTAATGTACGCGATAAACTATCATTTAAATAATTAAAAGACATCAAAGTATAAGAAACATTTATTCTTTTGTAACATATCTGAATACTCACCAAGACAACGCATATAAACTGAGTACAAGCATAAAAGTATCAAACATACAGAGTATCAGTTCATCGTTTATACTATGAATTTTCTTCATTTCAAAAGTTGTTGTTAGTGTAGAACCATCTTTGTTATGGACGCCGCATTTATTCTTCATTTTTAAATTATTCTTATTACGTATATCTTTCTCACACATGAGTAAACTTAAACAGAATTAATACGCATAGTTTAAATATATATATATATATGGCTGCAACTTCAAACACAACGCTAAAATGCGGTTTAGTGTAATGGTTAGTACGCTTGACTCTCTAGAGTAGTTACAACTAAGCATTGAGATTGATCATCCAAAACACAATATTTTGCCATAACAAACATAGGCTTACTAAAAAAGTATACATTAAAGTAACATTTGAATTAATATAAAAAGAAGTCTGATAAATCCATAACTTTTATAATAAATATTACAATATTATTCTTGCTTTATTTCCTCATGGCGTACTAGATATAATAACAATTAACTGCATAAAGTATGTATTTTGTTTTTAGTGATGATACTGTGTCCATTTATCTTTTGTTTTGTTTAACTAATTATCAACTCCTTACAGATCATTCAATTTTGAAATTTGATTTTCTAGAGATTTTTGAAGTAATGAAAATGTAATGTATGTTATTCTGCTTTTACCATTGAATACACGGTAAATGATACTCAGCACTTGTGGATGTAAATGTTTGTGTGGGCATAGTTACCAGAGGTGGTGATATTTTTATGCTGTAAAGTTATGTTGAATTATATTTTAGAAATGTGTCTGATTTTGAAGACAGTTTACGCTATTATATGGATTAAAGTGTTGATATAATTTTTCATGTTGGGCTTTAGTAGGTTAATTTTGTTTCGCGTCATGACAAAACCACTTGAATTATTTCATTTTGGAATGTAAATATTCTGAAGACAATTTTATGTTTCCATTTAAATATATTTTGAACGCAATCATATGCTTTCAATTACAGATAATATATATAAGTAGATAATATATATGGCAGATTGGAGTAGGTAGATCTATCTATCGCCCGGTTCACACTCCACCCACGTCTATTGAACAGGTTAAGAGGCTCATCCCTTGTTCTCTGTTTAGGATATGGTTTCAGGCTTTCTCTTTACCAATCTTCTCACTTTTTATTTCAATTGAAGTAGATAAATCTATCGCCAGGTTCACACTCCACCCACGTCTATTGAACAGGTTAAGAGGCACATCCCTTGTTCTCTGTTTAGGATATGGTTTCAGGCTTTCTCTTTACCAATTTTCTCACTATTACGTAGCCCCCTGCACATCAGTGGCGTTACCGCCTTGCTCGGGGTGATATGATTAAAAAAAAAGTAATTTTGATATAAATAAATTGTTTTGGCCATGACAAATATTTGTTGTAACTTTTTATATAAAATGTATTGCAGTATCTTTATGAAAAATATATTTATATTTTGTTAGTATTTATTTATTTGTTTGTTTATTTATTTTGCAGTGGGTTTCCCTACAGTTTACCATACTTGGAATCATAACAAATGTTACGACTTCGAGTCAAATTGGACCTTGGAGGAAGAGAAATTCAAAGGTGGATCCACGCAGCACAACACTGTCAATCTCAGTTTGAGAAACCTTGTTCCTGGATGTAGTTTATAGACATACCTAGGACTATTGTCCAGATCTAACAGTAATAGTAAATCATTCGTATTCGCAGAAATTCTCAGGCAAATAGCATTAATATTTCTTCGACGTGAAGTATTTAATTACTAAATATTAATGAATAATTTTACAATAAAGCGATTGATTCATATTATTAATATTCGTCATTAACTGAATTTCCTGCAAATTTAGTGAAAAAATTTAGTGAAAAAATTTAGTGAAAAAATTTAGTGAAAAAATTTTCATAAATAAATGTTTTTAGTGTGCTTGAACAGAAGACTAACATTCTCCAACAAGTATTCATTGAAATAGATTTTAAGGTAAACATTATAGCACACACCTAGAATTAGAATGACACCCAGACTTAATCATTCAAAAATAAATTAGCATGTAATAATAATAAAAAAATAAACACTTCAAATAACACGCTTTATGCATCAGTTGGGAGAGATTTATTTTAAGAGATAAAGAAATGGAAGTTAGAATAGGCTGCACTCGAAGTAGTTTCTTCCGACATGGCAAAAATGCCCTTAATCTTAGAATAGTCTCGTCAGATTGACACTTTTATATAAAAGTATTGCGTGGCACCAAAACCTTAAAACTGCTTTTAGCTTGTGAATGATGTCGGCCTTGGTGAAGACCATCCTAATTCTAACCTGTGAAGGAGCAACAGAGAATCACTAACAAACGAATAAATCGGATAGTAGAAAACTAGCATTTTTCAGATAGCATTTAAAAAAGATTTGAACACATATTAATAGACCAAGTTTTTAACGGTTATTTTGACATAATATTTATGATGTCTTAGTAAGATAAGTTGCAAATGATTTTTGTATGACAATGTGCAAAAAGGTTGAATTATCGTTCATCAGACAAGCTGTAGGTATTCCTCATTTAACAATGTGTATCAAGATAAAACGCTTTTGTCTGGTAATGTTCACCAGAGAGTAATTCCCTGTCTGACAACGAGCATGTCAGAGATATAGCGTCCCCATTCATTCTCCATTTCACTGTACAATATTATATTGGTTGCGATACATCAGGTGTCGTCTAAATTACGCAAAAATTAAAATAATACTGACATCTAATTTTAACAGATCTATTTACAATATAACAAAATATCTTGAAATAATAAACAGTAAATTTATTCAGTACATTCGCATTGGCTTCAATCACGTTCTCCGGACTACATCAGAATATACGATAACTCTTTTAGACGGTTCTTTTTTTTAAGGTAGTGAATTCTGAAATAAGCTTTGCATTTATTTCATATTTAGTTTTGTTGGTGTTTCGCTCAATTGCGCCTCACACATAATATTCAAGTGGGTTGCAGTCTGGGAAGTTAGATGTCCAGATGTAAGTAATGACGTGGACGCGTAACTCATCTGACAGCTATGATTTAGTTGCGTATCATTGTGCTAAGTTTTGACACATTGCAGTACTACCACTTTGAGGCACTTTATATAGACCGCAGTGTTGACTCTTGAGTCCCAGAGGGAAGAGGATTGGAGGCATAAGTTGCCATAATTAGTGATCACTCAAAACATTCCGTTAGAATAATTAGACTTATCCGAGTGTTTCGGAATCCTCTGTCCTGTCTTCCAATTCACACCAATACACTGTGAAATGCTCGTATTGGAACTTCTGGCGCTGATGCTAATCAATACAAGAAGCCGTCACCAAATCTCTGTCGGAGTGAAATGTATTGTTGTGCTCTTTTTCCCATTCTACAAAATTGATGTTACTATAATTTACAATGGACAAAATCAAAACCAAACACCTCAGCTATGTAACAGTAGAAATGTAAAATTACGAATATTATATATATATATATATATATATATATATATATATATAAGCATAATGTTATGCTCATTTTTTTATATTAGGACCTACGCTGTCTTTCGGCAAACATCACTTGAGTGAATAATCGTTGATAAAATTGTAATTACATTAGACTAGATGGAGAAAAATTCATAGAAATAAATCTGGAACACGTTTAAAATTACGATTATTATGAATACATAAAATTAAGAAAATAAAAAAAATCACGATTAAAATAAATGCGTAAATAAAAGAAATGGGTAAATGTCCAAGCAGAGCATAAAAGTGAAAAGTAATCACTCACTTATCTCCAAATAAATGTAGCGTTTGTAAAAATATGTATCTTTGTTTGAAAAGTCATTAAAGCAGCAATTTAAGGCATATGGCTTCTAAAATTAAGTACTGATATTTGAACTTGTCCGCGTGCAAATTATAAAATGAATCCATCGTAAAAATTGACAAGCATGACGCCTATTACATATTGACAACACATATTTGAAAATGGGTCATGATCGTCAATTTATACGATTGGCTCATTTTCTCTTTTACATGCGGGCAGGTTCAAACATCATTTGTTAATTTTGGACGCCGCGTCTTACATTGCAGAAACCATCCCTTTGAAAATAAAGGGGTAGTTTTTTTGCGATCTCTACATTTTTTGGAGACATGTGAGGAATCCTTTTTTCTCTTTTATGCTCTGCTAGATCACTTACCTATTTTCTTTATTTGCGCATTCATTTTAATCGTAAATTTATTTTTTCTCAATTTTACGTCCTCATAATACCCGCAATTTTAAATGTGTTCCAGTTTCATTTCTATTAATTTTTCTCCATCTAGACTAATTTAATTACAATTTGGGCAATGATTGGTCCCTCAAGAAGCACTGGCCGAAAGTTAACCAAAAAACTAATTAAAAAAATGATAAGTATTCATTTTTTTATTATGATCTGTTTTTACGTTCTGTCTTATGGAAGCATTATTCCGACACACACACACACACACACACACACACACACACACACACACACACATATATATATATATATATATATATATATATATATATATACTGTGTTTGTGGCAAACGTTGTCAAAATATGAGGTAGAATGCAAGGAAATATAAGATTTGACACCAAGGTTAGTGAGAGTCTATTTAATGCTTATAAATTATTGTTTCGCATATTCTTTGTTTAAATTTATCTCCTGAAAAAAAAGCATGAAAATTACGTTCAGTCATAATCACAGCGTCTGCACTATGTTCACATTATTTTCTACTGTAGACTGGTTGTAAACCATGACTATAGAAACCAAACTATACTGTTATTACATTTCCAAAAAGTATTTGTGTGTTAGTGAAAGAAACGAATTCGACTGGAATTGGAATTCGGCTCTCTGATTTCTCATTCCGAAAATAAAAAATTAAAATAATAATGGCTTAATATTGTCAAAATAAAAATAGGGTAGTTATGCATGGGCTGATATAAAGGATTTTTAAAATTTCAACATTATTTTGCAAAGCCAAACCTGTTCGCATCGTTTATTTATTTTTTTTTTTATCAGAATTCATATTTAACATAGTATTTTAAATAAGCCTGATTACTTCAATAAAAAATCATTAATTGCCGATGATGTACTTCTTATGATGTAACTCGTTACTAATGTGATCTTTTCACTCATATATATATATATATATATATATATATATGGGGGGGGTGTATGTGTGTATGTGTTTGTATACTTATAATAATATATAGTTTAGTTCATAAATGCTTTACAGATAGACAAAAAAGCATTTCTGTTACAAATAAAGAAAATCGAATAATCTCCTGCCTTGTCAATGCACATAATTCAGACTTCCCTATTAATCAAATAGACCGAACAATTTAAGATCAAATTCATGATAATAATTATGCGCAAGGCTACGAATTATTGATCAACTCTTATCAACTTAAACAGATGTAATTGCACACACACACACACACACACACACACACACACACACACACACATACACACGCGCACACACATACGCACACATACATACATATAGCGAAATATATTCATAGATATATGGAAATACTGGAATCACATTATAACCCGAGTTAAGCTCGAATTTGTCTCTGCGTCTGTATATGTAACTTTAAAAAAATGTTTCATAGAATACCTGCGTTTATCTATATGTTAGTGAGATAGTGTCAGTGAAATAGAATGTCTCTTAATATGCGTATGCACTTATTTACACATCTGTGTACAGTTTTGTGTCCGAAAATATAATCGTGTGTGTTTTCTGTATTCACTTTCCAATCAATTAGGCCCGGGTGAGAAAGCGCACAGTTAATTATAGAAAATCATTATGAAACTATATTTCTCTTTTTCTTTAGGTTTTACCAATGCCTTGGACGAGAGAAATAATCAATCATACCGAAAATTTAGTGCCTACTTAATTAGACAATAATTGCTTTCTGAGGAAGAAAACTGAAGATAAAAAATAAAAAAAGCCGAAAAAGAATGAGCAGACAACTGACGGACATGAGACAACGTTCACTATCGATATTTCGTTATATTCGATAGACAATAGGCACAAAGTTGAAGAGATAAAGGCTGCTCTGTAGATGAAAATTAAAAAGTAAAAAAAAATTATGAATGTTTACCCTTCTTTCTTTTTTAGTTTCTTTGTTTGTTTCTTTCTTTCTTCAAATTTATTTTAAATATATTCTTTCTTTCTTTCCTTCTTCTTTATTCATTTCTTCAATGTTTTCTGTTCTTCTCTGTCACTGAAATAACTACCCTTCACCAAACTTCTTTTTAATTCAAACAAATTTTAACACAATTCTTTTTATTATATTTTTTATTGAAAAATTCTCGCAGACTATACATTTCTCCATTTCACTTTCACTCCCACACATGCTCAACTGTTTATTTATTTATACACACTCATTGCTTTCTTCGTCAGTATGTTGGAGAAAATAAAGCGCCGTTTTGTCTTACAAAATGCTCAGTGTAGAACAAAAAACATATAGGGTGATACCGGAATAAATATCGCATTCATATTTCACACCAAACAAAAGCTATCACGTGAACCAGAGATTTCATATCGGATCGTCTCTACAAAAAAATGAAGAAGCATCTGACCTTAATAATTCACCCCGTTTCCGTGCGTGCGAATATATTTTGGCAAATGCGGTTTGATAAGCAATAACACAACGATTGTTAGGGCAGTCTCTTATACAACGCAGACACAACGTATGATCCAAATATCGTACCAGGTCGACTGAGTTCAAAACAAGCACTGACCGAGAGTAACAAAAAAACATACAAATTAATAAAATGTTAAGAACATAGAACTGGAACTTGTCATTTAATCCACAAAACTAAATCATATTAAAAATATCAACCTCCGAATATAGTTTAATCAAAATAATAACAGATAAAATGTATATACCGGTTACTTTAGCAACAGCACGGTTTTGCTTGTTTTAAAAATAATCGCTTCTTCTGGATATATATTCGCTTGCATGTAGTAAACAAAGATTACCTAAATATAAGGGTAAAGACACACCTAATTGACATTGATAGCGTTTAAAACTTATCCTCAGTTGTGCTAGGTTTTATAAATGTTGACTGGCTAAAAGGTTTACCAAGAAATAAAGCAAGTAATGGAATTTAAAGCCACATGACAACTTATATATTGATCGTCGTTTTACATAGGAGTGAATAAAGTCAGAGGGAAATAGTGCTAGGGAAAAGCAACGATACAAGGCGGGCTTGAATAATGAATGCTAGAGAAGAGTTTGTTAGGATAAAGCCTGTAAGGAGCCACAAGGAAGAGAAAGATGTAAAAGTACGATGATCGCCTACGTCTTGAAGAGAGACGGTGTATACAAAAGGAAGAATAAACATCTTTTTATGAAGCTGTCCTTTTTTAGTATGTTTGGAAATGATGGATTATTTCAAAAACTATATGAAGAATGAAAAAAAATCTGATAGTTTACTCTAGCTCTCTCTCTCTCTGAAACGCACACAAACAAACAAGCATATACATATAAACACATAGATTGAAAGAAAGAGTGAGAGAGAATATCAATAAAGGTAAATTGTCACTTAGCTGAGCGATGTTATTTTGGTCATGCCGATTTCAGTAATAACCAAGTAAACCTGAAGATTGAATAAATCAAAATAAAGCCCTTATGAAACCTCGAAGTAACACTTCTCAGTTAACTGACAATTTTCTCCATTTTGATTCTATAAAGCTTCAATTCAAACGTTGATATCGAGCACGTTATGAAATGTATTCTTGCCTGAAATACCTTTTAACAAACATACGACCGAAAAATACAGCAATTTTGATACTAAAGCTATTCAAGGACAAAATTACGATATCCAATTAACCTCTTGCACACCATTTTAATAAAAATTATCAAACTCTACAAAAATCTCTATAAATAATAAAGAAAACGCTATAAAGCAGCAAATCCAAAATTTTGCATGGACTAGTGACGATATTATAACACTCTTCTCATGAATATTTGAAATAAGCATGAACCTGCTCAGTTAAGTTAACAAATTATCTGCATTAACCTTAACGCTCTCTCTCTACTCCGATATCGAGCACTTGACCATAAAAAAAGCTTGCCAGTCTATCTATCTATCTATCTATCTATCTATCTATCTATCTATCTATCTATCTATCTATCTAAAAGACAATGAGAAAACGGTTTTGGCTGCCAATGCGTTTCATCCGATGTAAACTTTTTCAAGGCAAACACCACAGTGAATTTATTAAAAAATAAGTAACCGACAATAATAGAAAATATGCTTAGTAATTGAAAAAATGAAAATATATAATTTTTCTGACAATAAGTTTGAGTATCTTGTTTTAAAGGAGCTCCCAACAAGTTTAAAACCCCTGACTGACTGCAAATGTTATCAAGAGATGGAAAATAAATGAATTCAAATCTATGTAATAGTTAGTATCCTGTTTATAACGTTACATACTGAATTCAGAATCAACAATAGGTCATGGTCACACGACCGAGCAAGAGATAAAAACTGAAGATATAACACCAAGGTACGACAGAATAAAATTCTACGAAATTATTAAACTAATTATAATTTGTAAAAATTGGAACTGTAAACGCTTTTCTTCTGTTTTTGAATATGAAATTCGATTTTATGCGGATTACAATGTGCATATTGAATGATTAAAGAACAGTTAGGAATGAAATTTACAAACTTTCGTCTACACGTCAAGTTACAGGTAGTCATAGTAACCACCAGGCATATAAGGGTATGTTACCACGATGAAAAAATACATAGCTCTTCTTAGATAGCCTAAGTTGGTTTAAAAATAAAATTAATTCTTATCTTTGACTTCTTTTTTTAATTTATATCATAATTGAGTGAAAAGTCAGAGAAGTGATAGAACAAATAATATGTAGTCAAATAATTAGATTATAGGACAAAATTAAGACCTCAGGTTCCCCAAAATGGTTATCTTAGCAGAATTTCTGCATGAGATAAGTAGTTGCCATAGGCTGTACGTAGCGATATATACTCTCCTACTCTTATTTATACGTTCGTGTGTGCCTACGTATATATATATATATATATATATATATACGTAGGCACACACGAACGTATAAATAAGAGTAGGAGAGTATATATATATATATATATATATATATATATATATATATATATATATATAAACGCCAGATAACAACGTTTTTGGTGCGATAAGAACAGTTATTTTAAAAGAAATTTCTGAAAAGAAAAAAATAAAATGAAAGAGGTGTAACGGTAAGACATTATTGCAGTATCAAGTATAATGATTTTCTGAGCGAATTAATAATTGTTGTTTTGGTTCTGTGTGAAAGGCCAATAAATCCCCCTGTTAAAATCATTGTCGAATTTCGTATTTACCGTTTTAAGATAATATACTGTTGTGATAAAACTTTTTACTTTTTAATTCTTTCATTTTTTATTAACAGTTTATTAGTATTCTCTGCCCAGAGAAAAGACTAACTATAACTGACTTCCCAGACCGAAACAATCTACTAAATAAACAATCAAAAGTCATTTCAAAATGGGCACACGAAATAGAATTTTACTAAAAAATTGAAAACTAAAAACGAACAAGAATGAATAAAAATAGATTAATAAAGAAAAATAAAAAAGAGGTAGAATAATTTTATTTAAAGGAAAGAATATGTAAATATATTAAATAAATAATTAAAATTAACAAACTATTAATGACAGTTTTCATCCAGGAGGAGTCCGCAGATACGCAGTCTTGAACAGGGACACTAAACATTTTGTTCCATGAGCAACACCAAAAATTCAGCTAACGACTCTCAGTCCGCTCAGTGATAACAGTAAGATATTCTGCTGGTATAAGAATATTGGGGTAAAGAAGTGAATATATTTTGATCGAAACCACAGCATGATCAGTGTGGATAAGGTGGGAGAAACCATGAGAGTAGTCAGGGTAGATTTGAAGCAGGGATCTAGGAGAGAAACTAGTTGTTCTGGGATACTGGGGAAACGCGTGGGAAATCAAATACTTGCGTGAGATACTGAGTGATTGAAAATTCTAGGGAGTGGATGCCAACAAAATCAGTGACATAGTTTTCCAGCCAATTAGCATGGTGGACAATGAAGTGACCGAACACAGTTAAATTAGCGAATGGGTGAGAAGAAATACCCTTCTTTATATTATCAGAAATGCTGTCTAGCAATTAACAACCAGGAGAGAAAGGGGAGCGTTAGAGAAATAACAGATAGCTAACAGAATGAGACATAGACATGTAAAAATGATCAGGAGATTCTACAGAAATCATCCTAGCCAGAGGGGCTGTTTGCTGAAACAAACTCTCAGGCTATGCATATTAACATTGTAGTCCTTCCTAAAGAGAGCAAGGATAATTTTTAAAAATCTCAAAAATTAAATGTCCCCAATTTTCTGTGCCGTTTTCTTTCTCTCTTGTTTCTACACAAGCCCACACGCACCCACACAGAATGTTCGATGATTAAGCTGTTACATAAGTTAGGCAAAAATGAAAAAAAAAAAACTCAAATCTAATTCTAACAGATATATTTACTAAAATTACACAAAAATTGTCTTGAATTACGAAAGAGTAAATTAATTCAATTAAACGGCATTGTCTTCAAGCACAGAATCCAGAAGACTTCGTAATCCCCTGAACTCTTATGAACTGTTTCTTTGATTAATTTGAGGAATGCTGTCATAATATTTGCTACAGTTAATCTTCGGTGTTATAAGGAGTTTCGTTATTATCTCGTTCTAATCGGCCTCAAAACATAATAGTCAAGTGGGATGCCATTCTGGGGAGTTACATAGCCATGTGTAAGGGGTGATGAGTTCTGCTGTGTGGCGTAGTGCATAATTTTGCTGCCAGATATTGAGCCAACTGTGTAGCACTAACTTCTCAGGTTACTTGATGACGGCTATCGTGTTGAGTCCGAGACTCTGTGTGAATAAGTATGAAGGCATAACATCGCCATCACTAAAGATCACTCCAAAACACATTCTTAATTCCCATTAGACGGTGAGCAACTATTTTCGAATATTTGCTCAGTCACAAGATTGACACAGAACCTCTCTGAAGTGTTGGTAATGGAGCTTCCAGCGAAAATAGTAAGCAGTACCGCATGCCCTCGCAAAATTTCCGTCGGAGTGAATTGCCTTATAGTGGTCTTTGTCTCACAGACGCTTCCCATCGGATGCTACAATACGGCACAGTCAAAAAAACAAAAACTCACGCACTAAATGAAAATTATTAAACAGCGACAATTAACCCACCACTAACTCCCCCTTCCCCCTCTCTCTGTATATATATATATCATCAAAAATGCATACGCACTTCAGGAATGTTTTATGTATGCATATTTTAATACTAGTCTTTTAAAGATTTCTACAGGTTAGTACATGTTACCTTTGGTCTAAATAGTCACAATAGTTGCTGAACATAGTGGTCTTTATATTCCAGAAATTTACTGTAAAGATTATTCAACCTTGCTCAAAGTGTCAGGTGGGATTGCTACAGATGCATTTTCAATTTCTTTTCAATTTCATTTTCTGCAAATCTAATTCCGACTATCAAGGAAATATCATACTGTACTAAACAGTGTTATCGCAATTTGCTAAAGCTACGATAGACAATATTTGGAGCTTTTATATACTTTAGGCGTACTTTCTCTCTCTCCCTCATTCTCTCTCTCTCTCTCTCTGTCTCTGTCTCTCTCTCTCTATATATATATATATCATCTTTTGAATGAAACATGACATAATTACAGATTTAGAAACATTCCTTATAAGGTCGATGATAGAGTTCGTTTCTTGCATTTCAATATCTTTATGTTATCCATCTCTCTTTCTCTTTCTCTCTGTTGATCTCTCTATCGTATTACTTTCATTCTTTGTCTATTTTAACTCTAAATTGGGAACTATGTTTTGTTTAACAGTCTATGCCCTTGGCTCTTTGTTCACATACCTGGTTAATATCGGCATGTACCCATTCGCACACGCACACACACACACACACACACACACACGCGCGCGCGCGCGCGTATTCTCGCATGCACACACATACATGCACACGCACACACACATACACACACACACACACACACACACACACACATATATATATATATATATATATATATTGCTAGACTGTTCCTTTATCGACATTGATTTAAACTTGTACGTTAAATATGTAAATCATTTACAAGTGATCATCCTTTGTCTATTTTTTCATTGTTTTTCAGATATCTCATATCATTTTGGACGAATGAATGTCATCCTTCTTTATACTATTTTATTTTTCTATATTTCTTTTTTCTGATGCATTCTTAGTCATCAACTGCCGTAAATTCCTGGCGATCTTTCTTCAAATGTTTCTTTTCAAATAGAGATAAATTTAATAACTATATATAACATATTTTAATATATATATATATATATATATATATATTCACTGCCCGTGTTTCTTAAAATATGTTATATGAAAAAAGAAGATAAATCCGCAGAAAAAAAACCGACACGTACAAACATATTCACAATTATATTTGTTCTCTTAACTTTCACCTTGTGATATATTTTTCTGTATATTAATGCGATTTCTCACTTGAGGAAGAAAAATGCGATTTTCCATATATTTTCTGATTTGAAATTATATCTATTCACGATCAATATGTGTATGCAATAAAAACATACGCGATGACTCGAATTCTATTATCAGGAAGGCGTCTCAGCATGAGAGCAGTCTAGCTTCTATTATAATAGAAGTACATTTTTACATTTCAAGATTTCTTGACTTCCTTAATATTTTAGTTTCAGTTTTATGATTTGTGATTTTCCTTATGTACTTGTTAACTTGGTTCCTTGATTTGTAAAATATAATAGTCAATAATTATTTTATTTATGTCCTCTGTGATGAGCTATCCTGAAGATATACAAAAATATTTTTAAACTATACATTTTTTGTAATTTACAATATCTGTACAAATAAAATCCGACTCTTATCTGATAAGGCTTCATATTTGCTTCTTATTTTTTTTCATACAATAAAATCTTTAATTTCCGGTATTGTTTCTTAAAATTTACATCTTATATCTCAAAATCAAAAGATCGTTTTCCTCGATAAGTTAAAAGTATCCATACTTTAGCAGGAATATATATTTAGACAAGTGTACGAATATGTTTAGACCTTCTTTATTATTCATTCCTCAGTGTTAAGAACTTCCAGTCGACACTACAATTTTTTTTAAAACTAGTATTTAAACGTTGAATGTTTTTATAATCCGTTCATACCAAAAAAGGTCGGGCCAACACTGATGCTTAGTGGGTACAGAAAGAGAAAAAAAATCAGGATACATGGGATGCCTAAGAATAGGGATGAGTTTCAGGGAGATAGAATTGATTTATGGGAGTAGGAAATATATATATAGCAACAGTACTCAATGCACGGATGAATCGTTTATTTATAAATTTGCGAAAGTTTGTCTATTAATATCACTTGTTATTACGAAATAAGAAAACCGTAATTAGAATTCTTTTGATCGATACAGTGCCATCTAATTTATTTTCTTCAAAGATAACAGCAAAGTACTGATTTGTATCTATCTGTGCACTAACGTGTCACTGGGGAATTGGACAGAAGTTTTATCAAGTTTATTTGAGAATTGCGTGATACTTGTTAACACACATTACGTATTTATTTACGGTATTCTACATTAGTAATTAATTTAAAAAAAATCAGTATCGTTCCAAACCAGGCAATAAAGCTATTAACATACACGGTGTTAAAAAGTGTGGAAGAATCAGAAACAGAAACAATAATAATGAACTAAAGAGACAAAAGTAATCGGGTGAAAAGAAGATAGTGACTGTCATTGTATTTAAACTTTTACAGATTGCAGTTAGATGGTAAACATGAATAGGATCTACACTTTCAAGAAATGCGAGAATATAAACTGTTAGCTTCGAATTTACAGCGACATATAGCTAGCACAGCTGTAACTTGATGTGATATAAACACCTGTCAAATACTGCATACAACAAATTTATTTACCATAGCAAAGGGTGCTTCTAAACTATTAATATGAAAGTATCTCTAGAAAAATCACACAATGCTAGCCTTATGGTGGTGGTAAAATTGACGAAGCTCTGCTGCTAGATCAGGATCAATGATATTGCTGAGTCTTCTTTGGACGTTATCAAAGAACTAAATCTAAAGAGCACCAGCGCTGGACCATATGTGGCAGCAATATTCTATGTATGAGTGATTGATAGACATATTAGCTTGTTACAAATAGAATGGCCGATTTCAGAAACATCATTCCATTCTTAAAAAATTAACTGGAGAAAGGTTGAAATTAGTCAAAATACGAGCCCTGAGTATCTGCGCAACGCTATTATCGATCGACGAGATTATGTATTCACAGCTGATAAAAAGATATTGGTTATAATACAACGAAATATTTGATAGTTGTTTTCACCCCTGGTTCGAACCTAAATGTTATACCATTTAAAAGTGTGCTTAAGTTCTTAAAAAAGATAATCAGTGGGTTTAAATAACAGGAGAATATGGAGGATGTCGTAAACTCTCTTATTCCAAATATGTGACCTTGTGCAGCGTTATTCTTGCTAGGGTACCCGCTTATTATCGTGGAGCAGAATCCGACCACGTCGGTTTACCAAGGAAGAACTCAGTTTTTACAGGCGTGCGTACCTTTCAGCAAGTTGATTGCAGTAAAGCTTTGATTTGCTTCCAGAATGGTGTAGTGGATCACATCAGTTGCAGACCACCAGACAGTCACCATATTCTTTTGCTGATGAAACCTTTGCTTTAGGAATTATTTTGGGGGCTCATCTCTATCAAGCCATTGACCTGATCGTTTGTGGATATCATAAAAGACCAACTGGTCATTACAAGAAATGTATCATTACCGTTATACACAAAGAGCACTGTGCACACTACAAAACGCACAAGTCTATTTAATATTATTGAGATCACGAGGAACCAATTTATCGAGATTTTCAGATTGTCAATACTCTGCAAATGGCGTGAGATTGTTGCAATGCTGCCACCAAGCGTTTAAGAAATTTCTTTGACAATTTGACCTGGGTTTTATCTCATAATTAAAAGATTCTGTGAGTCAAGAATATTTATGTCTGAAAACAAGTTAAATATTTTTAAAGAACACACATTAATATTACAGAATTCACCTAATAATGTACCGTGAATATTAGGTTAAAAAGACTTTTCAAAATACAACATTTCCAGCGTCCATTATTTTTGCAACAACCTAATATATATACTTAAAACAGATTCTAAAAATAAGAATAGTCTCGCACAACTTAGTGAACCAATTTTCTTAGTCGCTGACCTAGAAATCAGTTTAATGTATTGAATAATATAAATGACATGAAATAAAATTACGATTCACCTGCTTCATCATTCTTTTATCCAGTTTTTCAGTAGTACAATTTTGTAATATTAATGTAATTAAAAAAGACACTATTGAATAATGGCTTAAAACGATCCTATATTAACTTTTGTTTTCTTGTTACAATACCAACTA
Organism: Ascarosepion bandense; assembly: GCA_037127315.1. Lineage (NCBI taxonomy): Eukaryota > Metazoa > Mollusca > Cephalopoda > Sepiida > Sepiidae > Ascarosepion > Ascarosepion bandense. The sequence continues at coordinate 1,874,950 of JBBBDQ010000862.1, read as the reverse complement.
GACTTCCAGCTGTGGTAAAATAGTTAACCCAAAAAAGCATAAAAATAAATTTTAGATTTAAAATAAAATCGGTAGATTTTTGGAAAAGATTATTACCAGCAATGTGTTTTGGAAAACAAACAAAATATGAAATATTGATTCACGATAAAGAAAACGCTCTTTACAAAATATACCCCAATGAAAACTGATATACAAACTGATTTTTTCACAAAGAATTCATATTCTCTTCATACAAATCTATTCTAAAAACCTTGTAATAATCAAATAATCCATTGAGGTTATATGCTGTATAATATAATAAAACAAATTCACCATCCGCAAATGTAACGTTGTACCTAATGGCCTGAAGAGAATAGACAGTGTGCGACAAAAATATGTCTCAACTATACAGGTTGACGAAAAGACAAAATAACTACTATTTAAATATATATATTTCAATGTTATTTAAAGAAAAATTAGATTATTTCGCAATAATCTATTGGATCAGTCAGTTAAGTGTCATACGTGATACTCGCTTTGGGTGATCATGACTCGAAAGAGACATGACTCACTGGGCAAAAGATTATCCCGCAGTAGGTTGTCAATGCTTTCTGCGGTAGACTGGTTGCCAACCAAGGCTATAGAACCCAATCTGTCCTGTTATTTAACCCATAACTGGAGGGAATAGACGGATTAATACCTTTCTCAAGGGTATTTGCGTGTAAGTGAATGCAAGGAATTCAACTGAAATTCGAACTCAGCTCTCCGATTTCTCGTTGCCGAGTCGATATCCACTGAGCCAAAAGGCACATCCATTGGATATGATTTCTAAAAAGTTTCATCACTCTGAAATCCAAGGTAGATTTCTATAAGTTTGAACTTGCGGTCCTTAAATTTTTACTCAAAGCTGTTATGATTTTCTCTCAGGAACAGCATCATTCTGACGCTAAATAAAATGAGTACGAAAAGCTCTCTGTTTTGCAGTGAACAATTCTTCTTTTTTTTCTTTTTTCTTCTTTTTCTTCTTTGCATTTTCTTCTTTTTCGTCTTCTTTTTCATTTTTTCTTGATTTAATTTTTCTTTTTCTTCTTTATTATTTTCCTTCTTCATTTTCTTAACTTTCTTTGTTTCTTTTTCTTTGTTTCTTTTTCTTCTTTTTTCATCTTTGTTTCTATATTTTCTTATTATTTTTTCTTTTTTTTCCTTTTTCTTTTTCGTTTCCAATTTTCTTTTCTTCATCTCTTTCTTTGACTTCTTTGTTTTATTCTAAATTTTTTCTTTTTCATTTTTTTCTTGTTCTTTATCTTTATCTTTTTCTTTTTTCTTTTCTCTTTTTTCTTCCTTTTTTTCTCTTCCTACTTCTTATTCTTGTATGTGCCATGTTTCCTTGAGAGGTAGGGGATAATGGCTTTCTATATCTAACTATTCCTTTTAGCTCTGAACACCATTTCCTTCGGTAAACCTTCTAAACCCTACTTTGTAATCTATGTACTGGAGTCCATCAAATATGTCAAGCATTGCTTTACCCATGTCTCTCTTTCGCTCTGTTCACTGAGTACATATTTTCCAAGCACTTCTTCTTCTTTATATGATCTAGGAACTTCACCTGTCTTTACCTGATGTTAATTATCAATTTTCGTCTCGTTTCCATCATTTCCAAAAACTAGACGTTGTTTTGGACCATATATCTTCAGCACCCTTCTGTAGAATCACATACTTGTTGATTCAATTTTCTCTGTCATCTTTGATGAGATTGTTCAGCATTCAATGCCATACTGAAAGAGAAATATCACTTAACAGTCTCGTAATTACTTCATTGTTTCCAGCAAAATTGTCATATCTCTCAATACTCTACATAATATCTGGCATTTATTCTTTGGCGATTCAACAGCAAATTTCTACTGTATAGAAGTTAAATCCTTATAGTAATTTGTTATATAAAAGGAAATGATATGCTACTAGCTAAATAAAGAGAGTATTACCACTTTAATGACTATCACCACAAAAGTGCCAATTTCAGTGTACAGGTTAAGAATAGAAAGAAGGGTGAATTAACGACTTTTTTGTATTGCGCTAACCGGAATATATCTTTGTTTCTTTATAGTAAGTTTTATATAATTCATGTAGGTGATGCTACCACAAATCACTGGGAAGTGAAACGTAGTTACACATAGTTTCACTTTTATACTGGTTATTTGATATAACTCTAAAACGTATCACATTGGATAAAATGTATATTTCTTATTGTTTTTTTTTCGTTGGACTATGTGATATATTGTAAATGTAAACCAACATTATTAATAAATTTCACAGTTGGAGCGATAAAATACAACCGGAAGCAAAGCCTCTGTTCGGATGTTTTTGAGGATCGTGACACCACCTCTTAATTGCTGTTGTTCCCATGTCCGCCATTAGCGAGGGAGTTAGCACCAACTAGGCTTCCAGCTGTGGTAAAATAGTTAACCCAAAAAAGCATAAAAATTAATTTTAGATTTAAAATACCATCGAGAGATTTTTGGAAAAGATTATTACAAGCAATGTGTTTTGGAAAACAAACAAAATATTAGCAGTAATACATTTGACTCACGATAAAGAAAACACTCTTTACAAAATATACGCCAATAAAAACTGATATACAAACTGATTTTTTTACAAAGAATTCATATTCTCTTCAGACAAAGCTATTCAAAAAACCTTGTAATAATCACACAATGCATTGAGGCTATATGCTGTATAAAATTATAAAACAAACCAAACCATCAGACACATCCAGGTATCGCCCTATCAAATTTCTACCAATTTTTGGCAAGTTACGCTATTACTAATGCTGAAGTGGTTCAACATCTCAGAGCACAGGGCGTCCTCTCCAATAAACAGAATGATTTTGCTTCATCAGGTTTACTGATATGCTAACAACCGTCATAGTATATATACCATACTCTCGATAATAACGGCGAAGATTGCGCTGTTTCCCTACATATCTCTATCGCATTTGACTAAGGCTGTCATGTTGGCATTCTACACAGGCTACATAGCATAACTGTACGATTGACCTTGTACACAAGCTAAAGGGTATAACTGGACGATTGTTTGATCTGATCCAGTCTTTCCTATCAAATCACGTAATTAAGGTATTATTAAACGGGCGTGATTCTAGATGCTATCATACGAACGCGGGTATACAGCCCTCAAGGCTGTATTCTAGGTTATACGCTTTTTATGATGTTCATCAACGATCTCCCTGATGCAATCAGATCCCAAGTAGGTATCGATGGTGGCGACAGATCCAATTACTTTTGTCTCGACAAAAATATGCCGAGGCTGATAATATAAAAATTTCGCTGCAGACCTTTAGAAGGACCTTCAATCTGTGTTGGACTGGACTAAGAAATGGCTCGTAAATCTTAATGCTTCCAAAACGAAGCTGGTATCATTTAACCATCATAGACAACCGCTTCTACGTACCATCAGAATGGATCAAGCTTCCTGAAAGCAAAACACTGAACTTCCTTGGCCTAAATCTATCAGACGACCTCATATGGAAGGAATACATTGAATCCACAGCTAAAATCTGCTACTATGATGGTTAGTTCCCTGTAATGGGCCAGGAAGTTTTTCTCTTTTGAATTCATCTTGCACATATATAAATCTAACATCCGCCCGTGCCTTGAGAACTGCTGTAAAATCTGGTCGGGCGTCCCCGATATTCATCGCGAGATTATTGACAAAAGCCACCGGAGAATCTGCAATGTAATTGATCCCGACCTGGTAGCTCAACTCCAGTCACTCTCTCACCGACGTAATGTGGCATCCCTCTATCTATTCTACAAATACTTCCACAGCTTCTGCTCCGATGAGGTTACCTCTCTGGTGCCACCAATGCAGTAATTTACTCTAGATTCTAGACTAGCGGCTAGGTCCACCTTTTTTATTGTGAAACCAATCAAATGTAACCGCGTCTACTTCTAGAACTTCCTGCTTGTGAAATTCCCTTACGTACACTTGCTTCCCTGGCAGATACGAGCCCCTAATGTAAATGCAATGTCACTTGACATCTCTTATCTGTCTGACTGTTATTCTTTCCTGACAACCCTTGTATAATGTTCTTATTTCCACGATACTTTCATGCAGCCCTCTCCACACCAGTGTTCTCGCTCTTCTGTTACACATTCTCTGACACCCCCTAACATGTTTTCTTTCTCATCCATCACTCACCACTTACATAATTCCCTGCGCACCAGTGGTAGTTTCGCCTTGCTTGAAGTGAAATGATTGAGAAGAAAAACATCTTGGCGTTAAATCACTGATATTATACAAAACTAACGTAATTTTAATTATTACTCAGAGTTGCTATTCCTATTGATATTTATATATTTCAATTGGTTCCAGTGACTGGCATTCAATCGCAAGCATTGTTGGCAGTCGTGGATCTTGCACAATTGTTATGCTTTTGATTTTAGGAGCTTATTAAATCTAATTTGAACTCGGATTTCTTATGTCTCATTCCGAAAGTCTATCCCTTAAAACTCCCCAAACATTCTATGTGCATGATTTTGACCGGGAGAATGACATCAGTAGATCCCAACTCCTTTTTAGATCATTATTTAGACGCTAGCTATCGGCTTATCACATCCATCACAAGGATAAAGTCGTTGACAATTTGAATGTTTTCTTTCATATGTGACTAATGTTCGTTATTCGTTTTGAAATCAAAGTGAATACTCTTTTTGACAGTTACCCAACTAAGGCTAATGAGAAGCGTCTAACAGTGGCACGGTCTCAAGCAAAAAGGACAGTTTTGAATACTGGTTCGATTGACAGGGAGCTATCTCCAATTTGAAGATTTCCCTATTAAATAAATCCTACAGCCGTTTTCTTGATTTTCAGGAACAGAACATGGTTCAATCCTACATGCTGTTATTATTTTGCAAAATATTCCGACAACGAAAATATTCAAACATTGAAGCAATTGCCTGAATATTATTTTCACATTGGCGTTTCATCAAAAGTATATTCCTTTATATACATATTTTCATTTTTCCTTCGAATTGTCGTCTGAAATAATCTGAACGAGTATTTTGCTCTGATGTACCAAGTGATAAACATTCAAAAGAAAATGAGGCCGCTTCTAATAAACCACATTTTCAAAATATAATTTTCAACAGAGCAGAAAAAAGTCATCCTGTCAATAAGTACTCATATTTATTAAACTAGAAATTATAAATATGAAGTTATCATATTTTGAAAACGTTTCTTCATCACCATTCACTGCAGCGTATTGCCAGTCAATTACCTATCATACGTGCTAAACGCTCCTGTCATAATATCTCGTTCGAGACTAGACTGACTAAGCAAAAAATTTGCCCGCAATATGTTACAATGTTTTCTGCGGAAGAAAGGTTGCCAAACAAGGATATAGAACATAATGAGACCACCTACTCAACCCATAGCTAGAGGAAGAAGAGATGGAATAATAACTTCCCCAAAGGTATTTTCTTCGCAAGTAAATGAAACGAATTCGACTTGAATTTGAACACGGAACTTCGAAAAATATTCAAATTCAACAGAATTTGATTATCGCTGTTCATATTCAGGATATAATTTCTCCATAACCTCACATCCTTTGTAGCGGTTATCAACGATATTTTTCTTAAAATGTTTTCTTATTTCATTTATAGAGGCTGGATTCATAGCTAATTACTTTGTTTTTCTGCACCTCTTATCTTTATTTTTTAAATATCAAGTTCTCTAAAACTTATCTACTCATAATGTATCCATGAAATGAGAACTGTCTCAGTGTATTTTGTTATGACATTTCTTTTTTTATGCACCGTCTCCTTTCAGAATGACGTGATCATGGCCCTCAACAATTTCTTGTATTTTGTAGGTTTAATATAATTTGGCTTGTTATTTCTCTCAAACCCTGCACGGTCATCTATTTTCTTAAACTCATCAAGCATGTCATTCACTGTTTTTTTCCTGCCTCCCTGCCTCCCATTCTTTCTATCCATCCTGTGAGTATCAGTTTCTCTAAGCCCTCCTTCCTCATTACGAACCTTGGAAATTTGAATTGTATTTTCCTGATGTTAAGTATAAGTTTATTGTTTGTTTCCATTACCTCCAAAATTTCGTGGTTTCTCTATCTTCTATCCAACGTATACTCAGTATCCTTCTGTAGATCTACATTTCTATTGCCTCTCGCCTTTATCTTTGATGGGATTGTCTAGCATTGTTTCTTATTGGTAAAATCTGCCTTTCATAAAAGATATTAATGTATAATGAAACTGAATGTATTTACATCTAACAACACAGTTATACTTTCCAATGAAAGGATACTTGTGTTTTAATCTTCTTGTCAGCTTAACTCACAACTCTGACTCAATAAGCTTAGGGAAACATCTGTAAAGTTAAAAGGTTAAACAATGAAAGAAATTGAGAATCGTTCAGTCTAGACGCCATGCAACATTAATCGGTTCCTATTTCACTTTCAGTTTTTTTTTATTATTTGTCTTCTTTTATTCTAATAAATAGTTATTTATTTTGTCGTTCATATTTAGGTTTTCATTGTTAGTCTGAATAAAAGTGTCATCCATTCGAATGGAAAGCGTGACAATATTTGCTGACGTTTATTGTCTGATCAAATGAAGAGTAACCCATCAATTATCAAAATCAAACTAATAATGCGAATGGAAAATAGAACCAGGTATGGTTGAAAAGCGGGGTTGATTGAAACATGATAGCTACAAAAAAAGCAGAAGCACATATACAATATATGTGTAACTTACTCCCGATTTCTTGAATTCCAAATAAATATTATCTTAAAAACGTTAACTCTAATGTCAATCGGCAACTTCTGCTTTTTTGTAATCTCATATATTTTTATCTTTTCTAAATATTTCTCATTCGCAGTCTTCTTATTCACTTTCACTCCATGAGACACACTGATATTAAGTTGCACTGAGGTTTGACTAATTATATAAATCAAATACATAGAGGCTAGGGTTAAATAGGGACTTAGGTATTTTGAATCTTTATAAATATTTCAAAAGTTAAAAGTTTTATAGATACACTTAAAAATATTCTTTAAAACAACATTTACAAATATTATTACAGTTAGGTATACGTTTAAAAATATCCAAAAACTCTATCGCTTTCTACGTCACGTTATACTGCAGCAATGTTGACCGTAGTTACAATTTATGAGAGAGAGCGCACTATCAAGCAAAACTTCGAGCTAGAACAACCGTCGCACTTCTGAAAAGGAGCCAAATTTGCTCACAAGGCTTCTGTCAAATCGTGATATGTTTTTCAGGCACTTTACGAAAGTGCCTCACACTATAATAGCTTTCACTTGACCGATAGCTTCCAAAAGACAAGTCGAGTAAGAGGATATTCGAATATATATATATATATATATATATATATATATATATATTTATATATATAGTTTATCGAGGCAGCAGATAATTTAACATATAAACATTGTGTTAAATATAAGAGACAATGAATGTCTATTATGTTTAATCATGAGCCGTTCTAGACATTGCATTTTGGCTTTAATTTCAGGTGAAAATAAAGATAAAAATTTTCCAAAATTTGGATAATTTTTTATTAAGCTGGTTATAAGCTTTCGGCACACAGGAGCCATCTTCAGAGACGTTACAAGGACATTAACATAAAAACATCCCCCATCAGCGACGATTTTATTTTGTGTTGACATAAAACTTTGCTAAGACACGACAACAGTTAACAAAAATAGCAAACGCAGTTCGTAAATTTGTAATGCGGTTCTATGACATTACACCGTGTAAGAGCTTGAAATGATAACAGAACCATATATTTAAATGCAATGTAATGTCTTATTAGCAGTTTAAACGGGGTTTTATTAAGTATGGGTTGTTTAGATTTAAAAAAGATGTCCTCCAATACCTGAAGGTTTTTTACTGTGTGTATGAGTGTGGGTTATTATATTGTTGACTAAAATCTGTCTGATATTACTTACAAGTCTATGGTTTTCTAAGAAATTGTCTTTAATATAATCTGATCAGAAAGCTGACAGGTAAGTCTATGGTAGCGCGTGGTTGTATAAAAGCAATATATGTAGTGGGTTTATTATTAGTACCAAAGATGCAATTTGTAAACGGGCATGTAAATTGGTACACTTTTCTGTAGAGGATTTATTTGAGTGGCTGTAGGGTTATTAGAGACTAAGAGGTCAATTGTTTTGAATTTTTTTTTAATAATATACGATTAGCTTAATTTGAATATTATTATTTATGGATTTAACTTTTCTACGTATTATATTTTTGAGAGTTTTTCATCTTGTTTGTAATTATTATGTATTTGGTTGCAATAGTATAAGTTAATAGTGTTAAGTTTATTTTGATGTACACCATTATTATTAATATTATCAATATTGTTAGAACTACTGTTAACTTTGTTGAGATACATTTTAATTTGTTGATTAATAATGGTGTTAGGAAATCCATTATTTACAAGTGTTTGCTTAATGTTGTGTAATTCTTTATAAAATATGGACTTGGAAGAAGATATCATTTTGTGCGTTGAATTAAGATTTTTAAATTATATCGTTGGGGGCATTCACTATTGTAATTAAGAAGACACTAGATTATGCTAGTTGGTTTCTTATATAGAGAAGAATTAAATCTATGTGTGCTAGAATCAATGAATACATCAAGGAATGGGATTATTTTATTAATATTAAGTTCTAATGTAAATTTGAGGATGCAGTGATTTTCAAATATCTAAATTTGCCATATAATAATTAGAAAAGAGGAACCCTAAAGGAGATCCCATCGCAATACCATTTATTTTAGCATAAATATTACCTAAGTGGTCATGAAAGGTTACTTGTGTGGTGCATGCTAATAATAAACGTGGGTTTAATATTGATTGATGGTAGAATAGCATGATTGTCTACATGACGGATATTGATGTCAATCGTTTCATGCATGGGAACATTAGAAGCAATTATTTGAATGTTAGGTTTTACGGAATGGAGAATCTGTATAAATTCATTCCTAAAGTTAATACTATATTTACTAGGAAGGTATGGATGTAATAGTTTGTTAAGTGCTTCAGAAAAGTTACATACTGATGCAGGTATTTGTGAAATCAGAGGTCGGAGGGGATACTCTTTTTTATGGATTTTTTCGTTTCCATAAGGTAGCCTGGCTGATAGTCACCTATATCCTTTTGAAGTTTATAGGATCCTATTTCCGCATTGTTTGCAGTAATAAGTTTAAAATTATGTTTTTAAGTTGGGAGGTGGTACGACTAATTATTTTATAAATTCATTGTGATCGTCCAGAATGGCCTGTAATTTGGAGTGATATTCATGTTTGTTTAAAATAATAAATGTATTTGTTTAATCAGTAGGTTGAATAACCATATTTTTGTTACTTTTTAGATGTGTGGCTGCTGTTATTCGAGGCGTGTTGATAATATCATATATTGATATATATGGAAATAGAGCATAGGTAGACTAAAGAGTCACTTTGGCATTTATTTGTTAATAGACAGTCAATGGGTTTCGGCAATTGTAACTATTTTCTTTTTGATCGATATTTTTTCAGGATTTTGTTGATTGTCTATGTTATTACATCTGTTTAAAATTATATGAATATGCTTTTTTATTATCTTCTCAAAATTATCACTACAGATATCGCTTAATTTCAATTTATTTCTCCTAAAAAACTGCTAAAAATGTTATTTTTAGGCCAATGATTGTGAATTAATTTTATGAATGTATGCCTTACCTTAGTAATTAACATCATGGTAAAGAGGGATGTGTATAAATAATATTTATTTTTCTATTTTTATTGGTGCTTTCGTTTTTAGTTTTATTGTATTTCAGGTTAAGGTCTTTATAGCCGCTGTTTATAAGGGCTGTGTCATAAAATTTCTGTGTTTATAAAAAATGTTTTTATTAGAAGAATTGCCACAAATTCTGTATTTAATAGAGAATGGTAAATGCTTGATGATTGATTGACGGTGGCTAGATTGTAAATGTAATTTTTTCTCCTACCATCAACCTTACACTATTTAACAGTGAAAATAGAGTTTTGAAAATTTCAAAAACGCTAATATGATGCTCGTCGCTTGCATCACGTGACATCTTTAAAGAACTTTTCTTATGAAAAAACATGAAACGAAAAGTTTCATGTCAGTCAAACAGGAAAACAATAACACTGGAAAAATAACATACGTAAAAATGGCATGTGAAGCGGCTGAAACCGCTTGGAAAATAGAAAATTATGGAACGTTTTACATTCCCTATCTCCAGCACAAATGAACCGGTTAAGAATCCTGGAAAAATTAATTCTAAAATTAATAAAATCTTCATTGTCTGTCATTTTTAACGAAATATGTTGAAATCAAAGTTGACTGCCCAAATATATATATGATGCTGAGAAATGATGTGACACAAGGTCGGGTATATGTGGGGAACCCAATCGCCTACATTCATGTTAAAATGAAAAGAATTACCCAACCCTCGGAACTAAAGAATCGAGCACTTTGCATTGTCTAATTTTCTCCACCGAGTAACAGTTTTTTTATTGCTACGTTAATCTTAATTTTTTCAAACTCACGTCTTCAACTGTTGCGTTTTTTTAAACTGATGCATTTTTGTCGCAACTACAAACACAAAAATATTAAAGCATATAAATAACAACCTGACAGGAACTGAATGTTAGGAAATTTATGAAAAAGCGCGATAGATATATTTAGTAACTCTAAAGAAAGTCCTATATGGCAAAATACAAGAACAAGCATGCTAGACATATTTTTATTTACTTTTAAAGTAACTAGAAAATGTGTTGTACCTTGTGGTGTAGTAGATATCAGCTGAAAGTGGGGAATTGGAGAGCCGAGTTCGAATTCCAGTTGAATTAGTTGCATTCACTTACGCGCAAATACTTCAGCATGAAAAAGCGGCAAATTTTATTCAATAGCCTTGGTTAGCAAATAAAGAATGTAAGGGAAACATATTGCGGAAAATAATCTGCCCAGTCCGTCATGACTTTTCCAAAATTTAATCGCCTAATCTTGAATCCAGTATGAAAATTAACTGACTGAACTAGAAGATATTACTAACATCCCTCATGAAAAATGTTCAGATGTAAAATATATAAGCTGATGGCAAAAATTAACCATATGTGCTGTGATGGTTTCCTCAGTTTTAGCATTTCTTTTTTATCATCCAGCAAACTAAATTATCAAATTAAAGCTTTTATAGGGGTTCTTATCTCTTATGAAATATTATTTAAAGACGAGAGATATTTAATTAGATAATATCGCAATTTAAACTGCTAAATCTCAGTATGTGGTACTCATAAAAGCTGTGGTTTTTAAATAGAATTGCTGTTTATAACATTTTCTTAATTTGCCGTTTTCGTCAAGTTCCAATATTCGTTTTTAGTTGACATCGCAAATAAAACGAGAAATACGCTTACGACATGAATATAATCGCTTTTCAAACGTGAAACTGTGTTAAGTGAAATCTTTTTTGATACCTTCAAATACGTTGGAAGTTTAATATATATTACAGTTCACATTCGAATTGTGAAGTAAGGTAATCGAATTAATAACTAAATAATGTTTTGAAATATTTCTGTTTATAAATCACTCAGAATAGTACAAATGACATTACTTTATAGAAATGAGGAATTCAGTGATTTAAGTGCCATACGTGATACACGCTTCCGGAATTATGTCTCGAAAGTGACATGGCTGACTGGGCAGAATATTTTCCCGCTGTTGATTTCCATTACTTTCTGCGGTCGATTGGTTGCCACTCAAAATTATATATATCCCAATCTGTTCCGTTATTTCCCTCACAGTTGGAGAGAAGAGACGGATTAATTCCTTCCCCAAAGTTATTTGCGCGTAAGTGAATGCAACGAATTTACCTGGAATTCGAAATCGTCTCTCAGATTTCTCGTTCCCAGTCGATATACACAGCACTACAACGCTCATCTTTGAATGATGCTGCGTGTTGATCAAAACTCTCTTGAGAATATCTCCCAAATAGCTAAGATAACCACGACTTCCTATCCACAACTTTTATGTTCAAAAGCGAAAAAAAAGAATGAACAGTATAAATATTTTAGCTGAAATGACATGCTACATTCTATTCATAAATCCTGTCGACATAACTTTGATAAATGTAAAATAACGCACATTTTTCAGCAGGGAAATCAGCCAAGGATGATCAAGCAAAGAAACTCTGATATTCTAACAATTGCTCCTGAACTAAAGTTGTATTATTCCATGAGTCATCCGATGAAAATGGACAGATAGCTTGACTTATTCCCGACCAGTTAGGATATGGACATTTTTTAAACGTACATATTTTGACACAACAAGATGGTGGTTAATATTGCTGAATTGTGAGCATCTTCACTCAGCGGTAAATAAAATTTCTGTTACGAGTACAGTTAAAATTTGCGAATTAATTAAACTTACGGAAAGTCAATGTCATACGATTTCCATTTGTTTATTTAATTGTTTAATCATTTCACGGCAAACAAGAGGGAACCGCTAATAATTCCCATGCGGTTACAGTGAAAAAGTAGATCGGATACAAGTAGTTTGGAAGAAAGATACAAGATTAACAGGATTCAAAAAGACAGGTGATCGCAGTTAATTTTTTCCAGATTGTAGATATCAGGGAAGCAAGTAAATGGAAGTAAGTTCCACAGGCAGGAAGTAAAAAAAAATAACTTTTTTAGTAGAAGCGGCTGTTACATTTAACTATTTCAACAGTAAAATGTTCATACCTAGGTGCCAATCTAATAGCCGCCATGAATTCACGTGGTAACGGCACGAACGATAAAGTTCATCATAGCAGATGTCATGTCAATATTTGATAAATAATAGCGGAAAACCGCCTCCTGTCTGTGAAAAAGACACTAATGCCAAGTTAGAACCGGTTAAATTGCAGCACCTGTTTTGTATTTTGTCGAGTACCGCGAGATGACTATCAGGTGCCTCCGACCAGATATACCAACAATATTCAACTCACTCGCGAATGTAGATTTAAAAGTGTTTCTGAAAAGAAAAACTTTCTAGTCCAACACACAAACACCAGATTTATAGCCGTAAATGCAGCTATAGATCTGATATATTCGTTCCACTTCAGATTGGTTGAAAAGTTAAGGCTAAGCAGGTGCAGTTTTGAGTTGGAGGCATTAAATTTAACAAGCCGTTTCCTACGACAAGTAAGTACTGATTTTAAAGTTATACATATTGTAGAATCACATGTCAAATAGATTTAGCAGCTGAAGTCACCGAGTTTGCTGATATTTGTTAATTTATAAAATATCCACAACGCTGGGATGAAGATTTCATCTAAGAAAAATACTGACGTAAGACGGAAAGACAAACAGTTATTTTAAAAATATATATGAATGACATTGCTTCATAAACCGATCATAGTTCCATCAAATTTTACGCAAATCTGTCCACAAGATTTAACGGCCAATATTCCCAAAAGATTGACTTCATATTTGAACAAAAACGCTTCTGAACAGAAATGGCTCTTGCAGTAATAGAAAGACATATCTCGAAGTACCGTTGGTCTTTTCATCTTAACAATCATTTCCGGATTACCATGATTTGGCAGGTAAAATAATTTATTCTTCTTAGACGTTAATGAAAAGTAAGAAATACATTCATGACTTTAATAAAGAACCTCACTATTTTATCGGCAGTGAATAGAAAAATTGCTTTCATATTGAATTAATCTAATTGTTAATGATGTCTTAGATTAATCGCATTTGACATAATTTCATTTGCATTAATTTTTTCTTTTTCGTGAATTAAGGAATGAGACCTTAATTTCTGAAAGGCTGACACTCACATACAAAGAAACATGCAAGGGCAACTACACTAACACATAAACACACACACATATATAGATATAAACAGAAAGTGACAGATAGATATATCTTGAGTTCTTCAACAAAGAACAAGCAATGATTGTGTTTATTTATTTCTGTTTACCGTTCTATTCTATATCAAATGATTTTTTATACACACACACACACACACAGGCATATATATATTTGGCAGCAATCATTCACTTAAAAATGTTTCGTTAAAAATAATTGATAAGGAAAATTTTATTAAGTTTCTATTTAATTTTTCCAGTACCCTAAAATGTTCAATTTTCAGGAGATAAGGACTGTAAAAAGGCTCCATATTTTTCGAATTCCTAAGTGCTTTCCACCATTTCAATGATCATTTAAAAGATATTTTATCCAAGGTTGCTATTTATTTTCAATCTTTTGTATATTATATAAAGATTTATATGTTTTATACATACATGCATATATATATATATATATATATATATATATATAAAGTATGTACGTATATATATATTCATATTTATATAATTATATGCTTATTCATATGAATATTTATAATTTTGTATAATATATATATATATATATATATATATATATATATATATATATATATATCGAAGACCAACATGCAGTAATATTTGAATTTTATTTTGCTTTAAATTTAACTTAATTTTCATTGCGGCTTGGAATATGGCTAATGATGATGCAAAATCTCGAAAAATAGATATAAATTTCCGAGTTGCAATGTAACTTAAATTACTTGTAAATAAAAATGAATTATATATATATATATATATATATATATATATATATATATATATATACATATATTATAGTTCTTTTGTGTTTTAGGAATTTTATATACTCATTAAAATATATATATATATATGTATATGAAATTATATTATAATTATATATATATATGTTTTTATAATATAATTTTGAAAAACAAACAAACATACACACAAACGCACACACACATAGACACACAGACAGACAGACAAACACAAACACACACACACACACACACACACACACACACATATATATATATATATATATATATGTATAAATGAATCGACATATTATCCTACCTCTTTGGCATGACTTGGAATTTCATGCTTTATGCATTCATGAGGTGCGTATTTCACACTGTCAGTATAATAGATTTTAAAATTAAGTTCACTCTATATTCATATAAACTAATTTATGTAAGTTACTGCTTTTTGAAAACTATATTAAAAATTCTAATATTCTACGGTTATATGTTGAAAAAATAATGTAGAAGTTTACATTACATTAAAGTAGAATATAATAAAATGCATATAGATGAAATCAAAGGGACTTAAATCTTGGGTCTCCAAAATTTAAATATAAAAAATTCATGTATATAAAAATGTAGGAAAATATATATTACATAAAGAATAAGAAAAAATATGAGAAACGATAAATTAAAAAAGTTTATTAGGTAAATTTTAGAAATAAGAATTTTAAATATAAGGACCAAAAATAAAATAGATTAATTCATTATTTTTAAATGTTATTGCGAGTGAAAGTAAGAAAGAAAGAATAAATAAATGAATAAATAAAGAAAGAAAAAATAAATAAATAAATAAATAAAGAAAGAAAGAAAGAAAGAAAGAAAGAAAGAAAGAAAGAAAGAATAAAGAAAGAAATAGAAAATAAACAAAGAAAGAAAGAAAGAAATAGACTAACGTAAAGAGTCACTATATCAGTTCAGGACTAAAATTTAAGCAATTATATTTTGTATGACATCATGTGATCATTCAGTCACATTTTTAAGCAAATTTGGATTCTTGATATGGTTTAAGCTGACAAGATTTTTTCTAAAAGTTGTAAATTACATTGATCTAATTTTTTTCATTTTCATGTTTGGATTTTGCTACCATATTTCAGGTAATAATTGAGTTCTTACTGTTGTTTTTTATTTCAAATAATGTACAGATAACGCAGTTCTTTTGCTGTATTTACTTTTGTTTAATAAGAACATGTGGTTGTTATATTTTATCTTCCACCTGTTAGATGTACTTTCAAAGTAAATTTCAACATCATTATCACCCGATTGAATTCGAGCTCAATAAACAATACTTTCAGGCATACGCTGGCTGTTCAATGGGAATGTTTTATTTTTCGGCAGTTGCAATTATTTTTAGAGGCGTCATTTTTGCTATTCTTTCAGTGACGGATTTTGTTTATGTGGGCCAAATATTTATTTGATAGCATGTTGTAAAATATATTTATCTATGTTTTTAACGCCACTATAACTAACTTAGACTGTGTTTTTTTGAAGATTTTTTAGCGAGGGTGAATGATAGAAATGTTTATGTATAAGGAATATTTTTTACTAATGTTAGTTTGGACATTACGACAGAAGGACAGCTTAAATCATAAATATTATATGTTCGTGAATCGTGCTTATTTTTGACGAGTAAAATAAACTAAAATCCCTCAGTTTTTTCAAACATTCTGTTCCGGAGTTAGAAAAAATATATTATTTCGTATTTAAAGGATATATCTACTAAATGACGAGCAAGCAGTCATAATAATTAAAAGGCTAAAAGAAATATGCTGGATTTCATTTTAATTGTATATTGTTAAGTTTAGATACGAAACTATTTACAGCTATGAAAAATATCAAGAAAACTATGACAGAATAAAATCTGCTTTAATGCATAAAATTAGCAGCAAAGTGCACCTGGTTATATGTTGACTTTCGTTTCGGTGAGGAAAAATATTTTCGATTTTCGTCGAAAAGCATAAATTTCTTTCCAAATGATTTATCGAAAATTCAATATGGCAAGTGAATTTGTTGTTTAATATATAAACTTAGTGTCCCCAAAATAAAATTATACATAACAAAAACGGTTAGTGTGATGAAAAAACAATCTATAGAAGATTCTAATATATGTCTATTAATAAATATGCATTTTTCCTCATCAGATAGGCCCACTCGGTAACAATAAAATATATACAACGCCAATTCGTTACATTTGTTTGTATGTGCATTTATGCTCAGTTAATTAAATACCCATAATATCAAGTGAATTAAACACTGCCACAAATCTTGCTAGCGTTCAAACTCTGAAATTCACAATCACTTTATCGTTCCTGAAAGTAATGGACTTCTCCAAGCGTTTCCCCAGTAAAAATGAAGGTCATGTTTCTCTTACTGATGACTTCTTTATTTTGTTCCTGACCCATGCCATTTTACGAATCTCTGCTGTTTAGGCATCTCTTAAAATTCTGAATTGATTCTCAATAGCCTGCACAAAATAATGTACATTTATTAATACATAATTTAATGACCTGTTATATTGCATTGAATTAATTGTTCATTCAGAATGACTAATTTCCAACCAGATCACATTAGAAATACAGAATATTGCTCAAGAAAAATATTCAGGAAAATTCTACGTAATATTTAGATGTTAAGACAATTAGAATAGACAATCCTACATACACATCTGATGAGGTAATATATCTCATACATAATGGCGACTGAACTATTAGTGCAGGCTATGACAATAAATATATACAGGAGCAAGGCATCTGATCAGGAAATTGTTCGTTTTGCGGATCGTGAAAGCATCTCAAAATTTATGTTGCTCCTACCCTGATACAGGATGTTAGCGCCTGTTACGGTCCTCGTTATGGCCAAATAGTGAACATAACAAACAAACAAAAAAACGCTATGAAATATTTTTATTAAGATAAATAGCAATAAGATTAAAGTTAAATTAGCAAAAGTTCATTTTATACCAGAATCATTAAGAATTAAGAATATAGACAACGCCATTTCATTACATCTGTTTCCATGTGCATTTATGCTCGATGAATTAAATGCTTATCATTATTTATCTGTCACCAATTTTGCTGGCGTTCAAACTCTGACATTCTCAATCAAATAATCGCTCTCCTAAGTGGTGAACTTTCTCACGCGTTTCCTGAGTGTCCTTGTGGTTTAATCTTGGGGACATTTTCCCGTATATAATAATGAAATTTTAGTTAGGTTTCTATCTTTTACCAATATCTGACGAAATGGCAAAATTCAAATTCTGTGTCTAACGTCTTCTTTCTTAGTAGCTTACGACCACTTGATATTGAATTTCCAGTTTTCCTACAATCTGCGAAGTTCAGCAACGTTGATCCTGCTCAGTATTAAAAGAGATGATTGCTTGTGATTACCTATTGCTGTAAAGTTAGATGTACTGATTGAGTAATGGATAATAGCTCGGAATTTTCAATCGGAGAATGTTATATTAACTTACACTGAAATACACTTGCAAACTCTCTGATTCGACCACTTCTTCACATCTTTGTGCTAATTAGTATGACTTGTATCACTAAAACCATTATTATTTCAAAAGAAAATTGTGTATGAAATAGTAAGATTTCATCATTTAATGACCAATGGTGGTTGATATGCCGCAAAGCCAAGAACAAAAAAATTTCTATAGATAGATAGGTAGATAGATAGATAGATAGATAGATAGATAGATAGATAGATAGACTAAAATGTTTAGTAGACGTTTCGGAAAAAATAGAGTGGTAGCTATACAGGATGTCCATAAAATCTCAGTACCATTACAAGTATTTTTTTTTACACTGGTCTACCCATACTTTCCTTCCCTTTTTCCGACACACCCTGTAACTAGTTCATGTTTCTCTTCGCTCCCTCCTGCTTAAGCTTTCACTCTTCTCTTATGTAGCCCACTGCGCACCGAAAAGAAAAAAAAAAGATTAAAAATGAATTCGCTTTATACTAACAGCTACATGTAAAATGAAAAAGATGTAGGATACAAAATCAATGCGAGGAACAAAATAAATAACTTCTTGACAACTATTGGATGTAAGGCCATTATAAAATGAGACGCAATTGCTTACCCAATGCATTTGGATGAAATGACATTTGACGATAACGCAACTAATATAGAAAGTTATAACACTATAGAAAAATATTGAATGCTAAAAGAGATAAGTTTTAGCACATTTCTCAAAAATTGTATGGACCAGTTATCAAATATATACTTTGTTCCAAAACAGGCCCCTAAATATTATTCATTCGAGAAAAAATGATCGGATGACCAGGCAACCAAATAGGATGTGATCCAGATGAAATTGGTAAAATATTTCAGAATGCATTTGAAATTGAGAAGTCTTTCAACAAGAATTAATCGGAAAAAATGATAGAACAAAAATAAATACGAATCTAGTAAAAGAAATGAGCACATACATCTCACAAGAAATACCAGAGAAAGTAAAGGGATAAAACGTTCCATTTCTTGGGATAAGGTAACTCATTTACAGATGAAGTCATAAAGACAATATTAACTACGGTCATTACCCAATAGAGATTTGAGAGTATATTAATTCCCACGAGTAGGTAAACTACGCAATAGCTGTAAATAATGTTTCAAAGCAAAAAGAAGCCCATTTTGTTCAATTGGAAAAACATTACGTTCATTAATTTTAATGCAAAGTTGTATACAAATAATGCTAATTATAAACTATTGAAATTCTCAGACAGGAAAGAATCTACACACTGGTTATTCTGTAAATATTTTTGAAATGTATATTAGCTCCCTTTTTAGAAGTTACAAAATATTCTTAACGGAATAAATTTACACGAACAATAATATCTTAGAAAAAATCAATATTGTGAGGTTAGGAAATGTTAGATGATAATTCGTGATGATGCTTGAATTAATATTAATATATATATATATATATATATATATATATATATATATATATATATATATATATATTCCTATTGAAAATATGTTTCGGACATTCCTTCGTCTGTTTATGCCTTTTTCTTCTAAATAAAATCGAACTGTTTCTATCGAAGATGTTAAGATACCTTAAAATCTTTTTTACATAATTTTAGAAAACATATTATTAAAGCAACTGCATAATCACTGAAAAATTGAAATTTATATATTATACAACTAAAGTTCGATAAACGTATTAAAAAAGGAATGGAGTTGCTCAAGACTCTTCAAAATGTCCATTTAGTTTTATTGTAATGTTTCTCTTTTTTCTATCCCTTTTCTGAAATAGATTTACACAAGCGGTTTAGCTAGGTTAATCGCTATCATATAAATTGCTGAAACAAAACACTACGTCAAAAACAGTATTAATTATATTAGTGTCTTGTGTTTATATTGTGTTTATTTGATTTTTGAGGTGTTTTTAACATTTAATATTTAAGGCAGTCTGAACAGAGATAAAGAAGAAAATATAAATTTAAATCTGACTCGCCAATTCTCATTGGATACTCATTCCTTCTTATTAAAAAATTGGCTTATTTATTATTCGTCGAAGAGCTGTAAAAGAAATATATTTTAAATATAGTGTGCTATAGATAAGGTGTCGTTTAAATTACTCAAGTAATGGAAAGGACATTGATATTACAAATATCTTGAAATATTAAAAAGTAAACTTTCTTCAATAAAATAGCCAAGGCATCCAGATGATTTCTGAATCTTTTGCATCTCTTCTTGACGGTCTCCAAGTTTAATTTGACGAATGCTGTCATAATCTTTGTCTGCAGTTCATCGTTTTTGTTACAAGAAGTTTTGTTGATTTCTCGCTCAACTGCAGCCTACAGATAACAATCAAAGGACTGCGGTTTGCGAAGATAGGTTGCCTGATTTAAGGGGTAATGGTGTCAAAAGATCTCTGACATCCATTGTTGGCTTCTTCTGCGTGTGTGGAATGGTGTTGAATTCTATTGCAATATCCCCGAAAGGAATATGTAGAGCTCGGTGCTGTGTCTGAAGACTTATTCAGAAGATGAATGGGAACATAACCTCGCAATCACTAGTGATCACTACCCACAACAAGATGTTGATAATAAGTCAACGAATCCCCTGCGCTGTCCTCAGATTGATACTCAAACCATCGTATTAAAGCTTCCGTTGAGAAGCACAGCAGTACAGCATACCTTTTCAAAATTTCTGGCTGAGTGAATTACGTCATGGTGCTCTTTTTTCTCACAGACGATGTACAGCTGACGCAATTATTATTGTGGAATCAAAATAATAAAAAAACTATCAATGTGCATATGCGTAATTAAAACTGTAAAATGCGCACAATACATCCATCACACACTGCACAATATAAATCGTAATAAAAATCAAATTTTGATCGATGTTTGTATTGTTTTCTTTCTGCTGGCCTAATATTATCTTTGTAAGATTTTTGCTGCTTTGAAAAATATTAGGGTTTGTCATTTACCTGCGACTTTGTCAAAACTGATCTGAAATTGATACTGTAAACGAATCAGTATATATGATTATTATTCGATACAGAATCATGTTGAAAAATTAAGATTCGTTATATAAAATAAAAGCTCATTTCATACATTGGTTATTTATATTTTCGTATATATAAATGTCTTATGTTCATAGTATACAGTAGCAGTCATAGTAAGAGGTTTTAATTTAATTTATGTTTTCATGTTTTACAAAATATTCATCGAATACAAGCATATTTCATCAAGGGTATAAATAATTATATTATTTGTTGGCGTCAAACTAGAAAGTAAGTTAATAAATTTAAAGATATGTAGTTTAGATAAAGATTATGTTTAGACATTGCAAGGTTAAGATTGGAAACATTTGGATGTATAGCATCAGGATTCTATTCCAGAAAGAAGCAGTTCTTCGGAATAACATTTAAGAAAGCAACTTAGTCTTGCCAATGGAATGCAAAATGTATGTGATTCATTATTTCAAATCTGGGAGGTGCGTTTGATCTTAGCAGTGCTTGACTGGAATGTTTAAATCAATGAATGTAGTTGAGCTAATATTTTTTTGAATAGCGTTAGATTGGCTAAAGACAATCAAATATTTTTTTCTGTTGGTAAGGGGTTGTATTGAGCAAGTAATTCATTAACCACAAGTTTTGTATATAATTGTGAACACTATAAAGACTACATACTAGGAAGCTTCAGACGAGATAAGAAAGAAATTTAATAGAAATATAGATCATCAGAAGACAACAGGTATTTTCTGGGGCATTACAAGGACTCCTTCATATGATTAGTATTATTTGCATAAAAGAACAAACAAATATAAGTAGAATCAGACTGTAGACAAATATAGACGCTGCATATATGTTCATAATTTTCTCCCTCACTTATAAAACAGAAGCAATCTGCGGTTAAAGGAGTCAAACTGATAATAAGTATTTATATGGAAGCTCTGAATAGAGGAAAAAACGTTTATATGAGGCGCTCTGTGTCTTCAAGGGAACGAGTACCACTGGTTTTAAACCATCGCCTACATCTCTCACAAAATTTCCAAATTCCCTTGCACCGATAAAACTCAGCTGGCTGGCTGGCTGGATAAACCCATGTGTGGAGTGTGTTAAAATGTCACAACTGGGCCAAGGAACCCATTTACTTGGGAGCAGGAGAGTTCCTCAGATGAACTACACCGCACTGGCCACATATTTGCGAAAAGGAGAGCCATCTGGTTGGAAGACATCGGCTGCTTTCGAATCTGGAGTGGGATGGGCTCCGCTATATCTAAACACCCAATTTACGACTAAATTATTGGTATTTTACTGGAGAATGGGGTTGAACCTTCTGAATTTAAGCTTTGAATAGTGAATGTAATGTTTCAGCAATATTCCACTTCTTTGATTTGTAGCTGCTTCTCTATTTTTTATTCCCTCATTTCTTTCTTATTTTTGTTAAGTAATAGTAGTAAGTAATTCCTTCTAAAATCTATTTCAGTTATATAATTATAACGGCTCTGTTTTATGTGTGAACATTCATTATTCACCAGTTATTTTATATTTCATTTACTTTTTGTCTCAGTAGGAGTAGACAATTTATCCTCTCCGGTTTTTTGTAAAAAGGTTTAGAGGTTTTTTTCCTTGTTTCTTGCATAGGATTGCGTTTCCTATTCTTTCCGAAGCTTTCATATACTCTATCACTCCTAATCATATTCTCACCTTACAGTGGAGTGAATTAATTAAAAGAAAAAAATCTATCTTTCTGTTTACTTTTTACTTCACCTCATATACAATATTCTTCTTCCATCTCCTCTACAATATGGTCTGTTCCTATTTGCCCTCACCCTTATTTTCTGTTTCTCCGCTAACTTTCTAATTATCATTGGACACCATTCTTTCTCTCTCGTTTATGATAATGCCATTACTATGAGTTTTCTAACTTGGGGTAACGACGATTATACGGTCGATATTGAAGCCTTTGGTGATGGTGGTGACAGAAATAAGGAACTCGATAAACAGCACTGATCGTTCTAAAATAGATACTTTCATACATATTGACAATGCACACGAGAAATTATATTCGTATCTCTTTACCCGGGCCACGTCAGATGTTGACATATGAACGTATTCGAAACATCAAAAGCGATTGCATTCTATCGATAAATTAATGAATAGCAACGACTAACAACGGTCAATCGAGCACACAAAAAATAGACAAAATAATACAAAAATAAAAAAATCTTTGTAAAAGTGAAATATAAAAAAAGAAAAAAATATATTTTCAACCTCTTCCCGTTCCTAACATTCAGACGTGTAATAAATAACTTTTTTTTCAATAAAATATTTTCATTTTCTTTTTTTTTTTTTTACATCTGCTATTTTTTCTCTTCATCTTGTATATTTGCCTATTTATATTTTTAGTTTCATATATTTGCCTTTGTTGTTAGTGGTGGTGAGAATATTTTATTTTGTCTTCGTCTGAGAATACAATACGTATATCATTTGTTGGACAATTGCCCAACATCGGCTTTGGCGGATAAAAGTAAATAATAATAATAAAAATCAAAAGAATAAGAAAGAGTCTTAAAAAACGGAAATATATACTCTTGTCTAATATCGATACAATATCATTGAAAAATAAGTGTATCTTATGACAAAAATAAATACACAAAACACTTCATATATATATATATGTATGTATACATGTATGTGTGTTTGTGTATGTGTGTGATGGTCGCCTATTTTTGCGGGGGTAGTAAACTATATATATATATTTAGAGTGATATGTGCCCACGTTTGGTTGTGTGTACGTATGTATTCGTATTGTTGTTGTATTTTATACTCAGAATTAAAATAAAAAAAATGTGCCCTGAATATAAGTAAACATATTTCGAAGAAACTATAGACTCAGGAAAGTTAAAATGATTATAAAAACATAAAAAAGCCGATTAAAGAAGACAAAATGATTTATTCAGACACTTAGATTATGACATGGGCACTTAACCTGACATAAAAATATCGATACATAAAAGCGAATAAATATAACTTGCGCTGTCAGAACACGCTCACACGCACACAGACATATATATACATACATACGTATATATATATATATATATATATATATATATATATATATATATATATATATGAGCAAACATACATATAGTTTAACAATACATATGTTGTGAATATATATATATATATATATATATAGGTGCAATATATATATATATATATATATATATATATATATATATATATTCTAACAGTTTTTATTTTGTGTATAATTATTAAATTTGCGAAAAATAATGTAGATGAAAGTCATTGGCAATGGTAACAGCAAATCAATTTCGAAAAGCAATTTCTGAATTTAAATTCCTTGCTCTGTTGCCGATTATCTTTCTCTGGAAAAATTAACTAAAAATGGCATAACTATCGTAACATTAATCCAGATATTTTTCGATTTGTCTTCGGATTTATATTTTTAAATATCTGAACCTACTGTGCCTTTCGGTCAGCACCTCATCAGGGGGCAGTCATTGGCAACTTTAATTATGCCTTATTGATTAGGAACGAATTATGAGAGATAGAACTTAAACAGGCAAGAAAAAAATAGACCTGGAACACGGGAAGAAAAATGAACATGAAATTATTTTCATATTCCTCATCTGTGGTATCAAATCATTATTTCCGTATATATATATATATATATATATATATATATATATATATGTGTGTGTGTGTGTGTGTGTGTGTGTGTGTGTGTGTGTGTGTGAGAGAGAGAGAGAGAGAGTGAAATCTACTGCGAAATGGGCCAAATCGACATGGAAATTGGCGTAGAAGTTTGTGAGCGTAAACTAATGCTTCCTGATTGATATCACGCCGGTTGACATCTGTACATGCCATCTAGTCACATTTTGTGCGTGCACTTCAAGCTGTGTGCGAGCTATTTCAGTTTGACCACTGTTAGCATGGATAGTGTTTTGAAATATATACCATCCTTTCGGTTTCTTACACAGAATTTTTTGTCAGTGTGTCTTCAGATGACAGGTTTCGTCCAACTGAGATGGGCTTTCAGGATTATGGTCAATGTTAATAGTTTATGCACAATTTGATGCTCCGGATAAAGCAACCATTATAACATGAACGTGATTCAACAATTTGATACCTCTTCTATGCCTGGTAAATATCTCTCATTCATAACGTAAACTAGTGCGAATTTACTGAACCATTAGATCTAGGATGTTGAGGTAGTCATCTTTTAGAATGAGTAATCCGAGATACATTACTCTACAGCCTTTAGATCAAAGCAAATGCACGGATGGGTGTTTGTTATGAGAGGGCTGGACTGAAAAAATAGTTCTGCCTTTGCGTGACTGGCGGAAAAGCCGAACAGATAGGTTTGTTCATTAAAACTGCTAACAATGCCCTGGAGGATATTTTCCATGTACCATGAAGGCATAATCATCGGTAAAGAACAGCTTCAGTATCAATTTGCCAAGCATCTTGCTTTTGTCCTTGCGCCAAAGCGAGATCCCTCCAGTCTATACATGATGTCCTCTCTGTCCTCTATATTTCTGAACGAGTACCCGAGAAGGCATGCGAAAAAGAGGTTGAAGAACACAGAGTATAGGAAACACCCTTGCTTCACCTTGTTGAAAATGACAGATGACTTTCAAAGTTCGATGCAGACTATATACAGATCTAGATATTGTTCTCGGACTCACAACTGTACCAAGATCATGTCAGTGTTGCTTTGCCTTGGAGGGAATCGACGATCTAGTTGTGGTAGAATTTCTTTAGGTACTGAAAATCTTGTCATTAATGTTGACACGCACCAAGACTCTGCAAGCAACAAACAGGCGATATATACTTAACTAGCTTCCAGAGTTGTATATGGTCCCATCGTCTTCTTTTATAAATAGAGACAACTATGGCATCTCTGAAAATATGAGGAAATGTTCAAACACATTTATGCTGCAAAGAACGTCGTGGATGGTGTAACAAGTCACTTGTCTCGCAGTTTTGTAGGATTCTTCCAGAAAATGTTCCTGAAACTTTTCACGAGCTGCTATGCTTGATGGCGCTGTAGACATCATCTAGGCTATAATGGTGGTCGAGGCTCCCAAGTGTCAGTCGCTGATAGAACTAGTTCAGAGATTAATTGATTATATTTTGTTAAGAATTATGTTGTATTGATCTTTAATTTTTGAGTTTCTTCTACTTCAGAAGCTTAACGTTAGCTCACAGAAGATGGATGAAGCCTGGGCGTAAGTATTTATGCAACATTTTATTTGTTAAGTCCAAGATGAAGACAGAGTTCATAGATTAGAAAAAAGAATCAAATCGTCGCTACTTAAGCAGCTGTCAAATTTTCCTACTGCCTTCAAAGATAAACTGATGAAGTACCAATTACCACTGAATGCTTCCGGGTTTATCAAATCGTCAGTGAATATACCACAACACTGAACAACACTGACGAAGCGCAGGACAACTTCCACAAGAGTAAACAACCTCGTGAAAAACGTAGCCAATGTAGATACGTTTATATTGCTGTAACCTGCATAGCTTAAACAAAAGTGCAGACTGTGCTAGGGCCATATTTTACTTGCAACATGAATTGCAATATTTGCTTACACTGAGCTCCGAGAAATGTTTTTTGGGTCAGAGGTAACACTAGAAACATCTGCACAAACATGTCCACGTGAAAAACAGTACACTTCAGGCTTGTCAGGCTATTCCTCAATTTCTGCATAAACCACATTTCTCAAAATCAATTTTGTCCGGCAATTTCCAACATATCTAAACACAAACATCCAAGTCAACGTAATCATTTTGTGAGCAGCCTGAATATTAAAAAAAAACACCAATAGACAACTCACTGGAATTCCGAATAAAAACAATACACACACGCACACACACAGACACCACACACACACAGACACACAAAAACACACACACACACACATATATATATATATATATATATATATGTATTTGTGATTCTGTTTCTCTGTGTGTGTAAAAGATAACTTAAACATTACAAAATAATAATATTAACTTACACATTAAAAAATAATAATATAAATAAAAACGAAATGATACCTTATAGCCGAAGAGTTTGGACACTCTCAAGATATTTACGTTGATAAAATCCAATCCATCACATGACGAAACGAGTCGGCTAATATAATTTTTCTTTTGTTCTCTATTCTTCTTATTTTATATATATATATATATATATATATATATATATATATATATATATATATATAAACGTATAGTCAGTAATTACACAATTACACAGAGATGACACAGCTTGTGATCTCTATGTTTTAATATGTACAAAAATATTTTGCATTTTATGCATAATCATTAAAGTAACCTTCATAATTTTTTTAATCATTCAACCTCGAGCAAGGCAGAAATGCTACTGATGAGCGGGGGGCTACATAACTGTAAAAAGATTAATTAGAAAACAGTGAGGAGTACAAACTAGTTAGAAAGGAGCAATAGAAAGCTGCGAATGCAGGTGCGATGACAGATATATAGGTGGAGAGAAAGGGAAGGATATACGGGGGTGGGGAGAGAGCTAGAATCCAGTGGTTAATAGATGAGTGTTGACATTGCATTTACATTTCTGGAGGTTGTAGCCATCAGGAAAACAAGAATATGGGAGCGAGTTCCACAGGCGGGAAGTGCGAGAGAAGAAACTGCAGGAGTAGAATTGTCGTCTGCATTTGGCTAACCTGACTGTGAATGGGTGGGACCCAGTTGCCAGCCTGGTTGCACGAGTAAACACCTGTTGAGGAGGCACCAGTGACTTAATTTCGTCCGAGCAGAAGCCATAAAAGTATTTATAGAAAAGACAAAGGGAGGCCACTTTTCGACGGTTGGGAAGTGGCTGCTGTACCTATCACATTACAGACACTCCTTTGGAGCCTGTCGAGAACACTGGGGAGAACGGCAGGGGCGCCTGACCATATAAGTCAGCAGTACTCCATGCACGGACGGATGGTTGACTTGTATATATGCAGGATGGATTTAGGAGGAAATACATTAAATAAGTAACAAACATAATAATAACCCTCGAACGTACATATAAAAATAAGTTAACGTAATAATAAATTAAACATAAAATAATCAGTATTAAATGAAAATAAATTTACAAGTAACACGATATATAGCCAAAATACTGCCCCTGGATGCCCAGTTATTTTCATCCAACAGACCCTAGAATTATTTAAATGTTTCTTTTCAAGAGTACAAAACACTACGCATAATGCATCATTGACCTGTTTATAAAAATAGTCAAGCAAAAGCACAATATATATGGCTTGAGGACTGCCGTGACAAAATCTTTTGAGTCAGTATCTGACCGTTTATGATTTGCAGGGAGTACTCTTCTGAATTCACGATCATTTTCTTTTTTTCAAATATAGCTAAAAAAAAATGGATAATTGTAAGATACATTTATTTTACATCGATTGTATCTGTTTCCATTTTTGTATTTTGTTTTCCAGATTTCATTTAATTATTTTGTTTACCCTCGCCCGGTAATAAGCTAAATTTAAATTTTTATTTTTTCTGGTTTAAGGCCCTTTCAGTTTTTGCACTTGTGTTTTTGAGGGTATATCTTGTTTTTAATTTTTTTAGTATTTCTTAACTTATTTTTAAAACACCCATCTTTAAAACTAATTTTTACATTCTATTTCTCAGTTTACTTTCTACTTTAAATTAGATTTATGTTTGTTTTATTTATTTTGGATATTTTACTTTCCTGATAAGCGAAAGTTTTTTCTTTACCTTTGCGTGTGATGATAACCGTTCATTCTTTCTTTGTATTGATAAAAGTGAATACATTTTGTTATCTTTAATTGTTTAATTCAAAATACTCCTATTTTCCTGGTTTTATTGTTCAAAAATTTAAGGAAATTTCTTTAATTTTTTATTCATTTGATATTTTTGTAATTTCATTCATTTTTTTTCTTCCGTTTTACTTTGTTCATTGATAATTTTGGGACGTTAAACTAGTTCTACATATTTTTCTTCCCCCACAATTTAATTTCTTTTCTTTATTTTGTCTACTCAAATTTCATTAAAACTAAAATAAAACAAAATTTCCAAGTTTTGACTATAAGGAAAATAACAGTTCAACCTTTTGAAAAATATCCAAAAATTCGATCACATTAAAACAATTTTTGGTTAATGAAATAATCATAGGATAAAAGATTTCATAAAAGGATGAGAATATTATATGGTGACCGCAAACGGCCGAAATTTTAAAACCTGAAAAATGACCCAACCAAAATAAGAAAAAACCAAAATGAAAAAAAAGGACCAAACACAGCCACAAATATAATGAAGCGTCTGGGTAATCACCCCTTTGCCGAAAGTCTCCCAGGAATGTATAAGTAAACATTACAGTTGTTACGCACATCTTATAAAAGAAGATAGTCGGTTGGTGGACGCCTCAGAAATTACACAATGTTGAGAAGATAATTGTATCTGTTTTTTGGTAAACAAGTGTTCGCACAAAATTTGTCGGTCCACAAAATATAGTGTAATAAGATCTTTGTCATTCCTGATGCTTAAAGTATAAAGAGCATTCGATGTTAAATTTTCTTTCATATAGGAGGTACTGTTATTCACTTCTATCAAATGTAAGGACGAAATCTCACAACAAATGCACATATAATCCGCACAAATTATAAAATCTGGCGATGAAACCTTTGTCAGTGTAAGAGTCACAACCTCAAATTTCAGGAGATCACTTCGTTAACTTTCTGCTATTGTACAACAAGATATTCTGTACTATATCTGACGGCCTGAATGGTGCATAGTATTTTGAGATATAGCTGGACCGAAAAGTCTTTATGTCCGTCTCGGAATGTTTAGATGTAGAGGGCCATTTAAATAACGGTTATTTTGACCGGACATAAATGAACATGTTGATAGCGCGAAGAAAATGGTCACCTCCAATTTTCCTGCACATAGAAGAAATTCTCTGGAGTTAGGATCACCGCCGAACCAAGGCCCCTCTGGTCGAATCAGTTATTTTTGACTCAATTGTAATCGGCAAGACAATGATTGGGATCAATCTCATAAATTCACCGGTTTGATTCAATGGCCCGCCTCCATTTCCTGAGAAGCCTTTTCCAGTCGCTTGTACTCTCAATGAGAAGGAAAAACAGGAATGGATGGTTGTTGGCAAGACCACAGTGAAGCTCCGGATAGAGTGACTTCAATCCCTGGAAGCCCACATGGTTAATGACACGCACAATTCTATTCATTGTACTAGTTCCAAGGGAGATGACGATCCTACTTTTGCGAGAAAAAACAAACTAGAAAAACTGAAAGAAACACTAAATGCAAAATATCTCATCAATTTCTATCAGCTTGTCTATATTATTTGTTTGTCTCTTTTCCTTTAATCACAAAATATATCATGCCTCTACCTCCAGTTACAAAATATTTGACAACCACACCATCCAAGCTCACATACAAATATCCCCATTACAAATCACACTTCAAACATATCCCATACTCATGAACCGATTAATTAAGCTAAAAATTAAGATAACACAAAAAGGCAAAGTATTCCACAGGCGAAAAATTGAATAAATGTACAATTCTAAACCCACCTAAAATTTAAAGGAAGACGTGTGCCGGGTATCGAGGGAGCAAGCAGAAATGGCTCAACCGTTGACTCACAAAATAAAGGATTTAAGATATTTTTTTTTAATTTCAAAGATGGTGGTCCAATGTGACACCGTTTGTCCGGCTGGCTGTGTCACGGAAGCCAATTACGATGATGACCGGAACCTGAGTCAGGGTTGATGCTGTCGAACCCTGCACTAGTAATGACGACGTACTCGGGTCTCTAGTCTGGATGGTCTCATCATATTAGCTGGTCTTCAAGATGTCTATTACAACGGTGAACTTCCCTGCCCATGCTGTGAATTTTGATCTCAGGAAAGACACGCGGAAAACTCGGTAGCCGTTTCTTTACCTTTCAGACCAGACCGGACAGACGCGTACACTTGTGTTGATAAAATAAAACAGGGCACCAAAAAAAAAAAACATAAATAATTTCGAAGACGCCTGATTGGTTGTGGAATATATATATATATATATATATATATATATATATATATATATATATATATATATATATGTATATATATATATATATTAACAAGGCCTTCATTTATTTTAGCCTTTTAAACGATATTTCTGCTACAATTATTGTATTTTGTTAATTTTGTAACTAACAGTATTTTGTTTGTTTTTTTCTTTATATAGTACTAGCTGTATAGCCTGGTTATTAATGGTTATATTGAAATGTTAAGATCAAGTGCTTATTTAAAGTTTTCCACTATAATGTTGCCATGACGCGTAAGTAAAAACATGTGAAGTAAGTATTGGTTTGTTGTATTTTTAAACCGGCATTCTTGCTTCTACAATAAACGATAAGATGTATGTACTATTGGAAGGGCATTACAGGTGCTTGTAAGTTGATGCGATGAGATTGTGGCCTAAAAGGGGATACATTGTCCCTGGAATGTTGTAGAATAAATGAATTGAAATTGTTATGGCATTTTGTAGAAATTACAAAAAATTCCATTTTGTTGGAATACAACTAAGCAGTTCGGAGAAATAAATAATCACATTTAGCAATATTTTACATTAATTTTTGTTGCACCCTCTGTGTCAATCAATCTTTCTGTTCGCATATTAAGTCATCAGATCTTGATCTATCAGTGACGCGAAAATGCATACAACTGCGCAAATACAATCCAAAATTATGTTTGCCGTTGATTTTTAACAAACCCTTACACTGATTCGAAACATTCTGGTGTACACCAAAATTTAGGACCTTGATCTGCATGTCACTTGATTTTGGTTAAATTCGCATAAAGTGTCTAGGAAGAGGAAATAAATTATAAGCGTTACGGCAATTTTTGCCGTACCCTGTAAGTCGATTCAAAAAGTGTTTGCGTACATCAAAAAGTCATTTCATGATTGACACGTGACCCAATTTTGGTTGAAATCAGACAAAAGTTGTCAGAAAAGTAGCGTTACTGATAAAGGTGATATATAAACGCATACACACACACTTATATATAAGGAAAAATTATCAAGGGAGTTTAAATCTACATCGATGACTATTCTTGCTACTTAATTTGTTACGTTGGTTAAGAATTAAATTAGGATATTAAAATATTGTCAGAATTTACTCCATGTTCAGAATCTAAAACATAGTCATTGTCGTTTGAAAAACTAAATATTTGATATTATTGACAGTCAGAATGTTAGTATAATATTAAGATTGTCGTACGAATGGAATGAGTAAATATCAATCCACGATCCGTGAAATACATACTCCCAAAATGTCAGTAATTTTATACAGGTTGATATGAACATAAATAATTAGGGTTGCAGATAAATATAAAATGTAATAAAATATTTTATATATATATATATATATATATATATATATATATATGTGTGTGTGTGTGTGTGTGTGTCTGTGTGTGTGTGTGTCTGTGTCTGTGTGTCTGTCTGTGTATGTCTGTGTGTGTGTATTTAAGTTAAATCTCAAATACTGTATCTGCTTATTTTTAATAAATTCCGTTCATACGCACAGATAATCTTTCGCCTATTATAATTGAAAGATGTAAGGTACGATCTGTAAATTTGACAGATGATTTTATTATTCACTTCTCAATGTTCTCAAGTACTTTCTCAATTCTTTCGAGATTTATTTAATATGACACACATGTATATATATTTATAATGTGCGTGAGTATGTTTGGAGAGTTCGAGAAAGAAAGAATCTGAGTGACAGAAAGATAGGGAGGCATAGAGTCAGGGATAGATTGATTGAAATCAATGTATTGAGGGAGAATATATGTCTAAATTCATTTACAGTTTGGATTTAATATGGCAAAGAAATCCTAAATTTTCTGAGACTTAGTTACCTTTAGCATTTATTATATTTTGTTTCGCACCTCGTAAACTGGAAGGCATTACATTGTCATTTTGTCATTAATTGTAGTCGTGTAACTTTTTAAAATTATTTAATGAAAATTAATTCACTTTAACTTTTCTTTTTATTAGAACTATTTACAGGAAAAATAGTAGCAATTGAAAACAAGTTTATTTAAATATCTAGCCATCTCTCTACTAATTCCGTTCATAATTATATCATGTAAATCTGCATGCATCCCTAATTTTCCTACTCACCTTGCAAGTTCGCTGAAAACATTTACAAATAACATTTACGTAGATTGTATGTTTCAATATGTTTTTGGATATTTCGCAAGTCCGATAATATTTCTGTTTTGTATACTTTTTTGTATGCAAAATTTAATTTATTAGAAAGTGTAATATGTTCAATGTTGTGACTTTGACGTTATAACGTTGACAATTAACAGGCCATTGTAGCTCGAAAGAATTAAAAGTTGTAACATGAAAGCAAATCAAAGATTTAGATTCTAGGATTTATACACATATCTGAATGTTGTGTTTGCCAGATAAAATCATATAAAAAAGAGCCGAGCTAACCTCAGGGAATGCCAAAGGAGAAATGAGAAAAAGCAGCAGCGAACGTGTGTTAAATCAATTGACATTTCTTTTGGTCGGATTTCATAAAGTAAACTGAACTCTTTATTTAACTTCAAAGAAATCTGATGTGGATATAAAATATTTTTATTTGAGCTGGAAACAACAGCAACATCTGAATATAGACGATTTATAAATATACACATTTAGCACTGAAACAAAGATCAACGTCTTATGAAGAATGAAGTATAATAACGCTTATAGTGAGCTTTTAGAAATCTAATAAATATGATACACACCACTTTTGCATCTTTTTAGTATAAAAATATGAAAACATTTATATACGATATATGATATATTTGTTCTCATCTGTTGTGTATTCTAGTTTTTCTTTTTTACCCATCATACTGCATGCCCATATTCGAGTAACCGGTTTTGTTTTCTGGAATATTATCAAAAGGAAGTGGTGTGCTTATTGATGATATTATATAGTTAATGGGGTAGATATATGTATTTAAACATTTCTTATCATTAAGCAACAAAGGGAACTGTTGAACATGTGGAAACGTAAGATTTTCCTTTTTTTAAATAAATAAAAACACCTATAATACTATTTCCACGTCTTTGGGAGCCATGTCCATTCTAAATGTTGGTGATCACAGCTTTCCAAAATGTCCTGTCCTTTGTTAATATTAGTAATATTTGTTTTTTGCTGTCACAGCTAATCGCTATCTTCTAAGAATTTAGACAAGTCAATCATGCCATTTATTCTCTGCTTCCCACTGTCTCACTTGCCTTCCATATATCTTGTGAGTGGGAAACATTCTAAGACCTTCTTCTTCCTCTTGTGCTATAGAGATTTCAACTCTCTTTCCAATGTTAATATGAATGTACGTTTTGTTTCTATTGTCTCTAAAACATGATCGTTGCACACAGGTTTAGATCTTAGTAATATTAGAATTCTTCTGTAGAAACACGTTTCTGTTGACTCAAGTTTCCCATTCATTTGCCAGATAAATATCCAACATTCACTGCCAAATAGGACGACCGATATAACATAAGAATTTAGTATTCTCCTACTTATATCAAACAATATTTTCTCGTTTTTTTTACTTTACTTAGGAGGGCTAATTGCTCTGTTCCAATGCAACTTCTGGTTTAGTTATCGCATCTTTCGTTCTCTGTCAAAAGATTCCTATGTATTTAAATTTGTGTATTGATTTGTTTGGGTGTATTTGATTAATGCTCTGCACCTTTAGTTATTTTTTCTCACATTCATACATCTGTCGTCTTGAAATTGTGGTTTTTAATTTTTATCTTTTACTTTTATTACTTTATCTATGAGTTGCTGTAGTCTTTCTTCTGTGTCTGCTATAAACACTCTATTATGTCAAAATATATATATTTTAAGATTCTTGCGATCGACAAAGTATCCTGGATAGGACGTACAAGTTCGACTCATAGTCCAGTTTGAGAAGACAACACCTACAAAAAATATAAATCAATAAATAATAACTTTAGATGTGTATGTCGACTTTCTTTAATAGGAAGTTACATTAAAGCTTATCACTTTGTC
This sequence comes from Ascarosepion bandense, assembly GCA_037127315.1. Taxonomy (NCBI): domain Eukaryota; kingdom Metazoa; phylum Mollusca; class Cephalopoda; order Sepiida; family Sepiidae; genus Ascarosepion; species Ascarosepion bandense. Next base: position 1,839,661 of record JBBBDQ010000862.1, on the reverse strand, counting down.
TTTGTTTTTCTTATACGAATAATCATTAATATACGTCCCATATAAACTCCAAATTAATAGAGTCAAAACGAATAATGTCTTCTTGGTGTCTTACAAACGTTCCCTGATTACGCATAATTCGCCACTTATCGTTGCTTTTCTCGTCCAACCAATATTCCTTTATGATTTGAAATAATGTGTGCATTTTTATTTGCTCTAGGTGATCGTGGAAATAATACCTTGCATATTCCAAAATACTGAGGTCAAAACCTTGCCTCATTATGTTTGCAGCTTTATACGTTTTAGACAACTTTCACTTGCTGTCCACTCAGCTGACTGCCGATTTGAACCTGGAGTGAAGTGGGGGGTCCATGTTTTATCTTTTGTCAGATATTTACGTAGAATCTCCTTCTTGTTGCAAACAACGCTCTGAATCATTGACACGTTATAGTTTTTGATCGAATGTGAGCAAACCGAACAGCCATTTTGAACACAGCGTGTTCATTGACAATCTTCATGCAAAATGGTGAATACACTGTCTGCTGATATGTTCAACTCATGCGATCTCACGCAACTTTAATATAGGATCGGCCAAAACGAATTTGTAGATTTTTTTGGTGTTTTCCGGGACAGCTGCCGATTTGGGGCGACCTGAGCTTTTTGCATTATTTGTGTTCGTACCACAATATTTTAAGTTTTCATTCCACATCTTAACCGTTGTTTTTGACGGAACGGGGTCCAAATAACAATTATCAACCATTGTTTTGCTTGAGCAGCATTTTTCCCATCAGGAAGCATTGATTTATCAACACACCAAATTCATTGTTTGGAAAATTACCTTCACTTAAATAATTGTAATTTGTAAATTAATAATCCGATTGGGTCCAGATTTTCTGACTATTTGCAAAATGAACATTTTTTGGTGTTTGAATGTTAAGTATTATTGTTTGTTTACTCAGTCATCTTTCCTGACAATTTTATAATATATTTGCAATTTCTCTTCTGGAACATAATATATATATATATATATATATATATATATATATATATATATATATATATATTGCAAAATTTCATTGGGTGATTAGAAAAATCTTTCTGAATATTCTGAGAAATTCTATTGGTAATTGGACAAATTTATGCATTTCTTGTAATTTTCAATCATTTCCCTATACACTCAACTAAGCTTTTCCATGTAATAATACCTAAATATTTTTAGTAATTATTAAAAAATGTTATATTTTTCAAAAGGAAGACTGAGAAACGTTTTTCACCCGAGGATTTTCTCAATTATTTACCTGACTCCTTGTAACTATATCATAGCTGTCTATATAAACGCCATGTAAAATCCATTATAGCGTCCATAATTGCGCTGTAATTTTAGACAGAGCAGCGTGGAAACCAACAACAACATAAATCTCGCCCACAAATATTTTGCTTTTACTTTACATAACATATCAAGATTAGGACAATAAACTGTCAGTATTTCTCCATTCTGACATGTATAATTACATTTTATAAAAGAGGCATGAAATAACTGCCGATTCAGGCTTGAGTCTAACGATTGCTATTTTGTATCATTCAAAATAGAAATTTACGGTGGCAGGATAGTGATTGAATTTATTGTAAACATTGTTACTACTGGTTATGTTATAAGGTATCTGCTGATTTATTCAATACGAAAAATGCAAATGTTTATGTGATGCTTTCAAATCATTGACACTAATGAAAATATACAGAATATATATTGAAAGTCTCTATGCAGAAGTCGCCGATTATATTCATGGCTAAGGGATATCCAAAAATCTAAATAATTAAAACAAACTGTTAGACTGTAAATTCTTCAGTTTACTCGAATATTGTGTACGGCTTCGATATCTGCCTTCTGACTTTGTGTCCAGTTGCTTGGCTGGCCTTCTGAAAGTGCTTTGATGTTATTCAAACTAACTGGTTGTCATCTTTAATTGTAGAATTGTAGTTTTATGTTTAAAACTTAAGTTATCGAATTGACTGAATAATGTCATATATATATATATATATATATATATATATATATATGTGTGTGTGTGTGTGTGTGTGTGTGTGTGTGTGTGTGTGTGTGTGTGTGTGCTCTCCGAAAAACAAATTAACAAAAGTGTGCGTCATGCAATTCCTTCTATAGTAGAATATACGGAATTTTTTTTTCACTGTGCTGTTAAATTGTCTGTAATTATGTTGACACATTTTAAATCTATATATTATGTTCCCCTATCTATCTATCTATCTATCTATCTATCTATCTATCTATCTATCTATCTATCTATCTGTGTGTGTGTGTGTGTGTGTGTGTGTGTGTGTGTGTGTGTGTCCATATGGTCGTGCGCATGTATGTATAAAAACCGCGGTAAACTTTAAAAAGAGTGAGTAAATACAATAAAAAAGGAAACAAAGAAACAAAAAACCCGAGAAAATGACGAGAAGGGAAATAAATTTTAAAAGAAAATGAATGGGTAATGCAGGAATAATAAGAAAATTTTATAAAATCAAGTTCCATACCTTTATAAAATATTTTTGTCCTCTTTTTTAGATTTAGATATTTGGCTTGCTGTGCGTCAATATTTCTTTTTTATTTTCTTAGTTTTGTTTTGCCTTTTCTCTCGTCCCCACACCAATACTCTATTTGGCAGAAAGCCAGCAACTTTCGAAAGATGAATTTCTTGATAAGCGTCTGCAAGGACAACCAATTTTTCATTTGATGAAATAGGGAAAAATTACACGAAGACAGAAGCGATGAAATGATATAGGTAGTCCTGCGCAAGATTTCAGATTCTTCTTTTTTATGATGTAGCTTTGGTTTTACAAAAGTTTCCTTCTCTCGAACTTTTCTGCATTTTCTATCTGTCGCTAGTTGTTCGACACAAATACTAATGTGATATCAAAGACGACTTCAATGATATTCCTAGAGAAACAGGTCTTCTTCCTACGTATCTATTTGTAAATATTTTGAATATTTTCTCCGTTTCCTTATATTTTTTAGCTTTATGAACTGCAAGTAATTAAGATTGAATATATTGGCAGTAATTTAATTTTGAGACATTTAATAATGGCTAAACTAGTTATAGTAAGTTTCAAATTGATACCAGAACTTTGGGGTTAACTTTTTCTGCATCATCGAGTTTTAATATCATTCGGTTTGTTACTTTATGTTAGGTGGTTTTAGACTTAATAACACATATGTATACATATATAATATACAGATTTTATGTACACAATTATCTTATATGATCTCTTAACAATAAATATTTTAACAACTGAGCTGATAATATGGCAATCCAAACCATTCCGGAACCTCATGAAGCAACACAGTCTTTATTTAATAAAAGCAGCAGTAATAGCGTCACAAGACGGAAATAAGTATAACAACACAGAAAAAAATTAAACTGATATTAATTTTACAAGATAGAATTAATATAACAAAAAGAGATAAAATTAAAAAGACTGGAAAACACTTGAAATTTAGTAGTATGGAATACGAAAAGAAAAGTGGAAAAATATTATAGAAAAAGATAACCAATCACCACTCCCTTTATATATCAGACACGGCGTAATACTCTTTTAGAAATTTCTAAACAGTTGGCTGTATACAATGTATTTCATTTTTTTAATTTTTTTTTTTACTCTAATCAGTGCGGGAACGTCGCTGGTGTGCAGGGGGCTAAATAACAGAGTTAAAGTTTTAACCAGGAGGAGAGTGAAGACAAATAACGAAACACCTACAGGTATTAACCAGATGGCCAAATAATGGAAACTTCAAAGGCGACAACCATGGGATAATTTACGCAGGAAGCAAAAATAACGAAAATGTAGTCGGCTTAATACTGGACAAAGAAATAAAGAAATGCGTTTTGGGATACTGCTAATTTTCCGAAAGAGTTTTCTTGATCAAACTGAAAGGAAGACCGTTCAACATAGCAATTGTAGTCATATATGCACCAACAACGCAAGGCACTGAGGAAGAAATAGAACCTTTTTCCTCCATTCTAGATAAAGCCAAGGCTCAATGTAAATGCCAATAAATAAGAATCATTATGGGTGATTTGAATGCCAAAATAGGCAAGAAGAGGGAAGGTATGACAACTGGCAACTTTGGTTTAGAATTTCGCAAGGAACAAGGAGATAAATGGATTCAATGGTGCACAGCAAATGACCAGGTAATAACTAACACCTGCTTTCAAGAACACCCACGACAACTATGGACAGCAAGAAGCCGGAAGGTGACACGAAAAACCAGATAGACTACATAACCATAAACAGGAGATTCAGAAAAGCAGTAGTTCAAAGAAAAGCCTATCAATGCGCCGACTGTGGAAGCGACCACGTCACAGTCATCTGTAAACTAAAGGTGAAACTCCGGAGATTGAAGAAGCCTAGTGATCACCAAAACTGAAATACAACACGCTTGTGAATGACCTCAACGTACAGAAAGAATACATTAACAGCATAAAAATCAAATAGGAAGTAGAAATTCGAAAAGGCCACTCGGAAATGGAACCCACTAAAAGAAGCAATAGTGACATCAGCAAACAACATTGCCACAAAGGAAATCAGACGCAGCAGACGGAACGAATGGATGACTAAATAGATACTTGACATGATGCAAACGAGGCAGAAAATGATATAAAAACATGGACTGGAGAACAGAGAACTTCACAAGGAAATAAGGAGAAAATGCAGACAGGCTAAAGTGGAATTGCTCAACGACAAATGTGGAGAAGTAGAAGGATTGGACATGAATAATAAAGCAGATATTCATAAAGAAATAAAAACTGACAGGGCAAAAAACCTGCTCTTGAACAGAATGTAGAAAATCCAAGGATGAAACAATCATTGGAAAAAGAGGAAATACTCCAACGATGGAAAGAATTTATGAAGGATATTCTCCACGACAAGAGAGAGTAACCGATAATACACAAAGATAAGGACGGGCCGGAAATATTAACGTCGGATATGGAATCTGCAGTAGCCAAACTGAATAGAAACAAAGCGACTGAACCAGACGACATAATCCTAGTGCTGCTGGTAGCACTGGAAGTATTTGGCATAGAGAAAATTAGAGAAATAATAAATTAAATTTATAATAGTGGTGTAATACCAGATGACTTCAGTAAGTCGATCTCCTAAGAAGCCAGGAACAAACGAAAGCGAATTCCACAGAACGATGAGTTTAATGAGCCATATAAAAAATGATCGTCCGAATCCTGATGAATAGAGCGAGAAGCAGAATCAGGCCAGAGATAGGAGAAGAACAGTGCAGTTTTGTCAAAGACAAGGGAATATGGAACGCCATATTTATGATTAGGATGTCCTCTGAAATGGCAATACAAATAAAGAAGGACTCGTGCCTGTGCTTTATTGATTATGCGAAGGCGTTTGACAAAATACGCCACAAATAATTATGGAGATGCTCGGCTGCCTTGACATGTTTGGGATAGACTTAAGAGTAATCACGAATCGTTACTGACATTAAACCTCTTGTATACGGACAGGTAACGAATTCAGCAGATATACAAAGATAGAAAAGGGCGTAAGACAAGGATGTCTTTTCACCGGATCTATTTGACTTGTGCAGTGAGACTATTCTGAGGACACTGGAAGTTATGCCTGAATTCGTCATCGAAGATCACAAATTACACAACCTAAGGTTAGCAGATGATACAGTGCTGATAAAAGACGCGAAAAGAAACTACAAGACATCCTACAGAAGGTAGCTGAAGTGAGTGACAAGAAAGCACTACAAATAAAGTGCAAAGAAAAACGAATGCATGGTCCTCAGTAAAAAGAGCAGCACAATATGCCAAAAACAGATCGGGGAAAACAGAATCAAGCAGGTACAAAAATTTAAATACCTGCGAGGTTTTATAACAGAATACGGAAAGTTCGACACAAAGATTCTAAGGCTAATTGGCATGGCGAAAGAAGCATTTCAGAGAAGTATTAAGAAACAGTACAATTTCGTTAGAAACAAAGAATATACTAGAATGCTATGTGATGTCAGTTCTTCAGTATGCCAGTGAATGCTGGACAATATCATCGAAGATGAATGGAAAAACTTGAAACCACTGAAATGTGGTTCTACAGAAGAATGCTGCGAATATCATGGATTGAGCACGAGAGCAATGATGAGGTTTGGAAAGGATGGAAACGAAAGGGAAATTAATACTGACCATCAGGAAAAGACAGTTGAAATTCCTGGGACATGCAATGAGGAAAAAGTGCTTGAAGAACCTAATACTAACAGACCAGATAGAGAAAAAAGAGACAGGGGAAAGCAGCGGATAACTTATTTGAAGAACCTAATCAGGTAGATGATGGAACGCGGGTTGCATGGTGTAACAAGTGAAGGTGTGCTAAGAGCCACCGGGAATAGGGAGACGCGGAAAGACATGATCGCCTCCGTCCTGAAAAGAAAAGGCACATAGAAGAAAAAGAAAAGCTAAAATATCCAAAAATTCATATTCTCTTTTCTTGAATCCCATGGATTTTTTTTCATTTCTTCCATACCACCTGTACCCAATCATTTCTGTCAATGTAACCGCATATGCACTAGCGGCGATCTCGCCTTGCTTGCGGGGAAACGATTAAAATGGTTAAATCAACTTTTTATTTTAACTCTGAAGCCTGTCGCTAGTATAATACACTCAAGTTTATTTATCAATCATTATTATTAATATTAGAAAGAAATCCACTTTTTAACGTTTTATATTTTCAACTTTTTTTCTTCATGTGCCTTATCTCATAAAGCGGGAGACGATCACAACTTTTTATGAATGAACTTTTGTTATTTCGTTTAAATTCTGTTCTGCCTACAATTTACTGAAGCTCGTCAAGTATGTTATGCATAGTTTTCATCCGACACATTTGCACTCGATCTGACCTGATAGTCTCAGATTTATAATTAGGAAGAATCGCTGGCATTCGTTTTTAATAATAAATGAATAATATCCGCTCTAGAATAGAGAAATCACAGCTTTGCTAGAACAAAAAATAAAAATAAAAATAATAAACAATAAGTGAATATATGAATCAAAATATCATAGATATAGAACAAGAAAACGGAGAGTTGAGTTCGAATTCCAGTTGAAGTCGTTGCATTCACATAGGCGCAAATAGTCTTGAGAAAGGTATAGATCTGTCACTTCCCCTCCACCTATGGGTTAAATAGCAGAACAAAGCTCGTATTATAACCTTTGTTGGCAACCAGTCAACCGCAGAAAGTAATTGCAAACTCTCTTGGCAAATCTTCTGCCTAGTCAATCATGTCTCTTTCGAGACATGCTCGCTCAAGTGTATGACACTTAACTGCCTTAGTGAATATCATAGAAAGGCAGGCAACTCGGCCATTGGAAAATCGTTAAAAATATAATTTCAGTGATCACGTATCAAAACAGAGAATAGAAAACAGAATCATTTATTCGACAGTATCTGTGAAATTAATTATCACATAATATGAAAATGATTATTAGATACATTATTAATTAAGTTCTCAGCAGAGAACAAAAAAAGATTTGATCAGGAAGACAATTACGGAAATCTGTAAGTTCATGTATGTTAAGAAAACCTGCTATCAATTTGTCTCAAATGAAAGCAATCATTTTCTTTTGCAAATGTATAGAAATATGGATTATAATGACCAGTAAGAAACATAGTTTTAATTAATGAAATATTAAATGACATCAGAATATGTTTACAAATGTAAATTAAATAATGATTAAAAATTATAAATTCAATAGTATATAATTCTATAGAAAAAAAATCTTACCAACTGGTTGCCACACATGAGTCACGGAAATATTAATATAAATTAGGTTTGAATTATTTACCACATTCACTGGAATAGACTGATATTGATGTGGCAAAATCAGATATTCTGCTGCATGAATAGCTAATGCATGAATTATCATTTTGACAAATTAATAATGCAAAATCTTCTTTTAATCATTTTGACACAAGCAAGGCAGTAAGCTAACTAAGATGCCGGACGATTATTGATTAAGAATTATTAAGATATAATTTAAAACCGACATTATTAAGGAGAGACAATGATAAAATAACAGGAATTAATAAGACTGAATATAGCAATTAGAGTTTTATTTGATCAAGATGGAGGCTACAAGATTTTATTTCTGACAACAAAACTCTGCATTATGCCGCACAAGCAGTAGAACACTGTTATAGCTGTCAGACAATTTCAGTGACTACATCACTTCCTATATTTGGCCAAATAATTCACTAGACTGCAATGCAATTGAATATAATATACGGGCTGCAGTTGAGCGAGAGACAAAACAAAAACTCCTTTTAACACCAAAGATCAACTGAAATTAAGTAATATGGCAGAATTTACTAACTTAAAGAGGGAAACCGTCCAGAAGATAAGCAAGAGGTAGGGAAAATCTTGACTCCGTTAGTAAAGACAATAGGGATCTTAGAGCATGGATTTACACTTTATTAATTCAAGATATCTTTTGTGTAATTTGGCAAAAATATCTTTTAAAAAGTGATGTCAATGTTATTATCATTTTTAAGAATTTATATGACAATTTATCAATCGCGCACTTCATGTGTGTGTGTGTGTGTGTGTGTGTGTGTGTGTGTGTATACCTCTAAGATTACTTTGTAAAATATCTAAATTATTTATTGTAAAAGAAATTTAATTCCTTTCATGATATATGATATGTAAATGTAAAGAAATTAATTATAAAACAAAAAAGATTGCGTAAAAAGTAATAGGCAAAATATGTCTACACTAATAAATAAAACATTCTTCAATGAAAATATGCTTCCTATATATATATATATATATATATATATATATATATATATATATATATATATATAGTGTTTATAGAGGAAGCCGATGATTGTCTAAACATATATTGTTAAATATCAAGCACCTTAATTTCTGATGAAAATAAAAATAAAATCGTCAAACATTTAGATATATTTATTACGCTGGATCTAAGACTTCAACTCACATAAGCCGTCTTCAAAGTGCTTTTAATGAACTTAACATAAAGGTAATCACCATCAAAGATGTTATTCTTACTCCGTCATTAATAAATGAATTAAAATATAGTCTGATAAACTTAATAATATCTAAAAAAAATGATAGATTTAATAATATACATAAAAATAAACCTAAAACTACTAACTTTTACGGTTGCAACCAAATGCATAATACTTACAAACGTGTTGAAACAACACTGAAAAGCTTAATAAGGAAAAATGTTAAACCACTGAATAATAATAAATAAATTAAAGTCATTGTTTATTCTCAAAAAATTTAAATAATTGACGTCATAGTCTCTAAAAATCTTAAAATCACATAACTATATTGTCTATAGAAATCTAATGTAAAGTATCAATTTTCACACCCGTTCATAGATTGTAACTCTGATACTAATAATAAACTCCCTACATATATTCGGTTTCCTACAACCACGCTCTCTCGCAGACTTCATAGTTTTATTACTGATCAGTTCTTAGATAAACATACAAAACTTCTTCATCTTCAAAAAACATAGCTACATACGTGATATTAGTCGGATTTAATTGATAACAATAATACTCAAACATTCACACAGTAAAAAGTGCATTCAAACATTAAATCTAGGCAACACACAATCAATAAAATCAAGTGTCAATCTAGTCAAAAGACATTACATTGTATATAAAAATATAGTACTGCTTCAAAGTTTGGTCTTTCACGTAATAAGACGTCAATGAACCGCATTGGTAATTTGGAACATTCGTCTGCTATTCGATGACTGTTATCGTTGCTTAGAATGATTTATGTCAAAACAAGAAAATAACATCTTTGATGGCATGTATATGTTTATATTAACGACACTGTAACCACTCTGAAACTATCTCATGTGAGCCGAAATCTTAGAAACGGTGTAATAAAAAAATCTAAATGTTGGACAATTTTTGTCTTAGTTTTCACAAGAATTTAAATCCAAAATAGAATGGTTCAAATGTAAAGATAATAGACTCTCATTGTCAGTTACATTTAACAATATATATATATATATATATATATATATATATATATATATATACTGTTAAATATAAGAGGCAATGAATGTCAATTATGTTTAATCATTAGCCGTTCTAAACATCGTATTATGGCTGTAATTTTAGGGGAAAATAAAGACAAAAAATCTGGATAATACATTTAATATAATCATATAATTATGAATTATAAGTACATTGCGACACGGAAATTTCTATGTGTCAAAGACAGAATCTCTTTATTAGGCAATATTGGGTGTTGTTTGTGAAAATGATTTATATTAAATACAAAAATATCGGTTTGCTACATATGTATGTGGGAAGGTATTAGGAGGCCTTGTAGTTACCTTTCCGTGGTCTGCTATCAGACACTGTATCATCTGCATACTTTACGTTGTTCAAATTGTATCCTTCGATGACAAATCCTGGCATCATATATGTGGTCCTCAGAATAGTCTCGGTGACAAGTTGAATAGATCCGGTTAAACCAGGCATCCTTGTTTTTAGCCCATTTCTACATAGATATATCAGCTGAATTCTTTACCTGTCCATATGCTGGCGGTTTGCTGCCAGTAGAGATTCTTGATTACGCTAATATATTTCCCAAATATGTAGAGGTTGCTGAATATCTGAATGAATTCTTTTTGGCGTAATTTGTCGAACGCCTTCGCATAATCGATAAAATATAGATACACGACTTTCATTTGTTTTGCATATTAGGAGAACATCATATTCATAAATGTGGTATTCCTTGTTCCAGTGTCTTTGACACTGATCTTGTCTTATCTCTGGCCTGATTAATATCAGAAAAAGACTGCTGATGTTTCTCGAATATGTAATGGAAAAAAGCGCTTAGAAAACCAGATACTCACAGGTTAAATGGCGGAAAAGAAAGACGAGGGGAAACGACGCGTGATATACTTGATGAACTTTAACAAATTAAAGTACTGCAGGGTTTTGGTGAGTTAATAGGGGAAAGCGTGCTAAGAGATAATATTCATAGGGCTATATGGAAGCCCATGATTGCCTGCGTATTGAAGTGACACGGGGCATAGAAGAAGATATCTACGTAACGTTCTGATATTTTAAGCAGAGTGTCAGGGATACACGTGTCAATCCCAAGTAAGAAATATGAATGGCCAGACAGCACAGCAACAGAATAAAAAAAATGAAAAAAAAAAAAACAAAGAACAAAAAATAATGTAAACTTAATCGATGTAAGTCAAGAAATATTTAAAACAATTTAAGCATTCAAATACCAAACAGAACATTTAATTAGAAAGCAAATGAAAAATAAAAGTCACAAAAAGAAGGGAAATTACAAGGGGAAATACGTTGAGAAGGCACTTCTTGGAGGAAACAATGAAAGAAAGAGAAAATATGAAAGAAATGTTCAGACAAGAACTAATACTAGCAACGCAATACCTATGATAAAATTTATTTTGAATTTTCCACTTTGTATGCATTGAATATAAAATATAACATTGCTTATTTTACGTATATATCGTCAATAAATTTTAAATAACCTTATGAAACTTGTAAAACACTGATTATATCTCGAATATAATGGTAAAACTTTCTTAAATAATGAGGATTTGTGCCTAATTTTCTTTCTTGCTTAAATTTCCCTTTCACAGATTATTTCTTTTCTTGATAGTTTATCAGTTTTATGTCAGATTCATACTTATTTATGAGAAACAGTTTAATAAATCCCTGTTCAGTGCACCAGGATAAAAAGCGAAAGGGTGTGAAAACAACCGGTCATAAATCTGTACGTAAATCTGTTCATAAGCTGAGCCTCCTGGGAAAATGTTCATTTATTTATAAACTCAAATACATTATGCCTCTACCACCTGTCCCGAACAGATAGATAGATATATAGGTACATAGATCGGAAAGAGGCCTATTTTACAGTCTAGTCGTATAACATCTATTTTGTTAGACTAAATTTTGATCAAAAGTTAGAAACGTTTAGAGTTAGTGTTCAACATACCATTAATATTGGATAGTTAACAATAATTCTATTGTTATATCAGCCTTATTTCTAATTTTGCATTTCTTCTAAGGCGTTAAATCTGTCGGCAATAATAATGACATATGCAGAAACTCTTTCCGTATTTTTGTAAGAATTAATCACTTTTCAAAATCTTTGAAATCTATTTGCAATTTACTAAGCATAGATTAGATATGGCACAATGCAGGAAGTATGGAGCACCAAATAAGTATCGAACTCACAGCCTAGTAGTAATGTATATGGTTGGTCATTACTGTAACTATTATACTATATAGAAGTGGTCAGTCATGTGTAAATATTGCAAAACCCGTTTGCACATAATTTATTTGAATGAAGATAATCTGATCAATTACTTGATTTAAAGTTTACCTATAGAGATAATTTTCTAAATATCATACAAATACAAAATTCATATACGCTTAGTAAGAAACATAATTTTTATATGGAAATATATATATATATATATATATATATTTGAGAAATTAATTTACATGTAATTATTAAATATTTTCTTTAAATAAAACGTTGTTAATAATCACATATGCATGAATTCATGTAGGATGGTATTATTATTATTTGGCCATTAATAATATAAATATAATATATAAATAAAATTATTAAAGCAAACGTTTAGTTTTAACGAAACACACCGAGAAATTAACAGTTCGCATCTATTTGTCCGTTATAAATTGACGTAATTTAATAGATTCAGCTACACGCAATATGCAAAAAGGAGTGGGTGTATAATTAAAGAGGCTTAACCTCTTGCTAACTTATCGAAAGACAGTAAAGGTGTTGAATAATTAGACGTTTTTAATATATTCTTAGTACATTACTATATATATATTAGTAATCAGCAGCCAGATCAGTTTGGCTCTATCACAGTTCATCATTACGGTTAGACATCCGATTGCTTTACTCAGGATTGAAACCCGACCAAATTGACTTCAGTCGGCGATTCTCTCTCTCTCTGTCTCTCTCTGTCTCTTTGTCTCTCTCTCTCTCTCTCTTTCTATATATATATATATATATATATATATTGTTTCCGAAACCATAGCATACATGTCGATTATCATGCGAAACTGACATGAAAAAACATTTATGCACCATTCATTTAGAACGTCCTACAAGTAATATTCTGTTCAAAAACATGTACATTCTTTCAGAGTCAAAATATCGAAAACATCTCGCTTTTTGATAGGCTCTTTATATAAAAGAATTCACTCAAACGATCATTCTTATATTATTTAATAGTAGAAATCGAGTTTCAGCGATTTTTTACTTAAAAAGTTGTTCACGCGAATTCAAGACATAAGCGGCATGTGAGGCATTTGAATAAACGTTCGTTTTCTAAAAACAACAAAAAAATAAATATTACGTAACAAACACAACATGACGATAAAACACCAGATATGAAAATAAATTTTAAAATTGATATAAACGAAGACAAAAGTGCTTGGGATATTAAAAATGTGGACAATTATTATATACCTTAAATCATATAAAACAAAATTGAAAAGTGTTGCCAAAAAGTTAAACGTCTCTCTCTCTCTCTCTCTCTCTCTCTCTCTATATATATATATATATATATATATATATATATATATATATATATAAAATGCTTTCTTTGTACATTATTTTTGATCGATACTTGTATTTAAGTAGATATTCTGTTCATAATCATACCGTATTTTATATTTATTTCTACCGGCCTGATTATCAACAATAAGTTTTTTTACGAAAATGTGTTTCATTCAGCAAGTTTCAAAACTGCGACTATTGTCGTCATTAATTTCCGTAACATGTATACATATTTTGACATTAATACACATTTCAGAGCAGAGATGGTTATTACGATGTATTCTAAATTTGTGTAATAGGCTTTATTTAGACTGATCGTCAATAGTGGTCGAGAGGTCTAAGAGGCGCCAGATCACATGGTGGCTTCCTCTATGTAGATAGGGGTCGCGGCTCGAATCCTGCCGATGACAAAAATTTAAGATAAATAATCAGAACGGTAGAAATTATATAAATATATCAATATGTTTGATTATAAAGAGAATATCTATTTAAATACGAGAATCGATCAAAAGTAATATTCAAACAAATCATCGGTTGTATATAAATATTTACCCTTTTTGATAATATCAAGAACTGATATTCATGACAAATCGACCATGACTAGAACAGAAATTGGTAGTTAAATTTAAAAACATGTTTGTTTGTGCGCTTGCTTTCGCTTTGCGCGTCTTACCTGCGTACTCATTTGCAATAATATTTCGCTAATTCCTTCGTAGACGCACGTTATGCATGTTATGCACGTTATGCATGTTTTCGATTTTTCATCTTGGACTGCTCTAACTCAACATGCAGTATATCATGCAACAAGGCTGAGTTTCATTCTCTAGTAGAATGCTATCTATCCGTTGTGAACACTTGTTGAACAAGTTCTGTAGGATTAACACCAGGCTGAAGGTTAAGTGCCTACGCGCTCGTGCATATATAAATGACTATGGAACTTCCTCTTCACTCACAAGCTTTCGCTCAAACTGTCATAACAATATTCCAATGGTGGCACGTTAGTTTCATCTGTAGATAATGTAAAGCGGTCAGTTCTTTGAACGTATTAAAAATGCAGTAATATTACCGAACTTGTTATATTAAATAGAAGTGTGAATGACTATTGAGCTTTTTTATGCTTTTCTCCTTGTGTCATTTTACTGAAAAGGAGAATTCCAAAATAATGATGTCGAAATTAAATGTTAAGGTCAAAGTGTTTTTGCTATAGCTGGTCCTTTTCGTAAATAGAAAAACAGGTTCAAGATAAAGTTGAAAATAACAGAGAGAAAATGTAGGTTTGATTTTTTTACAACCTTCATGGCATCACTTCAAAATATATTACATAATATTACATACATTGTAATTAATGTGAACTTAAATTTCAAATCGTATATGATTTGTTGAGTACATAGATTTTTGGTGAGAAAAAAATCTTTCAAATTAAATGAAATGATAAATAGCTTGAGAAAATTATGAATCGATATCTAATGAGAAAGAAAAATAAATCATATGTAACTACCAATTGTAATATTTTAATAAATATCAAAATTTAGAAAACAAAGTCCAATAATAAATAAAATTTGACTAGTTGATCCTATTAAAGAAATGACAAGTGTTCGAAAACGTATGATTTAACATAGATATTTCCAAAACTGAAGCTCTATCCAGAATTTCATGGAAACAAATTGTAGAATATTTGCAAAACTTATGAAAAACCATCAGCAGGAACACGGACAAAAGAAGTAAAAACGTTTATATAAAAAATATTATTAATACTAAAATAGTCCGAGAAATTACCAATATTTTTTTATTTGTTGTGATAAATATATGAAATATTTTTCCTTTCAGCAATCACAAAAGATGCTCGACATATTCAGGAAAAATCAGGTAAGACGTTAGCATAATCAAGAACCTATACTGCTAGCAAACTATTTGTATAGAGACAGAAATCCTCTTTAGCAGATATATAAATATATAAAAGTGGGAAAACAAGGATTTCGCCGGATCTATTCAATCTGTATAGCGGAACGTTTCTGAGAGACGTAGAATATTAACGGACTTCACCATTGGCAGACATAACAATATAATATACGCAACGAACAAGTAGCTGATATCAGACACGGAAAAGAAAAGGAAGAACATCCTACATAGATTTGCAAGCGGAAACGAGAAGAAAAGTTCAAGCATATGCTTTAAGAAAACTGAATGTATGGTCATCAGCAAAAAGAATATCACACAATGTCACGTAGAGGTCGGAGAAACCAAAATGAAAACTGTAAAGAAATTCATATACCTAGAAGATATTCTGACAGAGGATGGAAAGTGTTACACTGGGATCCGAAGACGCATTGTTACAGCCAAGGAGGCATTAGAAATACTAACGGAGTAGAGAGAGAAATCAGGATTTCATTAGAAACAAAGAAAGGAGTGCTATATCTTTATGTGATATATGTCCTATAGGGCAGGGTGTGTTAGACGATCTCTTCAAGAATGTTACAGAGGCTCCAGGCAATAGAAATATGGTTCTACAGAAAGATACTGAAGATAACATGGGCTAAGTAAAATTATGTACATATGCCTGACGAGAAAAGCATCAATAAGTAGCTCGAGTCTAATATTGCCTCATTTGAAAAGACCAAATATTCTGAATTCATACTGGTAAAAATAATATCTTCTCTAGGATTACATTTATTATAGATAACGAAAAGATCTTGTAGATTCTCTTTTAAGTCTGTCATGAGAACTGTCATAAAAACACAACTTTTCACAAGAAATGAATTCAAATTTGAAAGAGAAGAAGAAAATTAACTAACGTGTTTATCCGATAAGACCATTCGTAATATATAGATTTTTTACAAATCCGGCTAATCAAACAGTATTACAATCAATGTGTAATTATATTTTCTTCAACGTCTTTGCTTGCTTGCTTCCTATAGACATTAACGTCTGAATATACATAGTAAACAGACACTTAAGATATAAAGTAACAGATAAAATGAGATTTTCCATTGAAATTACCTGTTGTCATATATATATATATATATATATATATATATATATATATATATATTGATAGAGAGGGGAGTTAACAATTTGTCTTGAGATAATAAATATCAAAGAATTTCTCAGTAATATGACTATATTAAAAGAGAAGGTTATCTAGTTATTACAATAAAGGTATAAAGAAATGTCAGTTTATCCTTGAACAAACATAATCACACTCATGAAAGAAAATACACACATAAACACACGCCCACACGCACAGATATTCACACACACACACTCAGCATTGAAAATGTTCAACGTCTCGAAAAATACCAGGATGTAAATCAAAGAAATTTTAGATTCTATACAGACACCCCACTTGTTCTTGATAATGACTGCGATAGTGGAATATACATGAAGAAAATGTTACAAAATATAATATTTGGACAGTTTGTCCACAACTTATAGCTTAATACTAAACACATTATCCGAAAATGGGAAAGTGTAATAAAAAATGAAACTAAGAGACCTTGTCGGTTTTATCTTTTTTTTAATCAAATATGTGAGGTTGAATACTTGCAGCCTGACTATAACTTGATTTTTAAAAAATCACCAACCTGAGTATGACAGTGTATATATATATCCCAACTGTCACGCTCAGGTTGCTGATTTTTTTTAGCTTAGAGATGGAAGCTCCGACGGTTAGGAATTCGGTAGGGTTCCAATCCTGGTAAAATCAATAATCAGATGTGATACAGAGAAAAATGACTCTCTGCTAATGACTATAGCAAGTAAATGTGTCTAGCCACACTGATGAGCTGTGATACAGAGAAACAGACTTGTATGTCGATGACCAATGTATTATGCTCTCATTACGACTGAACTTTCTAAAGAAGAAAATTTTAAAAACAGTTGCGATGTATGCGTGACTCGTAAGAAATGAAAGGTGTATACACTGCTTATATACAAAACGTTAAAATTTCCCTTCTCTGATTCCATGCGCTTATGACTTAGTGGGTAGCGACTCCGACTGACACGAAATCGGTCGAGTTTCGATCCTGGCCAGAAGCATTTGGATGTTTTTAACCACACTTATGGACTGTGATAGAGCGAAACAGGCTAGTATGTGGATGATTAATATATATATATATATATATATATATATATATATATATAATGGTATTTGTTAGAATTGAAAGGATATCGATAATAATATAACAATAACAGTTTCCTGACAAGCTTTTTGTATGAATTATGGCATCAATAGTACGGGGCTTACTGGCGAAAACGAATAAAATGAATCTTAGAACAACTATTGTAATACTGGTATAGTACCTATTAAATCCTGTAATATTTATGTCTGTGTTTGTAAGAAGAGAAACACAGACTGTAAAAATTTTTCATTAAAATACTTAAGAGTATTAAAATAATAAATGTACATTGAATAATCATTATTTTACTAGCAATATTATCCCTTTCCTTATGAGGAAACATTCGGCATTCAGTGATCGAGCAACAAGTGGTATAGTCTGTTATGAAATAAACATTTTTCTCTAACAACATATTTTCCCGAAATTCTTTTCTGAAGTTCGTTTCTGTGGATCTTTCCAGTGAGGATTTTCTTCGAAAGTTTGAGTCATAGTAGTGTGGATGTCAGAATTTTGATTATGTTTTTACTTTATGTTTCATTTACATGCGTTATTAGTCTAGTTTTTCCTGTGTTTGAAATTTTTTAATCAATTTGGTTTCTGATATTTTTACTGTTGTTTATGTTTCTGTATCAAGAGTTTGAAGAAAGATATTTTTCTGAAGCACCTACTGGATTGCTTTGCTTCAAACGATTTTATAGGATGTCTCCTAATAATTGACATAATTAAAAACGTGAATTACTGAGTAACTACATGTCACAGGCAAAACCAAATTAAAGAGGTTTCATGTGGAACATGAACAATATTTATTTATTAAAATTCGAAGTAGATTTTATAATCGATATCAAAAAGCTTCAAAATATGGGTACAACACGTTACGCGACTCACTAGTCCAGCCGCTTCGAAAAACACTGTAGCATTTCTAGAGGTAACGCTCTTCCTTGACAGAGTGACTAACTGTTTAACTTTCTCTAGGATTGTTGTTCATTCGCCTAGTCTTAAAGAACAACATTACAAACTGCCAGATGAACGTAGTGGTAATTGTCATTATATTTGGCAAGACAGATCCATCTTTTTGCAAATTCCCATTGAGATATGTCTGCTGACAAATTAGTTTTTATATATTTCATGAATGTCGGAGATTATTTGAGCGAGAATTGGCTATTTTATTAGGTTGCAAAATAATGTCAATATTGGAGGATACTCTGTAAATCGAATAGCTGAGAACGTGGGTTTATGCTGTTGACAGTTTGGAAAGTTCTGGACGTTTTGGATTCGCCGCATGGCATATATATAAGAGTCTGCATCTATTTGGGTTTTTTTAAGAATATGACATGGGCTTCTATGTGAAAGGTGAGGTTTTGTAGCATTTTGCCGTTTTCCGACAGCTGCTCTAGCGCAGATAATTCTATGTTCCATTTTATTATCTCCTCTACAAATTTGTTAAAATGATTCATACACCTACTTATTAGTTGAGTAGGTAAAAAAATCTTTGCAAAAATGTAGAACAGAATCTTTTTTAAACATTAATTATTATGAAATTTCTGACACCACCATTGACTTTAAAGGTATATATAATCTTACGGCATTTACCACTACTGTAGTTGATTCATCTACTTTTCTTCAGTTATATTGTCAGATCACTATTTCAACAAAGAATAGACTCTCGCCAAATTAACATAAAATTATCTTTACACCGTCTCTTCTGAACATGGAAATTGCACTCTATAATTATCCGATTTGTAATGAGTAAGTCATTGTTGATTCTTACCATGCATTTGTGTCCCAGATTTGCTATTTATATACATGAACACATATGATAGATTATTCATTATGTTTTTCACTTCCAAGCAACATTACTCTCTCATGTGGGACGTAAATTTTACGATCATTTTTACTCCTCAAAGTACTAGAAATTATAGTTTTCTCTTTCTCATTTTAATTGTATTTATCAATTTATTTCTAAGAGATTTAAAAGCTACGTTTTCCCTAATAAATTTAGCCCATGATGTAGTCATCATAGTTATCTACATCCTTGATATCTCTTTCCCATGTAAAGTAATTTTCAATCATTCTGTGGTATCTGGGCGGATAGATACGACATAATTTGTCAATCATTTATTTTAATATTTTAATTATTGGCTTAATTTCTGAAATCATTTTATCGTTATTCTGATTAAACTTTTTTTAATCCTATTTCCGTTTTTAGTTGCTGCTCTACTCAGCGAGTAAAATGTTTGTATCTCATATATCGCCAATCTGAAGCTGAAAGATATGTCTCCCTCTCTATGACTAAAGACATTGTTTTCTGCTATTGTTAATAGTTCGGTGCTTGTTTTCACTTTCCTTTAATACATTGTCTAGTTATTCTTGTCCTCCTTTTGAGTCTGCCATTAACACAATGTCATCCGCATATCCCCAGTCGTTACTGTTGTTATATCAAGTTTCAGTTATTTGTTCACACAAACTTCGCTTTGTCATGCTAACTTGAAAGCTGCGAGTTTTTTGGCATTATACAATTTTCTTAATATTGTGTGTCTTTTCTCTCTGTTTATATACACAATGTCAGCTTCTTTAAATATTTTTTTGCTAGTAAATTCATTTTCTTTTTTATTACCTTTTTAACTTTTTCTCTAATCTCCTTTGTGATATTCTTGAAACCATGTTTTCTCCTTATTCATAAGATGCAAATATTTTGCGTTTTCTTTCATGGTTCCGTGATATCCGACTAATGTTTGTGCAATTTTAATAACTTTTGGAGTTATATTTTTCGAGAAACCAATTTCAATATTTATATATTTAAAACAAAAAAGACAAATATCGATAAACGTATTATTAACTATATGTAATTACATTATACTGGAGAAATATCGTGTTGTATTGTAAAACCGCCAAACAATTTTAATCATTTCTGACACAAACACATTAATATTAGATTGTATATATATGTATATATATATATATATATATATATATATATGTATATATATATATATATATATCCTTTACGTGTAAAATTATTGTGAATGATTAGTCACCGTCGTTTAATTATATTTTTAGTTGTAAAAACTTTGACTAATATTTTACATAATTTACAAAATATAACTAAAACAAAATGTAAAGAAGTGATTGTTAAAATAACAATTTAAAGTTAAATCTATAATAAGAATATAATCCGTGTCTATTTTCATCTTCAATATTTAATGTACACATTATTATTACCTAGGTGGAGTACCAATTTAATTACTTTCATTGTAAAGGGGATTATTAAAGACATTGATAGGTAAATATTTGATCTTTTGAAAACAAGTATATTATGAATAGACTAATGTCCCTTGTGGATGCGGGAAAAATGTTTTCTGCGTTTTGTTCTCGTATGCCCCATTATCGTACAATTGTGAATGTGTTTTCTCTTCATTTATTCCATCAAACTCTTTAATTTTTCCAGCCATAATCTCCTTTCCTACAGGGAAAACCTTGTTTAACTTCCAGGGTATTTTCATGGAAGGTGTAGTGTCAAACGCCACTTTTTAATGTCATAAAATCTAGCATTCAGATTTAGTATCAGCCAGTCGATCCATGGTCGTTCTCTTCATATTCTATTGCCAAGGATAAATATCAACGCAGAAATCTTCTTGAAACATGTGAAGTATTAAAAACAAACTCTAGAAAAGATGCTTTACCTATATTCAAACATATTTAACTTTAGTGCAAACCGTTATTGTTCATAAGAATCCTCATGAAATGTAACTCCTTTAGCAACCCTTCATCTTGAGGTTATTTGGTTATTTGGGGTCTTTTTTGGTTGAATATTCGTAAAGACATGTAGGTTATGTTCTAATTCTCTCGCGTGACTTTGTCGCTTAATATATTTACAAATATTAAATTTCCCTGTGTCAATTTTCCCATATATATTTTAATATATATTTAATATATATTTAATATATTTAATATATTTTCCATGGACATTACCGACTATAATTATTAGGCCACTCCTGTGTATGAAATACATAATTTCTTTTCAAAAAATTTGGTGGCCTAATAATTAGAGCCGGTAGTGTAATTACCGTTTTCTTTCAATTCTTCTCATTTTCATATGTTCTGCAATTGCTAAATTCAGTATTGTTACGTTTGGCAATATCATTGTCCATTTTCAGTTTTTTGTGTAAAGATTTCCAACATTCAGTTTAAGATAACACTTCCATCTTCGTTTGTCAGGGATATATTTTTATTGCTATATTTTTATAATCTGCTTAGTGTTTTGAAGTCATCTTTTTATAGACATATAGAATTTCAAATTTCTATGACATACTTTTCGCCCTCTTTTAATACATTGCATTAATAAAAATGGACACACAATATGCTATGCCAGAGTTAATTTTGCCCAACACTGCAGATTTCTACAAAAATTTAACCTAAAATCTTGAGTCATGTGTATAAATATTATTATTCAGGATGACACAAAGCCGTTCAGAAAATTTTCAAAAACTGTCATCTATGTACAATAGAATTTTATTATCAATAGTTTTAAAAAAATTGAGAGAATTAAGCCTGCAGGTCTTGGAAGAAAATAAATAAAATTGTTCTTTGATGTGGACTACATACTCACAAAAAAGAACTGTACGGAATAGCAGCTACCTATTCGTTTTAGGGCTACAAAGAGTGGCAAGAACTAAAATGGATAACACATATTCTACGGAAGAGAAAATAATATCATAATGAAGGTGTTGACATTGCGATCTGTTATAAATAAAACGTTAGGAAGGAAAACCATCATTAATGTTAGAAAGAGTGGTAGCAGCTACCGGATATTAGAAAATATATTATACTTTTAAAAAATGTATTATGAATTTTTTAAAATATTCAACAGAACGCCGTACTGGCTACATGATCAATGAATGTCAAATGTTATCTTGAGCGGAAATAGCCATTATTAGCATTAGTGTTTACTACAATATATTAATTTATCGGAAAATCTTTTCTGTTTTCTTATTGAGCTTGCTAAAAACATGATCATCTTTGTGCAATTATATGAAGAAAAAGAGCTTATGTGAGGTTGATATAATTATATTTTATAAAAACCTGTATGGACAGTGAGATATATTCTTAGGATGATCTTTCGAAAAGATATAACTGCTATCTTCCTTTTAGGCATCATGATAATATAGTTGGACGATATTTAGATTGAAGGTTAATATACTACTTGGCGGCAATAATTACAATAATATTAACAATACAAGATATTAACCTGTATGAAATATCACCTGCAGTGATAGCTACATGATATCTGACATGAAATTGCTTACGAAGAAGACTTCTTTCATTGAATGTCTCCATTCACTTAAATGGCTACGAAAAAAATACTGCTGAAGAGACTCGCAAAGCAGTGTTAAAAACATCAATGTGTCTGACAACGTGAATTCATTGTGATGGTGGATATATTTCCATATGCCGTATGCAGGATCTAGTACATCACTTCTGGGAACGTAAAATTAAATTTATTGACGATGCAGAACACTAGTGTTTTTAGATGAAAAATTGTTTAATATAAAACTGAGATTGTGTCCATTGCATCAGTCGAGTTGTCCCTGAAAATAAATAGTTTGCAGTACTTACAGGAATTCTAACGTAAACATGTTTGTGTATATATATCAGAAGTAGTTCTTCAGATATATCAGTTTATGTTTTGCTTATTATACCATCTTTCTAGCTGGTCATTTATATATATATATATATATATATATATATATATATATATATATATATATATATATATTCTATTAAATATAAGAGACAATGAATGTCTATTATGTTTAATCATGAGCCGTTCTAAACGTCGTATTTTTGCTTTAATTTCAGTTGAAAATAAAGACAAAAATTCTCCAACATTTGGATAATTATTTATTGGTTTTCTCCTAAGCTTTCGGCTCACATGAGCCATCTTCAGAGAGGTAGTTTAAACTGAAATATTATAAGATCCACCATCACCGACGATTTTATTTTGTGTTGACATAAAACTCCGCTTGGCAACGGCAATAGTTACCAAAAATAATAAACGCAGTTCTTAAGTTTTATGACGTCACACCGCGGGATAGCGCAAAATGACAACAAAACCATGTAGTCAAATGCAATGTAATATGTTATTTCCTGTTTTAAAGTTGATTTTATTGAGTGTTGGTTGTCTTGATTTGATGCACATGGCCTCCAATATCTGCAGGTTCCTCTTACTGTGTGTATGAGTAAGGATCACCGTATTGTTGACCAAAATCTGTCTGATATTACCTACATGTTTATGTTTTTCAGAGAATTGTTGTTTAATAGTACTCTGATCAGAAAGATGAGATGTAAGTCTACGGGAGAGCGTGTTTGTAGTCAAACCAATATATGTACTAGGTTTTTGATTAGTATCAGAGATGCAATCTCTGAATGGGCATGTAAATTGGTACACTACATTGGTTTTTTGTAAAGAATTTAGTTTAGTGCTTGTTGGGTTATTATAGACTATGAGGTCAATCGTTTTAAACTTTTTATAATATATAATGAGTTTAATTTAAATTAATTAAACCTGCAGATATTGGAGGCCATGTACATCAAATCAAGACAACCAACACTCAATAAAATCAACTTTAAAACAGGAAATAACATATTACATTGCATTTGACTACATGGTTTTGTTGTCATTTCGCGCTATCCCGCGGTGTGACGTCATAAAACCACATCGCAAACTTAAGAACTGCGTTTATTATTTTTGGTAACTATTGCCGTTGCCAAGCGGAGTTTTATGTCAATACAAAATAAAATCGTCGGTGATGGTGGATCTTATAATATTTCAGTTTAAACTACCACTCTGAAGATGGCTCCTGTGAGCCGAAAGCTTAGAAGAAAACCAATAAATAATTATCCAAATGTTGGAGAATTTTTGTCTTTATTTTCAACTGAAATTATAGCAAAAATACAACGTTTAGAACGGCTCATGATTAAACATAATAGACATTCATTGTCTCTTATATTTAATAGAATATGTTTAGAAAATTACTTGCTGCCTCGATATACTATATATATATATATATATATATATATATATATATATATATATATTGAACAGCATGACATCGATAAAAAGAAACATAGTGAACAGATCAGAATAGATAGCTAGATAGCGAGATAGATAGATTGTGAACAGAATGAGATAGATAGTGCGTCAAATAGTATAGACAACTAGCGAACATAATTATATAAATAAAAAGATAATGTACACAACACAATAGGTGAATAAATGCATATTAAACATTTCAAAATAGATACCTAGTTAGTGAATAGTATGAGATGAATAAATAATGACTAGAAAGATATAGATAAATAGCGAACATAGATATATAAATAAATAGATAATGTACATAATGCAATAGATAGATAGATAGTAAATATATCAAGATAGATAAACATATACTTATATAGATAGATAGATATTAAACATTGAAATAGATATATACGTTGACTAAATGCATGTATATGGAAGATATAAATACAATATTTTAGATTTAGTTCTTCGCTTTTTTATGTCTCAAGTCATAAAATAAAAGCGGCTGTTTGGACATCCATTTATAATCGACAGAAAATGAAGAGCTTTTATCTTTGAAATGGGAAATATGAAAAGAAAATGTGTTTGCTGTCTACGTTTATCTAAAAAAAATAAGACGACAATATGAAATTGAAATTACAGCACAAGCGTGGCAAAAATATTACACAGCAATGCATATATGTTAATACAAAGTTATGTTAAAAGCGTAGCATTTTTTTAATTACGTATATATGCATACCTTGATGTTGTCGCCTTATTTATTTAGATAGACGGGTTTCCGGTATTGCTACAATACTTGCTTGAAAGAAAGTAATTTGTTTATAAAAATAAAAGAAACATTTTACACAAGGATGGAGAACTCTATTTACGAAAACAGACGAAATTAATTTATATTCAACTTACACGACGAATACCACGAAGCTGGTGTTCTCTGAAGACTAACGCCAATATTTAATTTATAATTCGATTTTCTTTCTAGGTTACTACAACATTAGTTTCGTCTCAGATATGACTATAAACTACATCTGGTAGCAAGGTTTCTGTTCAGAAGATTTTGAGGTGCGTGGAATCAACTCTTAATTGCTGTTGTCCCCAGGTCAACCCTGATACTTAGAGGAAAAATCTGTTAACATCCGTAAGTAGCATGACTCATGGAACGAGAACAATCTAGAATGTCATATCCGTCAGTCAGGTGCCATACGTGATACACGATTTAGGCGATCATGTCTCGAAAGTGACATGACTGACTGGGCAGAAGATTATCCCGCAGTAGGTTGCCATTGCTTTCTGCGGTAGACTTGTTGCCAACCCAGGCTATAGAACCGTATCTGTCCTATTATTTAACCCATAACTGGAAGGAAGAGACGGATTAATACCATTCCGAAGGGTATTTGTGCGTAAGTGAATGCAAGGAATTCAACTAGAATTCAAACTCTGCTCAACGAGTTGTCGTTCCGAGTCGCTATCCACTACACTACAACGCCTAGAACAGTGATCGAAATAATGGTTTCTGTTCATAATTCTAAACACTTTGGATGGACGGAGAGTACAACGGACGAAACGCCGTGAAATGGCAATAAAGATGAGAACAACAGTCAGAACAATATATATAATGCAAATACTTCATCTGAAAACTATAGACACAACATATTGTAAATTTTAACTTTTCCAAATTAAAACTACTCTACGGCAATTATGTAACATTTTTTTTTTACTTTCAACAGCTAAAGAATTACTCATTTTTACTTATTTACTTACTTACTTACTCATTGTTTTTACTTTCAACAGCTAGAGAATTACTCATTGCGATTTCTTGGAATTGGTTTTCAATGGAATGAAGCGGAACAGATTATTTCTTTAATCATTTCGCTCTAAGCAAGACAGGTTTGCTCCTAGTGTGCACAAGTTTACGATGAGAGAAAAGACTGGGTACAGGAGGTATTAAATAAAAGAATGAAATATCAAAAGAATTCAGGAAGATAGAAATGACAATTGATGTTGCATTTAAATGTTTGAAGATTGTAGTTATTATGAAAGGAATTAAACGGAACTGGAGTCCTCCAGTTGGGAAGTACGAGAAAAGAAACTGTTTGAGTACAAGTGGTGGTTATAGTAAACGTTTTCAATGTTAAATGGTTGGGACCTAAATGCTAGTGTAGTGATGGTATAGTACGCTTAAATTCATGTAGTCGGGACACCAGAGACAAAAAGATCATATGAGCAGTTTCTATGAAAATATTAGTTGAAAAGAAAGAGATAATGTACGTCACGAATTTCACCACGTCACATTCCTGACAAATCGACACAATTTCATGGTCAGAATGCGGACGTTCTACCCACTCGGCCATGTGTATGTAATATTATAATAGTGAGAAATGAGACTATTCTGATGACATTAGATATTATGCCAGGATTCATCATCGGTGGCCACAATTTGAACAACATAATGTACGCAGATGAGACTGTGCTGATAGCAGACACGGAAACGGACTACAACAATTCCTACAGAAGGTAACTCAAAAGGGTAAATAGAAAGTACACAAAATAAACTGCAAGAAAATCGAATGCATGGTCTTCATCGAAAAGAGCAGCCCAAACTGCCAAATACATGTGGGGGATACTAAAATCAAGCAAGGACAAATATTCAAATATCTGGGAAGTGTTTTAATAGAAGACAGAATATTTGACAATATTTGAGGAATATGCATGGCAAAGGATGCATTTCAGAAGCTGAGTAGGGACAGGAATATTTCATTAGAAGCAAAGAAGTGAGTTTTGGATTTTTAAATGATGTCAGTACTTCCACATGGCAGTGAATATTGGGCAATTTAATCGAAGATGAATAAACTTGACTTAATTGAAATGTGGTTTTACTGAAAGATGATGTGAATATGGTATGTTTTTTGAAAGGATGGAAACGAAAAGGAAATTAATAGTGAGCATTAGCAAGAAATAGCTAAAGTTCCTGGGACACGCATTGAAGATAGAGGGCTTAGAGAATCTGATACTAAGAGGCCAGATAGAGGTAAAGAGAGACAGAGAAAAATGGCGTCTAACATACTTGACTGTCCTGAGCGGGTAGATGGCAGAAAGGGGGTTGTGTTGTGTAAAAGGAGAAAGCGTGCAAAGAAATAATAGTGATAGGGAGATGTAAAAGGCCAAGATGGCTTACGTCCTGAAAAGTCAAGGCACAAAGAAGAAGAAGAAGAAGAAGAAGAAGAAGAAGAAGAGGAAGAAGAAGAAATGGCAAATTACTTGGGAATGCATAATGAGTGAGAGTGTGCAGATAAGATTAAGGCTCAAGACATTGCCGAAAAGCCGGAAATATAATCAGGTTTCGAAATCCATATATTTATATTTATCGTCTGCGATCTTTTAGAAATATCTCAAAATACAAGCTCATAGCAATATCACATTTAAACACAGGTTCTCATACGATTATTTGAATTACCAGTATCAAACTTTGTCCCTGCCAAGACATGTCACAGCTTGTCAAATCCAGGTCATTCTGCGTGAACCGCTAAGAAAAACTATGCTTGAAAACAATAAAACATTATGTAAATGAAATTACCGAAAACATCTTACTATAAGGGTGGTCGTATATAATGAACTTTTCTCTTTCATTATATACATCACATTGTATCATAATTGGAATGGAGTGCTGAAAACACAAAAATATGCATAAAAAAGGCGCTCACTCGATATTAAGTCTGCCTCAACAGGCAACAGCCTGGAATAACAACTTCTATAAATATTAAAAACAGCACAAAGGAATAGGCCTGGAACCGTCAAAATAAGAGAGTGTAACCGCAAGAAACCATCAAACCATCCAAACATCAAATTGGCTAAATGTGTGGCCGAAAATGGTTGAAATAATGGACCGTGTAGACATTTTCTGTAAACCCTCAATCTTACCGAACGGAAAAAAATGTAAGAACGCTGGAAAACTAAAGAAAATTCATAAAAAATCCATCATATTTAACAATAATGGTTAAAAGAGGGTTGGTGCACACACACACACACACACACACACACACACACACACACACACACACACACAGATAAACAGACACACGTAGTGATGGCCCACGTTTATTGTCTCAATATGTATATCAAAACTACTAAAAAGTTGTAAGTTTAAAAATGTATTTTTTGACAGTATTTATTTATATCTATTATTATTTTTGATACTTCAGACCGTCCTCGCACTTTCATCAGAAACAAATGATTCTAAAATTTAAATTAGAAATGCTTTCGCGATGAGCGTTCGTCCGAGAGATTGTTTACATCATGTGACGCAGAAAGTGACATATTTTTTTAATATTTATAAACGTAAACCTATCCTTAATAATACTTATAAATGTTGATTTAAAGAAAAATGTTTAAGTGTATCTAAAAATGTTTAACTATTGAAATATTTATAAAGATTGAAAACACCTAAGTCCTTATTTAATCCTACCCTGCATGTATTTAATTTTAAGATCCAGTATTTTTCTTTCTTTCTGAGTGAGTATCTAGAACTAAAATCAGAATCTATTAGTAAACATTTGCAGTGTTCTAATGTGTGTCCCAGTTGATTGAAGTGTACTGCTATGGGGGAATACGGGTTGTTTTGGCGTATGCTAAGATTGTGATGATTGAAACGGAATCTTAAGCTATTTCCAGATTCACCAATATATCCACCATTTGGACATATTGAACGAAAGAGCGAGTATATTATGTTTTGTCTGTCACAGGTGAGGTGTGATGGGTATTATATTGATGTTGGTGTTGGGTAGACAAAATACTGTATCGTTTAATAAATTTTTGCATACTGGACAGCGAGATTTCTTACATTTGAAATTCTCAGATAGTTTTGTATTTTTTAGATATTTGGTAGAAGTGAGGATAGCTGATAGGTTGGGTGTTTCTTTCATTGCATCAAATGTCTTTGATTTTTTTATTTGATTGGAAGTTCTTGGAATCATTTTTTAAAATTTGAATAAGTGTGTGGGAATATTGATTGTGGTTAAAAACCATGAGAATTCGGTTTTTGTTTTTCTTTTCTTGTATGTGAGAAGTGTGTTACGATTTATGTAGATTTAATAGGTATCTTGCTTTTTACAATACTATTTAAATTTCTGGCGTTTTGTTTCTTTATGAAACTTTCTAAATTACTAGCACAGCTATAACGTAGCTTGATTGTATTCCTATTTAAAATTTTGTTTAGTGCGAGCTTTTTGAAAATTATTTACCTAACTGTTTAAAAATGTATTTCTCCTATTTTGGTTTTTATTTTCAAGTTAAATGGTGGTTTGAACCAGATGATGTTCCTTTTTCCATCATCGTTTTTGTTTAAACGTTTGGTTGAGAATTTCAATATATTCCTATGGCCAGATTTTCTTACTGAATTTTAATAGT
Source organism: Ascarosepion bandense (assembly GCA_037127315.1). NCBI lineage: Eukaryota > Metazoa > Mollusca > Cephalopoda > Sepiida > Sepiidae > Ascarosepion > Ascarosepion bandense. Next base: position 1,809,441 of record JBBBDQ010000862.1, on the reverse strand, counting down.
TTCTTTCTTTTCATCAAATAATGTTTTGTTTAATGAATGTTTTGATAGTGTTCTATTTCTTTTTGAATGCGTTTAATTCTGTTTTTGGGATGGTTGGATCTTGTGTTTATGTGCTTTAGCATTAAGTTAGCATTTATGTATGGAGAGACATTGCCAGTTTGTAAATTTTCTTCCACATCTAAATATTGAACTAATTATCTATATGAATCTACGATTATTTCAAAACCAAGCTTTTTAATAATTTGAAAGTTTCTTTCCTTATTTTATCATTTTCTCTTTTTTTTTCTGGTGCTATCATTAATCCGTCAATCTGTATAATCCGTGGTTGTCTATATGGATTATTTTGTTGATTTTATTTAAAATGTATATACCCATAAATTCTGATGTGGTACATAAGAGGTGTCCTTGTTTGATATTTAATCAATGCTAAATATTATTAATATATTTTATATTAAATAAATACAACTTTTTGAATTATCCTCTCTTTTTCCGTGTTTGGCATTCTCTCATATATATACATATATATATATATATATATATATATATATATATATATATATATATATACATATGGGAAAATAGCCCTGACGCGTAAAAACATCACGAAGTTTTTATGAGACATCGAAGTCTGCATGAATCTGTTCAGTTAAAGAAAAATAATTTTGCAATTATCACTCCTTTGTCTCCACCCGGATATCAAACACTTTACAATCAAAAAATGCATGGTAAAATAACATATAACTCAAGATATTCGGGCCTGAAATATAAATGGCGACATTTGATTTTTACGAAGTACTAAATTATTTAAGTGAAGCTAATTTTGCATATTTCTAAAACAGTGGAAAAATCTGAATTTCGTGTTTTCAGAAAGTATTGTTTTCTAATGCGAAAAATACTGTTCAAGCAAAGCAATGTTTTGAGTAATTTTATTCGGAATCTACACCGTCGGACAACAACGGTTAACATGTAGTATGCTAACGTTGAAAACGGTGGTAAAGACACAAACGGTGCTCAACGCTCACGTTGCCCAGTATTGGCATTTGGCACAGAAAACCAAAGAAAGCCTCAAAAACTTGTGTCCTATCGTAAATTGAAGTTACATAAGATAGTAGAGGAATAGAACATATCAGAAAGCAGCGTATTCACAATTTAGCATGAAGATTTGTTAATGCGAATGCTGTGTTCAAAATGGTTGCCGTGTTTGCTCGCAGTCGACAAAAAACCCGTGAACGATTTAGTGCAATGTTTGCAACTGTTTCAATGTAACAAAAAGAAGTTTTTCCATAAATAAGTGACAATTGATGAAACATGGATCTACTACTTTACTCTGGATTCAAATCGACAGTAGCTGAGAGGACAGTAGAAGATGAAAGCCGTCCAAAGCGACCAGCAGTCAAGGTTTTTCTTTCCGTATTTTGGGATGTGCAAGGTATGTTATTCATCGATTACCTTGAGAACGGAATGAATATTATATAGTATTACTGGTGCGTTTGAAGGAAGAAAATGGCCACAAATGAAAAGAAAAAACGATCTTTCATCAAGACAACTCTCAGTGTCACAAGTCGATCGCAATGATGGCAAAACAATATGAATTGCACTTTGAAATGTTTCCTCGTCCACCCAGTTTTCTCAATCTGGCTGTCAGCCACTACAGGCTGTTTACAGACCGCAAAAGAATGCTCCAGCAAAGATATTTGTTTTTAAATATGAACCAGTATGGGAAATTGAAGCGTATTTTAAGGCCAAAGACAAATCGTTCTACAAAAAATTATCAAATGTTTAGAAAAGATTTGGACTCCTAGAAGGAGACTTTGTTGATAAAGAAAAGTCAAATTTTGCCAAAATGTAAGTTTCGAACATTTAGTCAGTAGAATTAGTGAGTAATGTTCTATTTTATGATGAAAACCACTGAATAAATAACAACATCCGTGCTAAACATTATCACAATTATGATATATAAATTTTGTTTTTGAACACTATCCCTCTTTTATACCTATTTCATTTATAAGGACATACAAGTTTTCATTAGGTTTTTATATTATTTTTCATTTGGTCATATATTTTTTCTGTTCGTTACTCAAATTCATATATGAATCAATCTTTACATAATTTACCTCTGAAAAGAAAACATATGGACACATGCATAAACCTATACCCTACCTATATATATATATATATATATATATATATATATATATATATATATATAATTATGAACTTTAAAAAATCATCTTTAAAATCATCGTAACAAAATAAACGAAACATAAATATTTAACAAAAATGTAAAATATTAATAAAGTAGAACATACGTACAAACACATATATCCTTGATACACAATTATATATATATATATATATATATATATATATATATATATATATATATATACTAGCAGTATAGGCCGGCATTGCTCGGGTGTAATGAAAGCTTTAAAACTAATCCATGGTCCTGGAACTCAGATTCTTTGGACGTTGTCCCTAAAGACTAAAATGCAATAGTTGTTTCCAGTTAAAGCGAAACCGAAGAATGAAAGAAAAATGAATGGATGTATGTCAAATTTTGATTTCCTGGTATCGATATCAAATAAGTTTTTTTCGTTGTAAACTGAAATTTGAAAGCTAAATAAGTCCTCTGAATAAAGGGTATCATGGCTGAGACTAAGAACTACAATTATACCTACTTAGATCCAAACACTAAGCAAAAACTAAAATAAAAGTGCTGAAAAAATACAGACATACAGGCAGATAAACAAACACACAGACAAACATCTTGCCTTTGATATATATACATTATTGATTTTCTGCACTATTGTAAGAACTGCAACCTTGGAACTTCTGAATATCGTTCTTATATCTTTGTCTATGAGGGTATCAAATTTGATTAAAATCAGACCAATCCTTCTATAACCTGATTTTTCGATTATCGATTTTCGATATTCATGTGGGGTACGTCAACACAAAACCTAGCTAAGAAGATTCGCAGATGTTTATAGCACAACTGTGTAAATTTTCAAGAAAGTCGGTTCAGCCGTTTCGGAATCTATAGGTAACGGACTCACAGACACAGACACAAACACAGAGACAAAGTTCCATTTATAAATAAGTATATATATATATATATATATATATATATATATATATATATATATATATATATATACTAATTGGGAAGTTTTGTTTTTCAGGTGCTAAATTAATTATGGTAAATTTACCTCAATTTTTAGTGATGTTAATTTATTTTCTAGTATGGGCATGCGTATATTTAGTAAAGTATTATTATGTAACAAGATGCATTTATCAAAGCTTTTTGCGCAACTGTAACCGATCTTGGCATTTTTTTTCATTAAAACTCTTATTGATTGCTGGGAATTGTTGGAATGCTTGTGGATTAAATTTAAGAAACGTTTTGGTTTAACGTTAATACTAAGAGTTGGGTTGAATCATATGCTGTTACCTTTGCGTGATTTCGTTATGTGTTTAGCTTCATTAATTTTATCAAATTATTCTAAATTAACATTGCAGTTAGTTTGAATTAGGACATTAATAAATTTAATTTTACAGTTATAAAAATTAGCATTATTACTATAGTTAGAACATAAGCTAATTTAGACGATTTTGTGTTTTCGTATTCCAGGGTGGTGTTTAGATTTTTTGTTTATGTATTTGTGGTTGGGAGTGTCTTTACTATATAGTTTGTATATATCATTATTCAATTATATATATATATATATATATATATATATATATATATATATATATATATATATATAAACACACACACAGATATATATGCATATGAATCAGTGATTACTACCTTTTGTTTTGTTTATGATTCTTTGTACGGTTTTACATTATTGTTTGTTCACATCCGAGTAAGTATTTTTTTATGTTTATGCACGCTAGAAACATATTTTTTTCAACGTGACTAAATTATCGTATATATGAGTTTTCTCACTTGATCATATACGTATAATGATATTGATGAACTTGTAACTTGGAAACATAACGGAAGTGATAAATATAAACAACAGGAAACTACTAAAAGTATTTAAAAACACACACACACTATAAGAAAATATCTGACAAAGAAAAAGAAAAAGAAACTGTGTTGGAATGATAAACGGGTTTGGTTGCAGAGCCGACCCCCATCTGTGTCTGCACCCAGGTGTGTGATATATTTTCGTTGACAAAATCTCTGTCAGCCTGATAATGAAAAGTGAGACATTTGATGCGAAAAGTATATATGCCATAAACAACGATTCTATATGATATGTCTAGACGTCCATTTTTTTTCTTGAACAATATGAAATATTGCTTTCGAAAAATGGTCCGAGCGAGTGAAAGTCATATCTAACATTAAGATTTAAACATCAGATATTACAAAATATGAAGAAAGAAATTATTGAAAGTGCTTGTCAAAAAATGTTAGTGATTTTACTTACTGTGTCATTTTGCAGTGATGGAGCGAGGTAATGTATTTTATTTTTGTGTGAGTAACTTCTATACTCATTGATTTTTAAATCCGTCTATTAGTTATACTTTCGAACATGAGATATATAACCGAAGAGAAATGAAGAAATAAACAGAAGTATAAAAGACTGGTTGATTGACTGATTTGATTTTTATGTGTTATCAACTTTGTGCGGGGTTATTTTAAACCCGAAATATTTTTAGATGGTACGAATTTGTTAATATGGTAATAGTTTTTACAGATACACATTCTACTAATAAATCGACAGCCGCGGAGAGCAAAGGCAGATTCATACCTTTCTCCAAGGTATTTGGGCGACTGGAATTATAGTCTGGCTCCCCGGTCTTCAATTCCTTGGTGTTCCCTATTACCTAATCGCACATAAATGCTTATATACAACATGTAGTCCTCACGCTAAGTACTAACCAGACCCGTTGTTGCTTAAAACCGGACATCGTACAAGATTCAGTGTTTAAATTTGATATACTCAAATCGTAGAGAAATAAGTGAGCTTCAAATTATGATTGTTATGCTCATTATAAAGTTGAGGATAATTATAACGTTGAGAAAAGAAGTAGGGAGTTATATATATCAAGAATAATCTGAAATAAGATGAAAGCAAATGTATAATAAATATAAGGTCAATGAATAAAAAAAGAAACAAAGCATAATCCTATTACTTAGAACAGAGGCAACGTTCAAGTTAAACAGCTTGGATGAAAAATGAACTAAATAACGCCATATGCGAAAAAGCAAAAATACATTAAGTAAAAGGTGTAAAATTAAAAAAGAAACAAGATATAGAAAATGTATGAGAGCAAAAAGTAATCTAGCTGGCATCGAAAATGAAATAAGATTCATTGTTTCCTTTATCATTATTTTGAGTGAGGTAACTGATGGTCCACAATTTTCATATAGTTCATCTATTTTTTGGTTAATCAATAAAGAACGCGCTGCATGAAAGACAAAACAGTAATGGAAAAAAGAGTAGAAACAAATCGGAAGTTAATCAGAATATATTAAGACAAGGTGACAGCTGAGAAAAGTATAAGTTTTGGATTATCAGAGAGAAAATAAAAATAATATTCATGAAATTCAAACAATGAAACATTAATCCAAATCGGGACTCAGAAAATTAGTTTATACCAGCAAAAGAGAAACATCTGGTAATCTCGTTACAAGAAAGTAGTTGAAATATATTTTTCTACCGTTGTTCTTGATGTTGAATGCATAAACCCTTTATTCATTCGATTGGATTTGTTCTAATATTTACCTTAAGATTTAGCTGCATCTAAATCAATATTAATTTTGGAAAGTGTTGTTTAAAAATTTAATTTTATCTTAATATGTCTCTTATAAAAAGACAGATATTGCATTGTTGCTAAACTTGTCTCAACGTCATAATAACAGCATATGAAAATATTTCATCTTAAATCGCCTTCGTAACATGAGAATATGAATGTAAATTATAGAAAAGCATTTTTACCGCATTTAAAACACTACCGTGATTGACTTAATTATGTGGCACTCTTCAGGATTTGGAAGAAATTCATAAAAAGATTAATCAATTGTGACTGTTCCCGCTATTCTCATCGAAAAAATTGTTATAAAGGTATTACTGGAAAATAGGTCCTCAGTTTAACCACGTTAGGTATCACTTTATCTGTTTTATAACAAGTACTTTTCCACGAGGTGAAATTGCAAAACCAAAACTATTCAATTTTTATTTGAATACTTTCACTCATCTAGATTGGTTGCCAAGCAAACATAGACAATTCATTATTTCTTGCTTTAAGACACAGGGAATAAGGTGAGATAGATTCTTACTAAATTCCCAATTGTGTAAAATGTGAATGCCACTTCCTCATATGCAATTTGAACTTGACTCACCGATTTTAGGTTCTACTCCAAAAACGTTCTACACTACACATAATTTATTGAAATATTACTTGTTACATATATCGTTTTCTTGTTTAGTATTGTTATTAAACTACTAAAATATGAATTTAACATTAACGCTAATATATTCTTAGAAGATATATTTGTAGCATTTCTTATGTGCATAAGATTTTTTGAGATGTAGGAAAGTTTGCTGTGATCTTAACAGTTCGTCTCAAGATAAAGCTTGTATAAATGCTATACGCTTGCATAAAAGTATAATAATACGAAAATATTTTTATATTCGATGAGACAACCCTGTTTGACCACGTTGCTGATGTTGAATGGCTCCGAAATGTGGCTGTTAATCTCCATATTGTTATGGAAGGAATCAATCATGCTCCGCAGGCTAGGTGGGTAGCCAATCTTGGACAGGATTCTGAAGAGGCCCTCTCTACTAACGAGTGTTGTGTTCTCCCTCCCACTCCCTTTGAGGTCTTCTTCGCTCTACTTCTGATGCACGTATTCGGCACATCATGGTAAGTAATTTACCTCCATACGAGATCAGGTGACAAGCTTTTTAATCTCGCCCGTATCAGAGCCAAGACTTAGGTACAAAAAGGCCTTATCATAGACATGTTTGCTGATGATAGGGCATAAGCATCCCACACCCAACGTGAACTTCAAATACTTCAAAAAATTTCTCTCAAGCATGCAGAGACTGAGCTGGGCATTAGCTAAAAAAAAAAAAAAAAAAAAAAAACGTCCTGGTTCAAGGTTCCGAAGCACAAACGGTCAACTCTGTCAATGACTATGAGCTGGATGTCGTCCATCAGTCTACCTACCTTGGCTCTACCATCACTGACAAACTCTGCCTGGACATAGAACTTGACAAGAGAATTTTGAAGGCATCCACAACTCTTGTGCGCCTTACAACACGTGTTTGGACGAACTACAAGCTGAAAGTGAAGACAAGGATGGCAATGCACAACGCTTGTGTCATCAGTACCCTGCTATATGGCTGGAAGATATGGACCATATCGGCCAGGTAAGGGAGGCATCTGAACAACTTCCACGTAAGAAGTATCTGACGTATATTGGGAACCTCATGGCAAGACAAGTTTTCACAACATTGAGGTCTTGTCTCGAATCAGTCTGCTTACAATGTTCACACTCTTTACATAGCGCAGACTCCACTGGATAGTCTATGTCCGCCGTATGCCAGATGGTCGAATTCTGAAAGATCTCCTGTATGGAAGCTGGTCTCTGGAAAAAGACCAATGGGCGGCCACAACTGCTGTATCGTGACATCATAAAACTTGATATAAAAGCTGTGGGCATCAACACGTTGTCATGGGAGAGCGTAGCAGTCAACCGGTTCAAATGGAAAGGAAACCTGGCCCAACAACTTAAATCAAGGAAGAAGCAACTTTCGCCATGGGTGGCGGGGTCGCAGGAAGCAAAATGACAACTCCGACAAACCAGAAACAAAACATAAATGCAGCTTCTGTAACAAAAACCGTTACTCCCGCATTGGTTTCTACCGTCATAGACGCCGATGCTACAGCCAAGCAGACAATTAAGATGCTAACCATGGTCAACCATGACCGACGGAGGCCTACTACATTCATATATTCTTTAAAAAGATGGCTATTTAGATAAGTGTCACAATTGTTGCATATATGAATTTTCAATTTTTATTAAAGAATTCATTGATACATAAAAATCATGTTTATGCTGTAAATAAATATGTTTAAATATTTAATGTGGAAACAATTTGTTCATTTATTTACAGTCTAGTATCCTGTGTTTAACTAGTTATTTCTTGCAAGTTATAACAAAATATACTTTTTTCAAATAGTGTATTTGAAGATGCTGTTAAAAACAAAGGCAGTTTGGCAGTGCACGTTTCGCCCAAGCTGGTATGAAATTACAAATTATCTCGTAGCCAACCTAAATATTTCAATCAACTTTCTGATTTTCACATACTCCGGTTTTGATTGTTCTTTATAATTTTGATATATGAATCATTTAATGAACTTTTTGCACGGAGAAAAATACTTAAAGATACAAAAAGCGTCCACCACCCTTCGGTCACGTGACAATCACTTAATGACAATAGGTCATACAGTGACTAAAGGTACAATCAATTTCGTTCAGTTTGAAGAAACGAAACCAAGTGTTTAATTTTTTGGTTTGGGATTCTAGGTCCGGACTGTGGGTAAAACTACATCACCCCGTCGCTTACAAGTTGGTTTGACAAGTTTAAGATCAAAACAAATATTATTTCACAGAGCTTCTACATAGATAGTTAGAAATGGCTTGACGATACTATATTTATAAAACAAAAATACGTTAACGTTCTCAAGCAAAAGATGATCTATATGGAAAGAAATTATCAAGAATCCTGTGCATACCAGCGACATTCGGAATGGAAAAAGTAATTGTAAAACCTATCATGCCTATAATACTTGAATAATTCTGATAATACGTTATTGTGTTTATATGCTGCCGTTTATGTAAACTAAGTTATACATGAATAATTCCTATAATACGGTGAGAGGTTTACATGTTATCCTTCATGAAAATTAAATTATATATGAATAATTCCTATAATACTGTAATGTGATTTCAGATTATATTTAAAGAAAACTAAATCATACATTAATAATTGTGATAATACGGTAATGTGCTTGGAAGTTATATTTCATGAAAACAACATTATATATGAATAAACCCTATAATACTGTAATGTGTTTTGATGTTATCCTTGATGAAAATTAAATTATATATGAATAATTCCGATAATACGGTAATCTGTTTAGATGTTATATTTAATGATAACTAAATTATACATTAAGAAGTTTGATAATACGGTAATGCGTTTAGAAGTTATACTACATGAAATCTAAATTTTGCATGAGTAATTTCGACAATACGGCAATTTGTTTAGAAGTTATACTTCATGAAATCTAAATTTTGCATGAGTAATTTCGACAATACGGCAATTTGTTTAGACGTTATGCTTCCTGAAATCTAAATTCTACATGAATAATTCTGATAATACGGTAATGTGTTTAGATGTTATATTTAATGACAACTAAATTATATATTAAAATGTTTGATAATACGGTAATGCGTTTAGAAGTTTTCCTTCATATAAATAAAGCGATAAGTAGAATCAAGCCAGAAATAGGACAAGAACAAGGCGAGTTCGTCAAAGACACTAAAACAAGGAACGTAATATTTATGATTAGGATGCTATTCAATATAAGTGAGAAAGGACATGTACTTATGTTTTATTGATTATGTGAAGACGTTCGACAAAGTACATTACAAAGAATTGATAGAAAAGCTCAGCAACCTCGAAATATTTGGAAAAGTCATAAGAATAATCATGAATCTCTACTGGCAACAAAAACCTGCATATGGACAGGTAAAGAATTTAGCAGATTTATTTGTTTTTAATGTCAAAATGTCATATTCATATAAAAATGTGTTGCTGTTCATTTTATAAAAATATACCGTTGATTTTTCTTTGCGGGCTACCTTTGTTCCCATAGTTCTCACTGTAACAGATGTTATCACACCTGATAAGATAAATCGGGAACAATAGGAAATAATGTATGGTTCACGCTCTTCACATTCTCAAATTTCTCGATTGTTGCCTGATGGAGTTTATTGTAATATCAGGGTCGCAATAACAAACAGAAAAGAAATAAATAAGAAGGAAGAAAAATAGACTGAAAAATAGGGAATATAAGTCAGAAAATCATGAGAGAATAATGGAAAAAAGATAGATAATTTTAAAAGAAAGGAAGTATGCTTAACGCAGATCAAGTCAAATGAGTGGGAAAAAATAATATGTGAAATGTACATTTAGAAATAAAATCAACGAAAACACCAATGAAAAAATACACAACTACAGACTATACAGAAATAATAAAAACCATCCTAAAAGGAAAATGAGAAAAACACAAAGATGTTATAATTTTAAATCGTATCTTTTTCACCCGACTCGACTAAAACCGACCAATGCTAAAAGATTATTCTTATTACTTCTTCATAACGATCACTTGACCGATTGACGAACACAAGACAAGAACAAAATGCGGCTTCAAGACACATGACATAAGCGACACCGAGCCGCTTGTAACAGACCGATATTAAATTTCGGCTTGATGTAATGAATGTTATCAACTACTTAAGCATATTGTAGTAGAATAGAATAAAATACTTAAGCGAACAGTAGACACCAATGTTTTGTAGAGAAACTGTTTGGAACCAAAGTTTAATTTACATTACACTTGTTTTGAGAGCTTCGAGAAGAGGGAATAAGTTCCAGATTCCATATTTAGACACTTCAGAGAAGCCATTATGTTTTCCACCGACTAGCGCAATATAGCTGTAAAAACTGCGATAAATTTTACCCTGGCATCTATATTCAAGGTTGCGTTCAAAGATTTCAAGCGATATGTTTCAGTCTTTTATGAACTTTCAACAGACGACAGGGTACATATCATTAGATTTAAGTAAGTTTTATACAATCAAAGTTATATTAATATTTTTGAATTTTCTCTCTCTATGTATCATTTTTATTAGTTATAATTTTAGAAGTGATATAATTACTTGATTGTCAATATCTAAAGAGAAAAACTGTTTGTTTAACGGTATTTCTACTACTATTGATATGTAATGAAAAATATAATGTTCATGTGAGCTTTGATTTAATGGAATTAGGATATATGTTTATCGGAATTCACATTTTAATACACGTAGATTATACACATCGTTAACGAATTTTCTGTGTACCTGAATGCTAGAGGCGGTTATGCGCGTGTCTATTGTTGAAGTTTTGTTGCGTGTGTCTAGTGTTGAAATTTTGTATATTCATGTACAATTTAAATTTCATTAAGGCAACTTCTTAAGGATTTGTTATATTTTGGAATACAGTTTCATATATTTAAGTTATTTAGAACATTATATGGATTAATATCATAACACGGTTCTTTCATGTAGGTTTTTAAGATTTATTTAGAGGCATATCAGACCCAGTGAGATATTAATGCAGAGGTTTTAATGATTTAAACAACTTATTATGGCTTTTCTAAACTATATTATGAAAGTTATTATATGCTTTCAACTAGAGTAAAATGTATTGTTTGTCATTTTGCTATAGATGTGTCATGTACCTATAGCAGCAGCAAACGGCCTGCATACAAAATGGAAATGAATTCGAGAAGATATACGAAAATAGAAAAAGATGTAAGACAAGGACGTGTCTTCTCACCCGATCTAATCAGCATGTACTGCGAAAAAGTTCCGAAAAGTTAGATGCCCTGCAATAATGTTTCATATTTCGCCACAATGTAAACAAAATAAGACACGTAGTTCATACTGTGAGGATAACAGACACTTAAAAGAAAATACTGTACCTCATTCAGATATTTACACGGAAAAAGGAGAAGAAAGAATCCCATATAAACTACAAGAAAACTGAATGCTTGGGCATGAACAAATAGTGGAAATCAAAAAGCCATCTATATATCTAGTATAAGAAAATCAATCAAACGCTCAAATTTTAAAAAAATTGGATTTCGTTTGAGATAGGGTGGTGAGTGCTACATTGTGATCCGAAGAAACATTGTCATGGACAAGAACGCATATAAAAAGCTAGGTACAGCATTGCGGGACAGGAATATTTTGTTGGAAACAAAGAAAATATTTCTGGGTTGTTATGCGATATCTCGGCAGCAAATCTCGGATAATTTCCTCCAAGATGAGAGACTCTAAGCAAAAAAATGTAGTTTGCTGATAATACCATGGTCGGAAAACGTGAGAAAATACAAGGCTTATCCTTGATTTAAGAATTACACAGCAGAGGTTTCTGGGATGGTATTGAGGAAGGAGGTCTAGTAGATCTGATACTAATAATAGGATGCGTAAAGGGAAGGATATACAGTGGAAAGAAGTGAGATATACTTTATGGGCTTGGAAAAGGGTATACTGCAGCAGGGCTTGGAAAAAATATCAAGTGGGTAGGTAAAAGCGACAAGGGATAAAGGCAAGTGGAAACCATGATAGGCTACGTCCTGACAGGAAATGACACATAAAGAAGAAGAATGCATTGATAGCAATTTTGCAATAAAATGTATTTATTCAATTCTCATATTTTGCTTTTCGAGATTCACTTATTGTTCATAGCTAGAACGCTAACAGGTTCTTAAACCCCGGTTAGGCTTTACAGCATGCCTCCTAAATTATACGTTTTAGTAAGCTTGCTCATCCACATCAACGGTTTGATTATATTGCTAATCTAGAAGAACTTTTCAAGATGATAAATTAGAAAATATCCTAAATCACTATGGTGCTTCAACAATACCACATTTATGGTATTAAATTACTCTGCTCTCAAAAGATAACCAGAGTGAGATAACCCCAAAAAGGCAATATATTGTTAAAAGCCATATATTAAGTTAAAGAAAACAAAATTACCGGCATTAAATAACTGACTGATTTGATATGCCGGTAATGCAGAACAATCCATCATCAGTGTTCTGCATATCGTCCAAACATTAGCGATTTTACGGTTGGGAAAGCAGAAGAAGGCAAGAGCCACTATAGTTTTGACTGGCCACTCGGTTGCTCCCTATACATTTATAATCTTCACAAATATATAAGACTGATCAGTTTCTGGCATTGATAATTTTTTTTATCTTTGGCCTATTTCTCTCTGCGTTGTCTTTTCGCTTAGCTTTTTAAGGACACATACAGGGACTTGTTTAAAAGAAAACAAACAGAAAAAAACAATCATATAGATAAAAACAGACATGTTGTTAAGGAGGGAAAGGGAATTAAAAGTCATATTTTCATATCTGAAGAAAGACATTAATTAGAAATAATGTCACCAACTTGATAAATATATACATAGGCAGTCACTGATTTATGGCCAAGTGAAAGAAATTGGTCAGAAATATTCTTCAATCTACTGAATACAATCGGCATCGAATTCTTAGACGCCGAATTTCTATGTCTCAGAAGTATGCAGATTGGTTAATCCACCACAACATAGGGAGAGCTGTACACAACTGGTGGCCTAAATTGTTTATTAATATTTTCAAACAAGATCACCAGGTCTTATACATCCTATTGAGATTTGCTGATAAACTCATTCCTAAGTTGTGTATCCTACAGTGGTGTATAAGATGAAGACGCTGTTTGAGTTTGCCCACTTCTCAGAAAATTCTCAGCCCCTACGTGCCCCCGCTTTCAGAGTTCCGCAATCAACTCTGCACCCAACTCATACAGAGATGTATAAATTGTCAGCTGTATACACACTCTTTCTAAAGTCAATATTTGAAAGTGGTTTCGAGTAGATGAATACTATCGTACTTAGTGAAGGCTGGCCCTGCAGAATTACAAATACTACTAGCAATTAACAGAACAACATCACATTACTTTCATTAGCAGCGATAACTAAAACGAATAACACTTGTAAGCAAAGAAAAAATACAGGGTAACTAATGCTGAAATGTCAATAAAAATTATTGAACTGATGCAACTTATTTTTCTGAAACATTCTTTTGAGAAAAAAAGATAATAGCACTGACTTCAGAAAATGAATGTTGAATGTTTCCTGATATGTCGACTGCTAATACTGTCAACTTTTCATATAAGTGGACAGCTGCTATTGACATTAGCATTTATTATAATATATTTATTTATATAAATCTTTTCTTATCATTTCACAACGATCAAATAAGTAATTAATTTCCATTATTTTATGATTATTTCTCGGCCTTTACGATTGACAGACAACCATTAGTATTGTATATCTAATCTGGAGGGAGTGCACCTAAGGCAAAACAGTTTTACAAGTGAAAAATCATAAGAAGAGTAGATCAATGTTGTAATATAATATCATTATTACATCTGACGTCGTAAATTCTGTTTTGTGCCATATTCTTTTCGTTCGGGCCTATGATTAAATAATTTTATTTATAATATTTGTTGATTGTGTTATCAGTGTTGCTTACTTACTCGCAATGCCTTTCTCGTTTTATTTTAATGTTTGTCTTTAGCATACCATATTTGCTGTAATAAGAACCAATTTCTTACTGACCAAACTTGTTTGATAACATATTATTCATTAAAAAAAATTAATTTACTGTTGATTTAATTCATTAGATTTTTGCAAATACTTTAAAACAAAATCATATGTATAGAAGCTATAAAGAGAAATGTGTCCACATTATCTGAAGGATATTTAACTAAATGCACCCGAGTGTTTTACACTTAGCTGATATCTCTGAACAATACGTCTGACAAGATGAAGAACTTGTTGCTTATAAAATGGATGAATATCGTGGGTAAGTATACAGAATGTATCAAATAATTTGAATTTGGCTTTGAATATTCCAGCTTTTGAGAAAACAAACAATTCTTAGACAGTTATATTTTATAGTAACTCTCTGGAGAATCATATGTCAAAATAAATTAAATTACTCTGAATGCGGCATTGTTTTTTACCATGAGTCATATAAGTTGAGTAGGTATGCTTGATTCTGAAATGACAGATTAATGTAGACAATATCTGTTTTTATTACAGTTTTAATAATTTCTTTTAAGCGTTGTTTGAAAAGATGATCACATGTAAGAAATTAGTTACAAAGATTGAAAAATAATGAAATAAATTCTTTGTTTGATACTTTTTGTATAAATTATGTATATCTATGAATATAACCACTTCTTTAAAAAAAACATATTATATATGTTTCAAATGCTTATTTTTATATCTCAAATATATTTTTTCTATATTTATTGATAAGTTTTTGGGTCAATGTGCGTACGATGAGCCAGTGAAAAAATGATCACAAACACATCTACAAAATAAAGATTATCTATAGAATAAATAATTTCGGATGTCATATACCTTAAATATAATATATCCATTTTCGGGAACAAAACTGAAACGAACAGATTACATACATAGAATCTTAAATAGTAAAACCTGTTTTCTTTAGATAAGCAATTCAAAGTACGTCGTGTCAAGCTGGTGTCGATTTCCAAACTAAGAGCGGCACACATTGATTTAAAACATGGTTACCCTGATGGAAAAATGGAATTCAGTGTTGATTTCTGCTGGAGGCACAACTATTATTTAATATGACTTGTTATCAATTTCACTGTTTTAAAATATAAAAAAGCAAGAATAGAGAACAAATATGTAAATAAAGTTTATATATATAATGATAGAAATAAATAGATGCTGTCAAAAAATACATTTTTAAACTTACAACTTTTTAGTAGTCTTTCATATATATATATATATATATATGAAAGACTACTAAAAAGTTGTAAGTTTAAAAATGTATTTTCTGACAGCATCTATTTATTTCTATCATTATATTTGATATTTCAGACCGCCCTCACCCTTTCATCAGAAACAAATGATTTTAAAATTTAAATTAGAAACGTATTTCGCGAGAGCGTTCGTGGAGAGATTGTTTACATCACGTGACGCGTGAGTGTGTAGAACTAAAATCGGAGTCTATTAGTAAACATTTGCAGTTTTCTAATGTGTGTCCCAGTTGATTGAAGTGATGGGCTCTGGGGGAATATTGGTTGTTCTAGCGTTTGCTAAGTTTATGATTATTGAAACGGAATCTAAAGCTATTTCCATTTAATCATTTTTAAAATTTTTAATAAGTGTGTGGGAATATTGATTGTGGTTAAAAGCCATGGGAATTCGGTTGTTTTTTTTTCTTTTCTTGTATGTGAGAAGTGTGTTACGATTTATGTGGTTTTATGTGGATGGTTTTATTTAGTGCTTTTATTATTTTTATTGGGCATTTACATTTTAGAAATTGCTTTGTTAGGTTGTTAATGTTGTATATCTCATGCATATATATATATATATATATATATATATATATATATATATATAATGTGTGTGTGTGCGTGTGTATTATTCTATGATATAAATTTCAAATCTCTGCTGCCTTGCGGCCATATCCAGTCATGAAAAACGCTTCAGGCTAAAACCTCGTGATTCCGAAGTCGTAAACCTTAAGAGAGTTCACTGTTGTTTTTAACTTGTTCTGGCAGCTCTACTGATACCAAACTGTAACGGCCCTGGAATTTCTTTCGTACAATCACTGACGTGGGGAGTGCCTGCATGCTACAAGGGCAACATCCTGTCATATCACATTTCCCAGTCTTTCATCAAATCATGCTGCAGCGAAAACCTTAAACCTTGATAGAGTACTCCAGTTTCAACCTTGGCGTTAATACTACGAGGGCACCGACAGTAACTGGTTAATAGCTACCGCTTCAATATCGTAGGGCACAGCAGCAGGAGTCCTTATCGCCGGTGGCAGACATTCTCAAACCTGTCTTCTACAACCCTACCCCGAGCTGAGCAGCCCCCAGTTATTTAGGTGTTGTCCCGCCACGGTCTGCCTTCTTTATTGGGTTCATAGACCTTAGGAGACATCCGATACGTCGGCAGTATCATTTGAAGTAGTTAACAATGTGAAGTCACAAAAGAAATCAGCACTAAATCTAGGGCGTTGGTATGTCCAGCCTATGCTGACTGGCCTATTCGAAAACCTCTAGATATAAGTGATTCCAAGAAAACTTCAGTTATCAAAGGCGAGCTCAAGGGACTTGTTGTGATCATTGCTACACTGCAGAAAACATGGCTTGCATATCTGGATCATTGAAAGGGTGGGACTAAACGTTCTTCTGGCTGGGTAAGATATCGAACGAACCTCGGCAACAACGTGTGTGCTTCTTATGGTAGTATTCTCCTGAATATGGTTCAACCAAGCAGTAACGGTTCTGAACGACGTCTCACTCACCGCCTCAACACTACAGCAATGCACATTACCCTCGATAGCGTGTTACTCCAACACTCTCTGCCACAACGAAATCTAAAAAGACGTTCTACGACAATCTTACAGCCATCTTCAGCAGCAACCCAAACAAGGATAAGCTAGTTCTCCTGGATTACCTCAATGCCAGAACGTGTGCCTATCGCGAATTGTGTCTCTCGTGTCTTTGGTAGTTTGATTTTGTTAAGATGAACAACAAATAGCCAAAGATTACTCGAGCTAAGCACATACCACAACCAGTGAATAACCAACTCCTTCTTCAAATCCAATCCCCAGCACCAGTTATTTTAATCCTTGCCAGAAGAATGGCCATTAAGAAAGATCCTCACACTCACACTTATCACAGAGCGGAATGTGACAGGTACAACTCATTACAGTGATGCAAGATCAAGCGCAAACCGAAGAAGTTGCATCATGGCAAGAAGCAAGGACATCATCACATTGATGTCAATAAGATTAGACAAGTAAACCTTATGTAGTGCTCTGCTGAGTGATTTTATAACCAACTGAAAAACTCACCAACATCTGACACTGCAGCAAAGAAGTAGGTTATTTTACGGGAGCCCATGCACCGCTTTGCCTTGGTCACCTTTGCAAGAAAAACCTCATGACTGAAACGAACACTTTGGAGATGACTCCCGTCATTAAATCCAAGCTTAATGCTCTATCAGAGTAAAAGCGGTCACCAAAAGATGGAAACATACAGTTCATTCGAACTGCCAGGAAGAAATCTCAGCAGACTGCCAGATGCTAAGCCAACGAGTACTAAAACGATCTCATTGAAAATATTTTACACAGCAGGAATCACAGGGAATTTAAGAGGAAAATATGATACCATCAAGGCAGCAATACGTTGAGTCAAATTAAGACAGTTCATCTCAAATACACCATTGTTTTAGAAATCACAGACATAAACAACAGAAGGAGAGATGGGTGGAACAATATTCCAACAACTACTCCCAACAGAATGTTGTGACAACTGCAAGGTTGGGGTAATTTAGTGCCTACATTCTGTGGATGAGCTAGACACTGAGCTGACGATAGCGAATCTCGGTGAACTATCAACAACTTGGCCAGAGATTATACTATACTATATACTATACTAGAGCTTCCGATTCAGGAAGAGTGTCTGCCAGTGCTTGCTAAAAATGTCTGTACCACAGGGCATGAGATACTCTACGATCATTACACACTACAAAAAAGGCGAGTGAAACGACTGCAACAATCCTCTCTACTCTGCATCGTGTGCAAAGGCTTTGTTCCGTAAGCAGAAAATTGCCGAACGTGTTTATCCAGAGTCACAATGCGGCTTTCGATCAGAACGATCTAGAATATACATGATTTTCTCGCACTGTCAGCTCCGGGAGATGTGCAGACAACAGCAGATGCCCATGTACGTCGCTTCCATTGATATGACCAAGGAAATCGACCTCGTTAGCAGGGAGAGCCTTTTCAGAATTCTGTACAAAATTGACTGACAACACAATCTACAGAGCTTTCATAAAGACATTCTGAGAAATGTGCAATTCACCGACAACCGCTTGAAGCTCCTCAACATCCGCAGTGGGATAAACAAAATTTGTGCGATCACTCCTTTTATTTTCGTAATCTTATTCGCGCTGATTCTGAAGTAGGCATTCAGCACATCATGCCAAGGGACGTAACTGCATACGGGATCTGATGGCAGACTTTTTAATCTCGTTCAACTCAGAGCCGTGTCCAAAGTTTGAAAGGCCTATATCAGTGAGGTTGTTTGCTGATGATACGGTATTAGCATCGCACACCCAGTGTTAACTTTTATATTTGATAGATCATTTCTCTTAGCCTTTCAGAGATTTTTGCTGACCTTTTTTCATTTACTTCTTCTTCTTCTTCTTCTTCTTCTTCTTCTTCTTCTTCTTCTTCTTCTTCTTCTATGTGCCATGTCTCTTCAGGACGTAGGCTATCATGGCTTTCCACATCTCCCTATCTCTTTTAGCTTCTAGTACGCCTTCTCCTGTTACACAATGCAAACCTCGTTCCATCATCCACATGTTTAGGTCCTTCAGATATGTTAAGGCGTCTGGGTCAATGTACCGCACCATCACTGGTAATCTCCATCAAAAACTGAGCTAGCTACGGTCCATCGGTTTACCTCCATTGCTTCCAAAATCACTGACAACATCTCCCTTGACATACAGTTCGACAATCGAACTGTGAATGCAGTCAGTACCCTTGCACGAGACACACTTGTTTAGACAAATTCCAAGCTGACATGAAGGCAAAAATGTCAGTGTAAAATGACTGTTTCATCAGCACACTGCTGTATGGCAGTGCGACTTGCACTATCTTTGCCTGGCAAGAGAGGCGTCTAAACAACTTCCACGTGAGTACTATCCGCCGCTTATTGGGAATTTTATGGCAAGACAAGTTGCCCAACACTGAGTTCCTGTCTCGCTCGAGTCTTTCCACTATGTTCATGCTCCTTAAACAGCGCATTCTCCGATGGCTAGGCCATATCCACAGCATGCCAGACGCTCGCATCACTAAACACCTCTTGTATGGAGACTTGGCCTCTGAATGAAAACTCATTTGGCGGAAACAACTGCGGTATCGTGACATCTGAAAACGAATCATGAAGGCTGTGGGAATCAAGTGTAGAGAAATTTTACCAAACAACACAAATCAGTGGCAGAGCACCTGACAAAAGCTGCCATGGAGAGGCAGGTGATCAAAAATCAGTGACAGTTCAGAAAACAAGAAAGTCCAGAAAGAGCATAAATGCAGCCAAGGCAACAGCGACTGTCACTCCTTCATCGGCATCTACACTCACAGACGCTGGTGTTCCTTTCAAGCAAACAGTTAGGATGCTTTCGACAATAAACCATGACCGATGTAGGACTATTACTTCGGGGTATACCTAATAACAATAAGGTTTACATAAATATATACATACTTACATACATACATACCTGCATATATACATACATCTGTGATTTCATTTATTAAAATTCTAAAGAAAAATAATTAAATTGAAATGATTCTGTTTTGAGGAATATGATTTTCACCCATATATATTTGAGAAGACAATAATATATAGTATAATATTTATACAAAATAATTTATATTAAAAGATCTAACAATACTATAAGAAATTCAATCTTAGCAACTATTTGTTTTTTTATGCGA
The DNA here is from genome assembly GCA_037127315.1 of Ascarosepion bandense. Classification (NCBI taxonomy): domain Eukaryota; kingdom Metazoa; phylum Mollusca; class Cephalopoda; order Sepiida; family Sepiidae; genus Ascarosepion; species Ascarosepion bandense. Next base: position 1,789,029 of record JBBBDQ010000862.1, on the reverse strand, counting down.
TTTCATACTTCAAATTTGATTTCATACTGAACATGACTTTCGTCTATGCTTAAAAATGTCGATACAATATATATTCATGCGCATATCAAGTAATGAGTTCTTCACACATTGTGATAAAGGGCCTCCTACAAGATATTCATATTATCACCTTTAACAAACGTGTTAATTAAGATAGCTTGCGGGTCAAATATGTAAAGTTATTGTCAGGTCAGGATTCTCAATACAAAGAGGCACAGTAATATTACCTTGTCTTTTTATTATTTCTTAGTTTTATAGAAACACAATTATAACGACAAAAACCTCAACTATTAAAAACACATATACAGGAATGTGCGTTGTGGTGCATTGGATATCGGCTCGGAACAAGAAATCGGGGAGCCGTGCTCGAATTCCAGCCGAATTCATTGCATTCACTTACGCGCAAATACCCTTGGGAAAGGTATTAATCCGTCTATTCCTTCCAGTTATGTGTTAAATAACGGGACAGATTGGGTTCTATAGCCTTGGTTGGCAACCAGTCTACCGCAGAAAGCAATGGCAACCTAATGCGGTATAATCCTCTGCCTAGTCAGTAATGTCTTTTTCGAGATATGATCGCCCAAGCGTGTATCATGTATGGCACTTAACTGACTGATACCCTCTTTATTCAAATTATTACATATATGTAAGTTAATGGATATCAAATTTTATGAAGAATATTTTAACCATATTCTAAGGAGAAAATTTTGCCGTATGTACATATGAAATTTATTATATTATGTTTCTTAATTGATATTTCTGTCTGCGGATGACAATATATATATATATATATAGATATATATATATATAGATATATATACAAAAAAGGGGTATGGGCCATTGGAAGATTTACATATTCTAGATTTTTTTAAAAATGCCTATTTTAATGCGATAGATTTATTCGTTTAATTTTGGTAACCATAATATTTCCAAAAGATCTTATATTTCTGTACACACACACACACACACACACACACACACATATATATATATATATATATATATATATATATATATATATATATACTGTAAAAATGTTGAGACAATAACGAATATTAACGACGGATTTCACCGATTCACCGATCGAGAGTGTGTCCTCTTTGGCTTTCTCATTCTGAAATTAAAGAAGAAAACATCTGTTTGTGAAACATAACAAGCAGAAGCTATTCAGGCCAATAATCAGAAAAGTTGTACTGGTTACATTCAAAGATGTTTCTAGCAAGTTCTAAGTCTCCGATGTCACAAAATATTTGTAGCCACAGCATTAAGTTATTAACAACATTGTAACATTTTAGTTTAATCTGTATTCTTACCAATTTTTTTCACCTATTTTGAGACGCTTACACACGCCATTGACAGAAGACTCCTATGATGTACTCTGTTGTAAGTATTTTCAAAGACATAATGAGTCTGTAGAATGTATAATTATTGCATTTTTCCCTCCGGTAGTTATTTGCTGGATTTTGTTCGACTTCAGCCAACAAGCGGGATTAGGTATATAGTGCTAAACCTTTAAATATATTTTATGCAGCAATGGAAGGTTTCTTTATTATTATTGTTATCATTATTATTATTGGTTATTTTATAAAATCACCAAGAAGAGAAAGACCCTGGTTTTAAACAAATCTTCGGCATCCAATTTTTTCGTCTATTCAACCTTTGACACTAAGGTGAAGAAATCAGAAACAATTTGTTCCATGGAAATTTCCTCTCCGCAACATTGCGTTTAAGTATGGTACATGATGTCGTCAATGGATGTTGACTTCACTATCCAACTTTATACTTCCGTTACACTCCATCACTCTTACTGAACATAAATTTTGCATAATTTAAAAAAAGTTATATATATATATATATATATATATATATATATATATATATATATATAAAGTTAAATTATTGAAGATTTTATTTTCCACATGACGTATTAAAAGTAAAATACTATTTAACAAGTCTATCGCCAGGCCGACAGTTTGTGTACAAATGTTGCCATAGTGGTTATAAAATAGTAACTCTGCCTTGTAACCACTATGGGATCATTAACACACAAAAACAATTGCTTAGTTATGGATTCTGTCTAACACGACAAATGTTAGGTTAAAAACAAAGTTTCCAGTAATTCCATCGCACGTCTCCCTATATACGCATTTCTTTATCATCGGCATATTTATACTAGCAAAAGGCTGAGAATTTAAAAAGCAGCTGAAAGAAGCCACAGTGATATACTCTGTCCTCGATTGTTTATTGAATATTGTTGACATATCAATATTGCTGCTATTTATCTCGAGGTTATCGACAAAATCCAAAGAAGGGCCTGTAATGTAACCGATCCTGACTAGACATTTTGATTTCGGTCAATATATCAACGACGTAACCTGACTTACTTCTGTTTTTTCTATAAATATTTTCAAAACGAGCGTTTTTACCCTGGTTCCCTGACCACATGAATGTAAACGTGCTACTTCCTTGGCATCTGGTTCCAACTCTTTTAACGTTGCAATAGTTACTTCTTTTAGTCCAACAGTTTCTCCTCTTGCACTTTACGGCTGAGGAAATTCCTTTGATACACTTGATTCCCTGGTAGCTACAAACTACGAAAATTTAAATGCAAAATCAATTGAAATCTATTTCCTTGAATCTCATCCAACATTTTTTTTTCTTTAACACTACTTGTACCCAATCTTTTCTCACACTGTACCCTCTGTGGCCTAATGACGGTCGAGCCCTGCTTAGGACATATATATATATATATATATATATATATATATATATATATATATATATATGGCGGATACCTGTATGTGTATTTCTGAATTATTGTTTAATCGCAGATCAATAAACTTTGTCTTATATTTTATTTTCAGAATGCGCTTTTAAACCTATGAATAAATTTGAACGGGAATTTTCTGGTGTAGCGATCACTTGAAATGTGGGCCTCTAAATTTCGAAGATCTTTGTGCAAATGTTTCACTTTGTGCATGATTAACCCCAAATAGATATTACATTATTTGAAGGGAAGAGAAGGAAACAGAAAATGTACAATCAGAACAATTTAAGCCATTTAATGATAGAAAACGTTAAAAGAGAAAATATGAAATTGAAGAGGAAAACAAACACAAGGAACCAATAATGAAATTCTTTATAACAGAAAGACGACATAGATATATTTTCAACGAAGAAGACATACATGACAAATCATTTCTTCTTTTAATCTTTGAAAGAGTAAATATAGGAAAAATGAATGAAACTTCAGTTATGAACATCAACAGGCGAGAAAACAAACTATTAGAATAGAAGCAACGTTAGCATCTAATTGTTTCAGCAGTTAAACTATGAAGGCCAATTGCTAATATTGTGTACAATTATATTCATAAAGTTGTTAAACTAAGAATGAGAGCGCATCAGAATAATTGCCGAGGAAATAATTATAAAAAACTGCATTGAGAAGACACGGTTTCCAGATGGGGAAGTTTTAGTATAGTTGAAATCCCAGGTCAATGCATATAACATTTCAAATCCACTAGATATATAGCAGAAGACATTGACTCAACGTAGTAGTAATGGGCAATGCGTAGATTTTAGATTATCAATACACAAGATAGATTCTCACGAGAAAAATAAATCTGACACGTTACAAGTAGCAAAATTTCCCAGCAGCTGAACTGCTACTCATTCAACATAATCCATTCTACAGTAGGTTAGCATTGACCATATGCTGGTATAAGGTAAAAATATTTCTATATGATGATCAAAACATAGCATTTTATGAGGTGTTATAGTTTACAAACTATTTATTGCCCCTGAACTACTTTAATTGTAGGTCATTTTGAAAAAATCTGAGAGTTTTACTTTGTCAAACTATCAGACTTATTATTAAGACAGGTTAAGTAGTTTGGAACAGATATAGAAGAATGAAAGAGTGGAAATAATAATAATAATAATAATAATAATAATAATAATAATAAGGCAACATGAAGAAAGAAAGAAAAATATTCAATAATAACAGAAGGCAGTAAATTCAAACAAGATTTACCGTTAGTAGATTCTGTAGAAAAGCAAAACAGAAGCCAAGAACCAACTATTGCGGCAAAAAATATGAAAATAAAAGCCAAAGATAAAGCTCTCGAACAGATGAAACAGCGCTGGCAAGACAAACCTCTGCATGGCCAATATCCAGTACGTGCCAATAAATCCAATGTTGGCAAAGTTAATACTCATCGATGGTTACGTGCATCTGGATTAAAGTCTGAAACTGAAGGCTTTATTCTTGCAGCACAAGACCAATGTCTTTTCACTAGAAACTTTCAGTCAAATATTATGCATAATAATATGGATCCAAAATGCAGGTTTTGTGATAAACACCAAGAAACAATAGACCACCTAATCTCAGGCTGTTCTGTGCTTGCCCCAAATGAATATAAAAATCGCCACGATAGAGTTGGGCAATATTTACATTGGGCAATGGGCAAACATTATGGAAAAGCTGTAAACAAACACTGGTATGAACATCACCCAGCACCGGTTACAGAAATAGAAGATGTAACCATTCTATGGGATTACACCATCTACAAAGACAGAAAAATTGAAGCAAACAGGCCAGACATTATTGTTAAAAACCAGAAGGAGAAAACTTGTCTATTAATTGATATGTTTGTCCAGCGGATTGTAACATAGCAATCAAGGAATTTGAAAAACTGTCAAAATATAAAGACCTGGAAATTGAAATAGAAAAAATGTGGAAATTGAAAACAAGAGTTGTGCCAGTGATAGTAGGTGCACTTGGAATGATAAAAAATGGAACAAAACAACACATTGAAAGAATCCCTGGAAACCCCAGCTTAAGAGATATACAAAAAATTGTCTTATTAAGTACAGCCCACACACTAAAGAAAACTTTCTCTATGTAATGCGGTGGGTGATAGGGAAGATAGAAAAACATGAAATGGAGTCATAACAACACGCCACTACCTGCCTTAGGTCTCCCCGCTGACTTGGTTGGTAGTGAGACCAAAGCAGAAATCGAAATATGATGAAAAATGACATAATAATAATAATAATAATAATAATAATAATAATAATAAAAATTAATAATAATAAGATTTTCGAAACTGATAAAAAGAGATTTTACAGGGAAATAGGTGAAAAAAGAATTGAAGTGACAGTCCCACCCAGAATGGAAGAAGTCACACAGTTCTGGGAAAAGATATGGGCTTGCGCTAAAGAACATAGCAAGGAAGTACATTGGATTGCGCAAGAGATAGAACGAATGAAAAACAAACCAGAACAGACATGGTCTGGAATTACAGAAGATGATGCTAAATTTGCACTAAAAAAGCACACAATTGGAAATTCCCAGGTATAGATAAAATTCCTAACTTTTGGCTATATTATTTAAATGCAGCACATAAAAAAACTAGCCAAAGAACTTCAAGAAATGGTTGACGATCCCACTAAAATTCCTGCATGGATGACCAAAGGAATTATATTTCTTCTACCCAAGAATGGTGACACAAACAACCCGAAAAACTACAGACCAATTACATGTCTTCCGACAACATATAAACTATTAACATCTATTTTAACAAAACAGACATATTTATTCTTAGAAAGAAATGACATGATACCGCTTGAACAAAAAGGGTGCAAACGTGGCAGTTATGGTTGTAAAGACCAATTGCTAATTAACAAAATGATCCTGGAAAACTGCTACAGTACAAAGAAAAATATTAGTACTGCCTGGATAGATTATCGAAAGGCATTCGATAGTGTGTCACATTCCTGGATTTTAAAGACTTTAAATATATACAAGATATCGCCCGTCATCATCAATTTCATCAAACAGTGCATGTCTATATGGAAAACAACCCTTTACCTCAATCATATAAATGGAACCTATAAGTCTGATGAAATAAACATCAAAAGAGGTATATTCCAAGGTGATTCTTTATCTCCCTTACTATTCTGCATATCATTAATAGCACTAACCAGTCAACTTAATAAGACAGAATGTGGTTATAAAATAGGCCAAAAGAAAATAAGCCATCTATTTTACATGGATGACTTAAAGTTATATGCTAAAAATGATAATGAGCTGGAAGCTCTTCTGCAAACTGTAAAATGCTTCAGCGAAGACATTGGAATGAAATTTAATTTGAATAAATGTGCTAAAGCTACAGATTTACGTGGATCAATACAAGAAACATCCTCAATTAGCTTAGACCCTGCTGTATCAATAAAAGAATTGAAACCAGAAGAAGCTTATAAATACAGGTTTAAATGAGTGCGAAAACATTCACCATAAAAAAATGAAAGAAATAGTGCATAAAGAGTACTATAGAAGGCTACGAATGATATTAAAAACTGAATTAAATTCACAGAACAGAGTTATGGCCATTAATAGCCTTGCCATCCCAGTTGTCCAATATAGCTTTAACATCTTCAACTGGACTCTAAACGACATCAGGCGAATGGATGCTAAAACAAGAAGGCTTCTTTCTAAGCATAAGATGCATCATCCAAAGGCTGATGTAGACCGTCTATATATACCCCATAAAGAAGGTGGAAGAGGTCTTATTCAGCTGGAATTGTCAAACAAGACAACAACTATTGGCTTACTAACATACATAGAATCAACAAAGGATTAGATGATACAATTAGTAAGGCAACATGAAGAAAGAAAGAAAAAATATTCAATAATAAAAGAAGGCAGTAAATTCAAACAAGATTTACAGTTAGTAGATTCTGTAGAAAAGCAGAACGGAAGCCAAGAGCCGGCTATTGTGGCAAAGAATATGAAAATGAAAGCCAAAGATAAAGCTCTTGAACAGATGAAACAGCGCTGGCAAGACAAACCTCTGCATGGCCAATATCCAGTACGTGCCAATAAATCCAATGTTGACAAAGTTAATACTCATCGATGGTTACGTGCATCTGGATTAAAGTCTGAAACTGAAGGCTTTATTCTTGCAGCACAAGACCAATGTCTTTTCACTAGAAACTTTCAGTCAAATATTATGCATAATAATATGGATCCAAAATGCAGGTTTTGTGATAAACACCAAGAAACAATAGACCACATAATCTCAGTCTGTTCTGTGCTTGCCCCAAATGAATATAAAAATCGCCACGATAGATTTGGCAATATTTACATTGGGCAATGTGCAACCATTATGTAAAAGCTGTAAACAAACACTGTTATTAACATCGCCCAGCACCGGTTACAGAAATAGAAGATGTAACCATTCTATGGGATTACAACATTTACACAGACAGAAAAATTGAAGCAAACAGGCCAGACATTCCTGTTAAAAACCAGAAGAAGAAAACTTGTCTATTAATTGATATGGCTTGTCCATTGGATTGTAACATAGCAATCAAGGAATTTGAAAAACTGTCAAAATATAAAGACCTGGAAATTGAAATAGAAAAAATGTGGAAATTGAAAACAAGAGTTGTGCCAGTGATAGTAGGTACACTTGGAATGATAAAAAATGGAACAAAACAACACATTGAAAGAATCCCTGGAAACCCCAGCTTAAGAGATATACAAAAAATTGTCTTATTAAGTACAGCCCACACACTAAGGAAAACTTTATCTATGTAATGCTGGGGGTGATAGGGAAGATAGAAAAACATGAAATGGAGCCATAACAACACGCCACTACCTGCCTTATGTCTCCCCGCAGACTTGGTTGGTAGTGAGACCAAAGCTGAAATCTAAATATGATGAAAAATGACATAATAATAATAGCAATCAAGGAATTTGAAAAACTGTCAAAATATAAAGACCTGGAAATTGAAATAGAAAAAATGTGGAAATTGAAAACAAGAGTTGTGGCAGTGATAGTAGGTGCACTTGGAATGATAAAAAATGGAACAAAACAACACATTGAAAGAATCCCTGGAAACCCCAGCTTAAGAGATATACAAAAAATTGTCTTATTAAGTACAGCCCACACACTAAGGAAAACTTTATCTATGTAATGCTGGGGGTGATAGGGAAGATAGAAAAACATGAAATGGAGCCATAACAACACGCCACTACCTGCCTTATGTCTCCCCGCAGACTTGGTTGGTAGTGAGACCAAAGCAGAAATCTAAATATGATGAAAAATGACATAATAATAATATACATAAAACCTGGAAATCCCAGCTTAAAATATGTTTTGATACCTAATGGCCACACACTAAGAATAATTTGTCCATTTATCGTTAGTGATGTTATGGAAGGAAGAAAAATAGATCACGAAAAGTATCCATAACTACACACCACTACTTTCCTTAGGTTTTCACACAGACATAGTAGGTAGTGTGACTATAGTAGAAATGCAAGAAGAAGAAGAAGAAGAATTAATACGAATAAATAAGAAGAATAAGAATTAATAACGTGATTTAACAAGAATAATAAAGATTAATAATCTAAAGAAAAAAAGGAAGAGGAAGAAGAAGAAACATAAATAATATGAATAAGAATAAAATTGAGAAATAGGAATAAAATTAAGAATAAATAAGAAATAGAATACGAATAATAAGAAGAACATATGAGAATAATATGAATAATAATAAGAAGAAATAATAAGACGAATTAAAAAGATTGGTAAAATTAAGTAAGAATTATAAGAAATAAGAATAAATATAAAAATGTTAAATAATCAGTAAAAATAATAATGAGAAAACATAATAATAGTAATAAGAAAAATAATAATGAAAAGAAGAAAAATAAAAGCCTACGAGAAAAATATTTAGAAATGGTCCTGATAAGATAAACTGTATGAATAGAAAATGATAAATAGAGAAATGGGAAATAGAAAATACAATGAAGGAAAGTTACCATATAAAAGTAAAGAAATGTGTTAGGAAGCAGAGGAAAATATAAAGAATTTATGAAGTTTCTATAATCAAGAGAAAATATAATAATGCAAGATTAGAAAAGGATGGATGGCAAACAGACAGAGCAAAGATCTTACGAAATAAGCAGGAAAAACGATTGGTGGGAGAACGTTATAAGGCAAGATTATAAAGATAAGAATTCGCAAATGTCGTGAGGGCATGTATACACCATGAAGGGGAATATGCAGTAGCTGAAAAAATGCCATAAGAGAATAATAACCAGCAAAAGAAACAAGTGAAAAATGCTAAGGAACATAGAATCGCTTTTGAAAAGAATCTGAATTGAGGTAAAAATCGAAATGCCAAAAGTATTTCTCCGTTCTAATGTTCAAAAGTTTACACAATAGAAACACAATGAAATGAAAAATTTAAAAAATACAAGCAATATAAAAATAGTATTGTTAAACACAAGTAACCGTCACGCATTTTCACGATCTTTCTGTAAAGGTGAAAGTACATTTTTTTATCTACAATGAAATAAAAGCTCCTCAAACTAAGATTATGATATAAATAACGGTGTCTGGTACTGTTATACTCCCTTATTAACATAATAGACACTCAACACAAAGACGGATTCAGATTAATATAGAAGCACGTAGATATGTTGTGTATTTGGGTGAGCAATCCCTTTATATAAGTTTCATTCAATATGATAGATATAAACAAATTTACGTTTTTTTGTGAAGCTTATCTAGATATTTCTAGCCTCTAAATTTACTGTGAGGATAATGAATGTGTAGAAATCCAGAACAGTTTTTTTTTCTGGACTGGAGATTAATGCTTCTTAGAAGAAATATGCGTGATTTTACTTAGTATTTTTTAAAGATTCCCATTTGAATGATGATACATGCGCATGTGGCGTTTTAGATACCAGGGTTGAAAGGAAAAGGTAGAGAGTAGATTTCGAAGTCTAGGTCGGGTTTTACGTTAACTAATGTACAAATATCCTTGACAAAGGCAACAATACATCTTTTCTACCATACTATAGCCTACGGATGTGCGTTGTAGTGCAGTGGATACCGACTCGAAACGATAGATCGGGGAGCCGAGCTATTCCAGTTGAATTCGTTACATTCACTTACCCGCAAATACCCTTTGAAAAGTTATTAATCCGTCTCTTCCCTCCAGTTATAGGTTAAATAATAGGACAGACTGGTTTTTATAGCCTTAGCTGGCAACCAGTCTACCGAGGAAAGCAATGGCAACCTACTGTGGGATAATCTTCTGCCCAGTTAGTCATGTCTCTTTCGAGACATGATCGCCCAAATCGTGCATCACGTATGGTACTTAACTGACTGATGACCTCAATCTTAGAACTTTTATCATAAAAATCTTAGTTAAAAATAAACAAACTTAATGAAATGTTCAATTGCAAAAATAAAACATTATTACAATCCAAAATAAGAAATCGGTTTTAAATAAAGTTAGCATCTTGGAATGCATGTTGATGAGTCGTTGGCATTAGTGATAAACACTCTGGCTGCTTCAGATTTTGTTGTATTTAGTATTTGCTCTGAAATATCAAACACAATTAAGTATTATACACATGATTACATAATCAAGCGAAATTACCCAAAATGACCTAAAACGCGTAGTATAAAATAGTATTATTCTTAAATTATCTACAATAAATGATACTGCAATATGACCAATCGTTTAAGAAAGCAGTAAAGAAAGCGTCACTATAGCAGGTGTTATTCTAACAGGAGCATCTGTCAATATCTCGGTATTCCATCTGTATAAATGCTTTCTCTCAAAATCAGATTTTTTCTACATCCAAGGTTTCAGAATTGGATGTAACTCTCAGCTTATTATTCTCGTCACCGATCTCCGATTTGTCGGATTCAGGTTGTTTTTAAATATTTTATAAGATATAAATTTGTCTTATACAAATTTGCGCAAATTAATTATAGACAACGGATAAAGTCTTCCTAGCGAGTTTCACGATTTGCTTGATCAAGTATACATCATCTCTTGGCATTGTTTTTTCTCTTCCTACTGCATATTCTTTTACGTTTTAGACGATTGAATCCAGTTTGCTTCTTCATCTTAATGAACAGATGACAGTTGAAAGGTTGACACCAACAATATCTGTGAATTTTCTGTAGGGCTTAACAATGTGTTCGTGCAGCGTTACAATTTTTGTAGTTTTCCTTGGAGTAACGTTCTTCGCAGATGTTGGACAATTAATCGACAGTCGAGACAATAGTTCCTGGGCGTGATGAAAAGTGATGACATCACGGATGACGCAATATTCATCGTATACCGCAAAATAGATTCATATTACTTCACCCCACTGCAAATGACCTTATCTGAGGAAAAAGTAGAAATCGAATATACCCTCTCATTTCAGTAGGTCTAAAACAGACCGTTTGCAAGGAAATTAAAGCAGTTTTTTCAATTAATTTGAAGAAGTGTGTATGCGGGAAAATCCGATAATCAAAACTATTTATCCATCTCTCAAGTTTCTGTTTTCACTGACCGTTTATAAATTTGCACACCACTGGATTAGGAAGAGGTCAGATTTTATCCATTTAGAGTTTAAAAGAATTTTCTAGATTTTTCAATCTTTACTCGTAATATTAAAAAAGACTAATACTGCCTGAGATGTGTAAATTTGTCTTGGGTAGTTATTATGCTGGCCTAAGCAAAATTGCACATTTGTTTACTTTTATCTAATTTTCAATATTGTGATTTTTACAAATGTGGTGGGATTGATTACGTTTGTCACAAGGCATTATCGGAAGCAGAGCCGACGCGCCCTACAATTGTTTCGAAAACAGATTTTGGATTGGCATAAACTATATGCGCTCTCTAGGAACCATATTATGTAGAGAACTCCTTATGTACAGAGAACATGTTAAATAAAGGTAAGTAGCGGGATCTACACTCTGTGGTGAACTGGTGCAAGAAGTGGCTTGTCAACTTCAATTCATCTAAGACCAAGCTGTTGTCTGTCAACCATTACAGGCAACCTCTCCTGCCTCCCATAAGCATGGACCAAGTGATTCTCCCTGAGAGTAATACACTACGCCTCCTCGGACGTACTCTCTCCTCAGACCTCAAATGGAACCACTATATTGAATCCATAGCAAAATCTACTGCTAAGAAGGTTGGGTCACTATGTCGATCCAGGATGTTTTTTTCCACCTGAATCCATCTTGCATATATACAAGTCAACCATCCGTCCGTGCATGGAGTGCTGCTGCCATTTATGGACAGTTCTCCTCAGTGTTCTTGACAAGTTCCACAGGAGAGTCTGTAAGATGATAGGTACTGATCTGGCAACTCGACTGCAGCCACTTCCCCATCGTCGAAATGTGGCCTCCCTTTGTCTGTGCTATAAATAATTTCATGACTACTGCTCGGACGAGCTTAAGTCACTGATGCCTCCTCAACAGGTGTTTACTCATGCAACCAGACTGGCAACTGGGTCCCACCCATTCACAGTCAGGTTAGCCAGATGCAGACGACAATTCTACTCCTGCAGCTTTTTTTCCTGCACTTCCCGCCTGTGGAACTCGCTCCCGTATTCTTGCTTTCGTGACGGCTACAACCTCCAGAAATTTAAATGCAAAGTCAATACTCATCTACTAACCACTGGAATCTAGCTCTCTCCCCACCCCTGTATAACCTTCCCTTTCTCTCCACCTATGTATCTGTCATCGCACCTGCTTTCTATTGTTTCTTTCTAACTAGTTTGTACTCTTCACTCTTTTCTAATTAATATTTTTTGCATTTATGTAACCCCCTGCACATCAGTAGCGTTTCCGCCTTGCTCGGGGTGAAATGATTAAAAAAAAAAGATATCCGGAAGTTACATGACTCAAGGAACGAGAACAATATGCCCTAGTGATCAAAAGAACGTGTTCGGTTCAGAAATCAGGACAACTTAGAAAGTTCGAGCATACAACGTCCAAAAAGTCATGTACTTTTGAATAAAGATAAGAACAACAGTCCGAACAATGTAAATAAATACATTTTAGTGGGAAAAAAACAAACAAAAAATAACTGATGTAAACCTAAATGGATGAACTTCGTTATATTTCAGGCTTTTTCATGTAAGCAAAAAACCCACCTAGAAATATAGCCAGAAAGGTGTTTCATGCCATACTATTTGTTTCTGTACGATTAATCTATGTAGTTTCATATACGTTTTACAACTATTTTTTCTGCTATTTATCTTCTCTTATTTGTTTCCAATTTTCCTATACTTGATGGTCATCATCATCTTCCTTTCGTTGTCTTGCTCTTCTTCTTAAACCTTTTCTATCCGATTTCAATTTTCTTCTTCTTCTTCTTCTTCTTCTTCTTCTTCTTCTTCTTCTTCTTCAGTAATGTGTTATTTTTGCAGTTCCTGAGTGATTAGATTATTAGGGCGAAGATTTACGAAGTAGAAAGTCTTTCGATATATATTATTAATAACCTGAATAAGTGCATCAATATCTGTCAACAGACATCAATGTTGTTTGATAGACTACAATACAATTATAGTTTAGTGGCAAAGAGCTTTTAATAGATTCGAATGTTGCCGCTTCCTATTTGACTCCCTAAGGCTACCTAAAATTGAGATCAATATATTTTCATTTATTAAATCCGTGTAAATATATATATATATATATATATATATATATATATATATATATATGTGTGTGTGTGTGTGTGTGTGTGTGTGTGTGTGTGTATGTGTATGTGTGTGTGTGTTAGTGGATGGGTGTGTGTGTATGTGTGTGCGTTATTGCGTGTATAGGAAACTGTATGTCTATATTTTTTATAATCTTTTATATGCATTTGCAATTATATACAGGTAATACGACGATGAAATAAATATAGTTTAATACTTAATTTAACGTAATTGTTTTTATTAATTACCTTTTGTAAAACCGATAATATTGTATCATAATCGTATTGATTAACATATTAATAATTATATTATAGCTTTAAACCCGAGGGGTAAAATATATCATAATTATTTCAATTACACCTTTTACTGTATTAAATAAATATATTGATTTGTATTCTTCCTATTACAGAACAATAAAGGTACTTAAAACATTTTTCATTTTTCTCTGTGTTTCTTTATATTTTTGTCGCTGACGTTAATATTTTCATTTTGTAGTATCTCGTAACATTATACAAAATTATCCATAGCGCATCCTCTCTTGCGTTCAATGTTCTTTTATTCTTTTGATTTCTTTTTATAACATTTGTTAGAAACAGTAATTATAAAGATGTGAGAATTGTTTTAGAATTATTTTGTATGATGGATTCAATGAATATGCTATTAATACCTACTTTCTAATTCACTATTATTATTAATAATTTGAAAGTATGTATCTTAAAGTCTTCTTCATTTAATTTTCGTTCAAGATCATTCCTATACTACTAATAAATATGTATATCATTAGCATAACTCGTTTTCATAGAATGACCTCTAGAGTGAAGAAATATATAAATAACCTACTAAGACAGTGAGTGAATTTTAATTCAGATGGTACTTAGATAGGTATCACATTGTTTAATACAAAGTGCTTTATTGATTGTACATTTGTTTAACCATCATATCAAGACCTGTCTGTTATATAATGCTGAAACAGAAACTTTTATTCAGGAATGCTTCAATATGTTTCTAGTTTCTTTGCGAAGTTTGTTTATTCATTGTTTTCAAAATAGCACAATTTTTATAATTCGGAACGTTTTCAAAACAAAAGTCATATTCTTCAAATTCCAAGTTCTATATTCTATAGAACTTAAACTTTTTATTATCTTCTTTTAAAAAATATGATTAGATGTTTGCTTGTTAAGATTTGCTACATATTTTTGTGCTTGGTATATTCTAGGAACGTATATTTGGCGGTGAGAAATCACTCTCACGGTGTACACCATGGGATAATTTCTGCCTTCAGCAAAAATAAATATGTGTGTATGCGTTAGGTGAGTGTGTCAATTATCATTCTGTTGAGCAGTATGTTTTTGTCTACGGCCTTTTATCAGTAAATCCGATTAATATTTTCCCTTGATGCCTATATTCCTAGGAGTTCTACCTAATACTATTGCTTTGTGCTTTATAAGCTGATGACAAGTCTCTAGGTTTTCTTGAACAATGGGATGATTTCTGTTTTTAAATTTAACCGCTGTTAAACTCGATAGCGAGTCTGAGGGTTTTATCAACTTCCTGTCTCGTGACATATATATTGTGATCATTACTTTTTAGTTGGCACAATAATTCAGTTTTGATATTACATTTAGAAGCTTTAAAAGTTTTTAGCATTTTTGTTTAAGGTAATCAATAAACTTTTCTATTTAGTATGAATCTTAGCTATTTTATTTGTTGGACTATGCAAATTAAGTGTCCATTTAATTTTAATTATGGATCGAGGTTATTGATCCATTTTTAACAGAAATACATGCAAACAGTTTTGTTATGGAGAAACAGAATTTATTTTCCTTTGTCCATTTTTTTTATATTACTTATACATATTTGTACATAACTTTCAAAGGTAGGAATGTTTGCTGATGAGTTTGATATTGAGAGATCATGTACATATATGGAATTTCAATTTCTGTTTTAATAATTTTAATAATATTATTTATTTTGAAAATAAAGGAAGGAAACGACCACATGCTACCTTGATGTTATTTTGCGTGTGTATAGGTGTAACGTTGTGTTTTCATTTTATAATTTTAATGTTTGGATTTATAGATAATCATTGATGAGCACAGCCATTATCTTTCATTTCACACATTATTTAGTTCTTTTACGATAGCATATTGCCACGGGTTAATATAGGCTTTGTCAAGATTGGAGATTATTGATACCACATGATGCTCTCTAACAAAGCCATTACGAATAACCGACTCTGACATCACTGAATGATCATTGGATCATTGTTTGTTTTTCGGAAATCGCATTATTATCTTAATAAGAGATTGTTTCTCACCGCGTAAAACATTATTCGAGCATTTACCATTCTCTTCAACGTCTTGCAAATGCAACTTCTTAATGCTATGGTCGATAAATTGTTGGGTTGGAATGGTATTTGCCGTGTTTAAGAATTGGACCGAAGACAGACTAAAACAAAAAGTTTGGAAATTTGATTAAATACCATATATCATTGAAGAAAGTGGGAAGTATTCAAAGATACTTTTCTGGGAGATATCTAAAAAATATGTAATGACTTTAATGACTTAGAACAGTTGATATTCAATACAATTTTTTCAAACAATCTATTAAGAAAGACTATTATTATTGTTCTATAATCACATTTATCTCTCTAAGATGTAACTATAACGATACTATACGAAATATACTCGTTTTTGTTAAATGGATATCTGTGAGAAATACATTTATTTTAAATAGGAAAAGAATTATTAAACGTTCTTTCATTGAATCAGTCATGCTGTCACTCACTTCATAGTAAAATTATTTTTCACATAATAACTTTCTCGTACAACTATTCTTATGGAACAGGTTAAAGTCCGAAAAGAACAACACGACCACAAGTGTAGAAATTACAAATATTTATTAACAAGAAATAACAATACAGAAGGTGTTAGTATGACTGACAGTCTAGGTTGAAGTGAAATACTACCAACTCGAACTTCTTTTTCTTCAGAGACGTCGGATATATAGTGTTAGGAAAAGTTAATTCTGGAGTTACAGGTAAAGACTCATGACACGCACCTCATAGGTTTTTATCTCGCATGGGGTCTTTAATATATTTGCTCTTTGGATTCATCATGAAAGGTCTGTACATTTTCTTTTTCTACTAGATTTCCTGGGTTCTAAAATTTCTAGAGGATTTTGCAAATAAAATGTGTCATACATTGTGTCCATTACTTCCTCCTCTTTCTGAGGTAGACCGTTAGAATCCACTAAAAGCCATTTTCTAATCTCATTTAAATTCCTTTTGTATGAGAATTTCGGACCCTAGATTACGTAAATCATGTTCCCGATTCGTTTTGTACCTGGCTCTCTATAGGATGTGTTGTTTTTGAACATTTGAAAAAGAAAGCTTTCTCCTCTGGGTTAAATTTTCTTTTCGGTTCAAACGATGTTGGTGATTGTTTTGTCGCTTTTGGTAGTAGCTTGTCGACTACCGATCTAATTTTGGGGGCGAAGATTACTTCCGCCGTTGATAATACCGATAGTGTAGTAATGTTCTGTGTAATTCTATACACTTGCAGGAATTGTTGTAATGTTTTTACTGTTGGTACGCCATAAACTTTTCTTTGTGCTCTATTTAGTGTATCTACAATCCTCTCCGCTTGTCCGTTTGTTCGTTGGGCCATATGGCGGAGATTTGATGTGTTTCAACTGAAAGGTTTCCCAAAATTCTTGAAAGTCCGCAGATGGCGATTGTGTCGCATTATCGGTTACTAGACAATCAACACCTACGAAGCGAGCAAGGCAATTTATTGTCTCAGAAGTAGGTTTTCTACAATGAAATACTTCTCTCCATTTGCTGTAAGTTTTTACTGAAACCATGTAATAAGACCCCTCTAAGGGACCTGAAAATCTGCATGGATTCTCGATCACGGTCGATTTGTCTAAAGCCATGATTTATGGGTGATCGGAGGTGCCTTGGCTGCTAGGAAACAGCCCTTGCATTTGTCCTCTATATGTACAAAATCTTGATCCATGTTTGGCCAGTACACGTAACTTCGCACTAAGGATTTCATCCAGATCTTTCCTGGGTGGCCCATGTGGAAATACTGAAAATTCTCCTTTGTAGCGTACTACTCTTTCATTATATAGCAGAATATTATCACATAACAAAAAACCGTCTGAGATATGCTTACCTTTTCTTGCAACTTTTGTTTTCGTTTCCTTTGTAAATTCGTCATTCACTTCTTTGTTTCTTATTTCCTGTTATGTGACGAGGAGGTCTCGAATTGTATTGCATAATGATGTTCTAATATATCCCACATCTCGTAAAGAAGGAATTATGGCTACGTTTTCTTTGATACTAGTTTCGAAAGACCGTCTGCATGCCCGATTTTGTTTGATGGAAGATACTTTAATTTCAAGTTCTAATTTAATAGAATCGTTCCCCATCTTAGTAATCTATTAACAGTGCAGACAGGTAGGCCTTTGTTCGATTCAAATATTGTCAGTAATGGCTTGTGGTCCGTCTTTAAAGTAAACAATCTGCCGTAAATATATCTTTGTAATTTGTAACCTCAAAAATAATCTCTAACGCTTCTTTTTCGATTTGCGAGTAATAATTTTTTGGCTGGTAGTAACGTTCTCAACGCATGCGCGAAGGGTTTTAGTGTCCCATCCGATATTTTATGAAGTATACATGCCCTAACATTATATGAACACGCGTCACTTGCAAGTATTATTTCCAGTTTTGGATCATAATGCGTTAAAAATAAATCTTCTGTTAGAGTCTGAATGATTTTTTTGAAAGCATTCTGACATTCGGAAGACAATTCCCAAACTGTTTACTTCTTCAACAGTTCATTTAGTGGTGCGCGTAATTTGTGCATGTTAGGTATAAACACTTGATAATAATTTATTAAGCCCCAAAGCTTTGTAACTCGGCTTTAATTTTTGGAGCAGGCATATTTTATTGACGTGGCTCTTTCTGGGTCTGGTTTTCTTCCTACTTTTTCAATAATATGACCCAGGTATTTTATCTTTCTTCATAAACAAATCAACTTTATTTTCTTTTACAATAAAGCCTTAATCTTGTATCCTCGTGAAGACCTTTTGAACGTGTCCCCGGTATTGTTCAATATTTTTGTAATTTATCAGAATGTATGCGATCGTGAAATCCAGTACGCCTAGCATAGTGTCCATTATTTACTGAAATATTACTGGCGTGACCTTGATCCCGAATAATAATCTCTGGAACTTATATAACCATCTATGAGTGCATATCCACAACAACCTCGAGCTTTCCACGTCTACTGATATTTGTAGGTATGCTTCGCTCAAGTATAATTTTGAGAAAAAATCTTTCTCCGTTCAACTTTGTGAATACATCCACTGAACTAGGAAGAAGATAGTGATAATCTTTAATCGCTGCATTTAATCCTGTCGGGAAGTCAGCGCATACTCGTATCTCTCCCGATTTCTTTTTTACGTAAACTTTAGGTGCCGCCCATTGACTATATTCTACCTTTGCCAATATACTGATTTTCAAGAGTCTATCCAACTGTTTGTCTGTCTTTTCTAATGATGCAAAAGGTACATTTTTTTTCTTCTTGAAAATGGGTTGTACATTTTTTTAGTTCGATTTTAGCTCTAATTTTTTACACCTCCCGCGATCGGCTAAAAATATGTCGCGGAAACTTTCATTTAAATTCTACTTTTTCTCTACCTCGTTCGATAATCTTTCCACTTTTTGGCAGAACTCCTTTTCGGTAAATCCCAGAGGTCAAATTTCTGCATCCAGTTTTTAGAAAAATCATCTTTAATTTTTTGGTCCTCTCGATGAGCATCACATTTGTGATAATCTCCCCGTCCAATTTGATTTTTCTTCCTTTTTTACAGACTTGTCTATTTTCTCTCTTCTGAACACGGTCGTTTTTTTAATTTCTTCTATGTCTGTATGGTAATAATATTTAATCGGATCTAGAATCCAACTGTAATCTGATTTTTTTGTTTAACATTTTCACTTGGACGTATTTTTGTATACTTACCCCTTCTGTTTGTTCAATTCTAGTGGCTCTCACTCAGCGTCTGTTTTCTTTCTTTTTTCTACAGTGCGAACATTTATGTCCCAAGTTATTGCACGACAGACAAGTCATATAGCGGCATGGACAATCTTTTTACCAATGCAGAGTTCCACAGCAATAGCATGAACTGGGTGGTGGTTTCTTATGCGGTTTTATTTGACTTTTTGTAGTAAAGTAATTGGTTTGTTTTGTTTTTATTGTTTTTTTTTTCGTTGTAATTTATGTGAGTGACGCCAGTCTCTTCGATATCTTTCGAGTCCTTTTTTACCCTCATACATCTCTGACAGTCCTCCGCTAATTGTGGAGCGTCAGTTCTGGTTCACTCTCAAGTTTTGTTAGAATTCTCCGTCTGATCACCACGTCTTTAGTCGAAACTAGGTCTTGGAAGAATATCAATCATGTAATATCTCAGCGCTGAATTCTGATAACTTAAAGTCATCGCAGCGTTTGTTTACTAAGAAAGCGAATGTTATATAGTCTACGCTATCCTTTTTTGTTAAATTTATATATTTCCACCTTTTGTGGAGTAGCAAAGTTTTCGGACTTAATAATTCCGTTAAGAGTTTCACGGCTTCCCCGAAAGTTAACACATTTGTTTTCCTTGGTAGGATATAGTCTACGAACTTAATGCATTCGCTTGAATCTAGAGCATTAAGTAGAAGACCCACTTTTTTGCGTCTGACAAATCCCCGCAGTTAATCTCATATAAATCTTGATATTTTATGAAGTAAGCCGCGAACGTTTTGTCTTCGTCCCGTGCATAAGTGAAATCCTCGATTGTGCTCCATATTGCATTTTGCGAAAATAACGATTAATTTTCTGTATTTTTCTCTTTATTTGTCAGTGCTCGTAGTAGTAATTCTTATAATTCAAGTTCCTTTTCTTCGTTTTGCTGTTGAATTACTAATTGTTTCTCTTCGAGCTTAATCTGTCTTTCCTCATTTTTTTGTTGCTGCTTGAATTGCATTTTTATCTGTTACAACATGGTTGTCTTAAATTCTTCCATGTTTACAACGTAAATTAATTATAACTCACGCTATCTGTTTCCTCATTCCCACCTCTTACCAAGTCAATGCAACGTTTGATATAGTAAATGTGAGCTCATCTTGTGCTTTTTTTTATTCTATTTCATGGCTTCAGCTGACCAATCGGTTGACTGGATCGGGCCTCTTAGAATGCCCGTCTAGCACAAGTACGGGCAAACGTGGTGTGTTGCAGTGTTGTAGTATATTTATAGTCCTCCTGAAGTCCTCACCCAAGAAGATCTCATCCTGAAGTATCACCGGTTACCACCAATGACAAACAGGTATTCTCACAGTTGGACATTTACCCGTTAGAGCTGCAGTAAATACCCTCCAGTAGGGCGAGAAATCTATCCCGAATTTGTAAGAATTACATGTAACAAATTTGAATAAAATATTTACATTAGGAAAAGGTATTTACATTTGCTATTTCACAATAGATGAAAAAGTTAGTGTTCATCAAAATGTGTGATTATTAATATACTAATAAGACAAGCGAAAAATGAAAGCATCGTTAGTATAGAATTAGTAATGAATATTTTCGTTATGCTAAAACCCTTATTCTGTTTCCCCAGATAAAAATCGTGCACCTAATACAAATAATACAACAAAATAATGACCATATAGTTGTATAATGCAAAATGTTAAAATAGAATGCAACTAAAGAATATGAGTACACGAAGCAAGAAGACAAAGCCAAAAATGACGCATATACGCTAAGGCAAAAATGAAAAGTAAAGGTAAGGGAAAGTAAATATAAAAAAGACATGGTTCAAGAAGAAATATGGCGAATGACGCTGAATTAAATTATTTACAGGAAAAAACACTGTTAGAATAGAAGTAACGGTTAAATTTAGGTATTTCTCGAGTGATAAAATGATACTGCCAGATTTGTAGTACCCTTAAAATAATGCAGTCAAGATTTCAGGGATCAAAAGATAATTAGAACAATTGACATGAAAATATAAAAAAAATAGAAAAACAGCGAAGACTTTTCACAACGGTAGGAAACTCGTTAAATCTCTACTAAGACCGATAAAATTACGGATAGATCTTTAATCGAGAATCTCGACGTACGTAGAAGCAATATTCAATACACGAACGAATGAGAGATTTATCGACCTGCAATAAAAACTAATTGGTAAAGAATTGTCAGGCCTAATACAGTGAAGTAAATTTCTTAGGAGCAATACTAGTATTGATTCAATAAAATAATTTCCTTACATTTCAGCAAATAACTGAAGAAGAAAACGGGCAGCGAGTGTATATCACAAGCGATGTTTATGGAAACAAAAAAAATCCATGATGTTTAAAAGATAGTAGTTTCGTTATGGATGCGTTAAAATGTACAGGATGCCTTTTCGAGATCAACTACCCGTTTTACTTCATCAGGTCTCTCAAAATTACTCTTATGACATGAGTTAATTATGGTGTGATGTACGTAAATACCGGTTTGGGGTTTGACGTCATTGGATTGATCGTTGAGGAAAAAAGAAATGACGTAGATGCAAGGATAGAACTATAATGGATCTCAGTATTAAATTGCTATGATTGAGAAGAGCTACTCTTCAATACTTTTATTGGAAAATCTTTTAAGAAAGATTATTCTTATTGTTTTGTATTCACGTTCAACTCAATGACTATACCGAGAAATTATACGAAAGTTTCTGTTTTTTTCACATGAAATTCTGCAAGAAATATATTCATTTTAAAAAGGAAAAGTTCCATTAAAACTTATTTCAAAGGATCAGTCATACTGTCACCCCAAGATTAGGTTGAAATAATACACTGCTTCCAGTGCCCTTTACACAAGCCAAGTCCAAACTTAAGATAGCGGAAAACTTCTTAGCCGTCACGTGCAGACACACATGATCGGCTCAGCTGCACCTGGTTTGCAAGCGCGAGAAATAGCTGTATGAAATATATATAAAAAAAACTACCGCTGTGCGATTAAAGACAGTCGGGCAAAGCACACATGAGAATATGAAACAACGTTTCCGATGAGAGACACCTTGGGAGAACACATACTTACACATAGGCTGAGAGTGAATTATAATGTTTGCTGTTGAGCAAAATGCATTTTTTATATGAGATATGAAAATTATTATTACATTGTTCGGGAGAACAACTATAAAACTCTAATCTCAACAACGTAATATCTACAGATTAAAGTTTGGATAGCAGACACAGAAAATATAATGCTATAATTCCGACAGAAGGTTGTGAAAGAAAGTGAGAAGAAAGGACTAAATAGCAAATGCGCAAAGATAGACTGTATAGTTATAACAAAAAGAGTAATTCAACAGGAAAATTAAAAACTGGAAATGCCAAAATTATGCAAGGGCAAAATTTGAATATCTGGGAAATATTTTAACAGAAGACGAAAAATCGACACCAAAATTTGAATGCGTAATGGGATAACAAAAGAAGTCTTTCAAAAACATGAATACTTAATTCAAAACTAAGAAAATATTACTTAACTGATTTGTATTATCGGTCCTCATATATTACAATGGATACTGGAAAATCTCCGCACAGCCGAGGAAAAAAAATCAGGCAAAAACAAACGCTCCTCCCATAACGTTTTACAGAAAATGGAAACAAAAAGAACACTTATACGTAAAATCAGAAAGAGACAGTAGACATTTCTTGGGTATATAGTGAAGAAAGATCGATTAGGAGATTTAACATACTGAAGACAAGATTTAAAGAGGAAAACAGCGCATAAACTACCTAACGAGATTGTATACATAGACGGCAAAACGAGGTTTAGACGACATTATAAAAATCACTAAAAGTGACAGAAAAAGATAAAGAACAATGATCCTGATGAGACATGACGCAAAGGATAAAATCTATGATAGACAGATTAATTAGTTAATTTTCATACATACTACT
The DNA here is from genome assembly GCA_037127315.1 of Ascarosepion bandense. Taxonomy (NCBI): domain Eukaryota; kingdom Metazoa; phylum Mollusca; class Cephalopoda; order Sepiida; family Sepiidae; genus Ascarosepion; species Ascarosepion bandense. The sequence goes on along the minus strand of JBBBDQ010000862.1, from coordinate 1,765,513 downwards.
CGCTTGGACGATTATGTAGCGAAAAATAGATATGACTGACTAGGTAGAAGATCTTCCCGTAGTATGTTGCCATTAACTTTCTGCGATAGACTGGTTGCAATCAAAGGATTTATAACCCGATATGTCCTGCTATTCATCCCATAGAATGAGGGAGAATAGACAAATTAATATTTTCCCCATGGGTATTTGCGCGGAATTGAATCCAACGAATTCAAGTAGATATTCGATCTCGACACTTCGATTTCTTTTTCCGAGCCGATATCTACTGCACTACCAAGCACACTAGAGGGATATGTGGCAAAAAATAATTTCATGGCCTTACACAGAGTTATTAATTTAGTGTAGATCTTAATGTTTTATTCTAAAATGTTTGATTGGTATGAGATAAGTGGCTACAGGCGGAACAACAACGATACAGCAATTAATAAGATAACAAAATAATGTTTAATTCATAGCAAATACCGTTTTAGGCTGAGTCTAAAATACTAAGATGAAGTAGTATTTACACTATTTACTTATTCGGTCTATTGTGCTCATCTTGTTACAATTTGTACGACATTTTGGCCGTTGTACGCTCCTGCCTTCGTCAAGTACAAGAAATTTCGAACCGAACCCTTTATTACAATTACTAAACCATTCGTGTTAAAATCAATACGATCTCTGGTAAACAAAATTCAAGAGAAAATCCATTAACATCAAAAAATATATTAGAGAAAAGAGTTTACATAAAGAATTGCAGCATGAATTTGTTAAAATTTGGTTGCTGAACATGATGTTTATATGTCCCTGAAATACAGTTGTTCGTGTCTTTAAAGGACTCATGGCCCAGTGAATACAGACGTTGGCCCAGTGAATATAGACTTGAAGAAATAATTAGAGGTAAATACCAAGTTACAGCAGTAATTGTTTTCTCTAGTATTTTACCCGAGATCTTATTGCAATTTATGACACTAACGAATTTCTCTGGCACGCTGTATTACTAGTTCCCATATTGTGTCCCTCTTTATGGTTGGTCGGCTTAAGATATTTTTGAAGCCGAGTATATGTCCTGATTCCTTATGTTTACTTAGTTTCCACTGGCGTTCATTATTAAATGGCAATAACGATGTAGGTAATAAGCCGAATAATGTAACTACTGTAAATGCTACCTCATCTCAGAAATATAAACAGAAAATAAATAGGTATTATTTTTACTTTTGCATTAAATGTAATTTAACCATAATTTTTTATACTTTCTCAGTGTTCTCTTTGGGGGTTACATTATTTTCTCGTACATAGGATATTTGCTTGTATTACTACAACTGGCCATAATAAGAGGTGGTTTCACACGCCTCAAAACCTGCCATCTCCCAATTTGAGGCATGGCTGCGTGATTTTTCACATGTCAAATAACTGGTGTACATTATAAGCAATGGAAGTAATTTGTTTTATATTTCAATTACATGATAATTTATTAATCAGAATAATTGTTTGCGACATTTTCCTTCTGATGATACTTTCTAACTATCTGATATCGTACAAGAACAGACACTGTCATAAAATCTCCAAAAGTGCTTTCTGCAGCAAAATGACAAGCTCACATCCTGTACCATAATCCGGAGAATAATAACTTTTGAGCCTCTTAAGCTGCGCTAACACTGAATATAACTTGTGACACTCTGATCCTTAACATACGCTTCCGTCATTTAATATCTCAACTAAATCATTGATTTTTTTCTTACGCAAAACGAAGTAGACGGCAATAAATATTTCATCTGTCTCAGAAACTTCAAACGAAAATAATAACATGAATTTATTTCTTGCATTGTCTACTCCCAATAGAAATATCTGAATTTATGTTCAACATTTGTCAAATACTAAAAGTCCTGGAATTAGAATGCAATATCATAAAGCTAAATTTTATACACCATCAATGTCATTATTCCTCTTTATATATTAATTAATACGCAAGCCTTAGCACTTTTACAAGGGGTGCTGTAAATTTTCCCTCAGAAAGGAAGCCATTCCTTAAAATAATTTTGTTGTCAGGCTATTTGCTCATATTTCAGAAACTCAGCTTGAAGAAAAATGTTTAGTTAAAAATATATTATTGCAGAACAAAGGGTAAGCTTAATAAAGTTGAATACATTTTCCCTATTTGTGTTTAGGTTTTCAGAGGTTAGCAGGTGTTAAAAAATGTCCACTGTTCAAAAGTGTATATGTTACGTTTTCGAACCGAGAGCCTAATCCATTTATATAAGTTAAATTTTATTCAATTAAATTCAAAGACCATGCTCATCTCTTCGAAACGATTTTGAACTTGTGTTTGAAATATTTGCGTATTACATGAGAATATGATGTTTTTTCACAATTTACAAATCATTTTTTCAAAACAATCGATATAAGTTTTGCATTATATTTGACGTAACTGTCATCCTACTATAAAAGTTATTATTAGTGGGTAAGTGGTTAACTTGATACACATTTTGAGTGTTTTCCTTGAGATTTGTTTTCCTGTCGGAAGGAACCTATTTTCTTAAGTAGGTTTTCTCAGTCTATGACAGCTTGCATTAATTTCACTGTTTACAAAAAGATGGGTGGGTAATCAAAAGCGTGTACCCTCTAGAACTAATGTATGCAGTAAAGAGATATAATCATTATCCATTAACGTTTTTTATATATATAACGAAACTTAAAAAAGGGACATTATAGAGCAACTTTTATGAGAACAACTATCATTTTTAAAATTATGGTTATATTTAAATAGCTGGCAGATACGTTTTTAAAAGATATATCTCTCCGCTCTAATAGGCTTATAGCATAACCTGTTGAATGACCGGTTCTCGTGAATTCACCAAAGTAAAGAAACATCGAGTTTGGTCACCATCTACATGACTGACCGCTTAGGATAGAGGTGCAGGAATTGTAATCGATGATAGTTTGGAAGTGGAAATGGGAAAGCCGAGTTTTAATAAACTTTAATAATGGTCAACTTTTAATTCAAGTTGAAGTCTGACAATCAAACTCATTCAAAACAACGAGAAATCTGTTCTCTTAACGTATTTGGGGTATATTTCTGCATAATTTCTTTTGACAGCTTAATTTTTTTTTCAGACGAACATGAAATCTTACAATCTCCTATTTTGAAGCCATATTTATTTGATGACAAGAAAAATAATAATTTCAGTGATACAATTAATTTAACCTTTTTTAAAATTTTAGATATTTAAAATACTCAAATTAATTGATTTATAAAAAACAATGATACATATGCATCAAATTTAATTATCTAAATCTCATTAGATTGTTACATTAATAAGGGATTTACTTGTCCAGTTATGATATAAAATTACAATTATGAACGTTGGTTTATTATTTGCATAAAAAATTTATGAAAAATTTACATCAAAATTTGACAAATGAGATAATCTTTTACAGACATATTTATTTTTTATAATATCAACAACTGTTGATACTAATTTTCTCCATGATTAATTCGAAAATAACTTTAACATAAATTAAACGAATATACATTAAACCATATGGTTTAAAAAATATACTATCATAACGAAAGAAAATTATGATTATATTTAGAGCGATTTTGTAAAAGCTGTTAGTGTTCTCATAGATGAAAACTTATAATCATCCTGAAATTTGTTATATAATAAAAGAATAAAAAAATATACAAAAGTTCCGATGAGCATATTGGAATTTTTTTGTTGTCAATGCTTTCTAGTGACAAAATGTTGATATGTTTTTTAAAACTTTTTATTATCTATCTTAAAGTACAGTATTTCTACTTTTGATTTGTGTCCACTGTTAAACATTAATATTTAATTTTTATGAAATTACAAATTTGCGATGCAATATCCTTGTAAAATCATGCCACTACGAATATTTTCCCGTTAACCGGATCAATTTTTAAAGAGAAACTCTATACCAAAATGTTCGTAAATTCCAACCCTGTTTTTTGCTCGTATATATATTTGTCACAAAATAAAACCATTACATTTGCTATAAAAAATTCTTAAAAGGACGGAACATGTCGGATATGGTACGTTATCTTTCTTTCTTTGTAAATATATATATGATTAGCGGTACAAAACAATATTACACCTATAAAAATCCAAGAGTATTTTTTATTACAACCCATGATGCTGGTGTTTTGTATACAATTGAATAACGGTCTGGCTACCGGTTTCGCACATCGGTCAACAGAGAAAAATTGAGGTGAAAAAATAATTATCTTTAAAAAAAAAATAGAAGAAATACAAGACGGAAATGAGTTGATGGCCACACACAGGCACACTTACACACACACACACACACACACACACACACACACATACACACATATATATATATATATATATATATATATATATATATATATATATATATAAGCGTTTCACCCCGAGCAGGTGCTATATAGAGTGGAGTAAAGATGATTAAATATAGGAAATGTCAGAGGGTGGGTGATAGGCGGGTAAGGATACCGAGAATGAGGGTTGGGTAGATGAGAGTGTTCTGAGAATATTAGGAGTTATTGTAGTAGGAGGTGTCTATTGACCCTACATTTAAATACCTGGAGATCGTAGCTGTCGGGAAAGCAGACTTGTGGAAGAGAGTTCCACAGGCGGAAAGCGCAAGAAAAGAAGCTGTTGGAGTAGAATTTACGGTTACATTTTATCTGTTTAACTGTAAAAAGATGGGGCCTATTTGCTAATCTAGTATCTCGTGTAAATTCATGCTTAGGCGGCACCAGTGATCTAAGCTCATCAGAGCAGAAGCCATGAATGTACTTGGAGAAGAGGCACAGTGAAGCCACATCACGCCGGTGAGAGAGTGGTTGCAGCCGGTCTGCCAAGTCAGTATCAACCACGTTACAGAACCTCCTTTGTATTTTGTCAAGAAGCCCAAGGAGAGCAGCAGGGGCAACCGACAAAATATGGCAGCAATATTCAATACACGGGCGGATGGTAGATTTGTATATGTGCAGAACAGATTCAGGTGGGAAAAACTTCCGGGCCCTGCACAGAGAGCCGACTTTCATAGCAGCAGATTTGGCAACGGATTCCATTTGAGGTGCGCCGAAATTTTAAGGCCAAGAAGGCGTAGTATTTTACTCTCTGGGAGGCTAGCCTGTCCCATGCTAATGGGAGGTAGATGCGATTGTCTATGGTGGTTAGTTGATAACATCTTCGTTTTAGAAACATTGAGATTTACTAGACATGTCCTACCCCAGGCCACTACGGATTGGAGGTCCTTTTCAAGTACGGAAACGAGTGTCTTTTTTCGTCCACATCTGGTTTTTGATCGATGCGAGAGTAGATTGTTGTGTCTTCAGCATACATGCCAACTTGGGATCTAATGGCGTCGGGGAGATCATTAATGTACATCAGAAAGAGCGTGGAACCTAGGATAGAACCTTGGGGGACGCCCGCGTTCGTATAGTAGTTTTGGGAGGCATGCCCATTTAATACCACCTTCAATGTGCGGTTAGAGGGGAATGACTGGATGAGGTCAAACAGATGTCCAGTTATCTCGTAGCTCCGCAGTTTGCACAAGAGAACAGCATGTCAGACCCTGTCGAATGCTTTGGAGATATCCAAGGCAACGGTTCGGGATTCGCCATTCTTGTCAAGTGCCCGGTATATGTACTATCTTCACCGACTTTTGTCATTTCGGTCTGGTTTCAATCCTGGCTAGACGCAAACGGATGTCTAACTGTACTGATGAACTGTGATACAGCGAAACAGATCTGTCGACAGATGACTGTATATATATATATATATATATATATATATATATATATATAACCAGACAACCAGGAGAATATCCATAAGCCTTGTGATTCCAGTATGCACAATAGAAAGATTTCAGAGAAACTGTTCGAAATGTTGATTGCTACAAAAATTACATAGCATCACTTTGTCAGAACGTAATTGTCATTCATTTAAAACCTTGCAATTAAAAATGTTTATAATATTTTCAATAGCATAATCAAGATTATATTTAGTTTTACAAATTATTTATCTTCAAAATATATATATTTTTAGGAAATAAAAACACACACACACACATCTATCTATCTATCTCTCTATCTATCTATCTATCTATCTATTGAGGCGCCTCTGTGTGTTTTTTGTGTGTCAGTGAGAGAGAGAGAGAGAGAAAGACAGAGAGAGTGTGTGTGTATGTTAAGTGTTAGAATCTTCGAATGAGAAACACAAGTATGCGCACATGCACGAAATGTATGAATCTGTGAGTAACATAATACAGTAGACTGAACTGTATAGACTTTATTTTACACAAAATTTAACTTGTATTATCAAATTCATAAAAGTTCGATTAGTTTCTAAGAACTGCACATCTGCATCTACATGAGTGGAAAACGATGTACAGTTTATTGTATGCATGCATAGACGCTTATCATGGATTCCACCGTTGATTTTGACGTATATCATCCCAAGTTTTAATCTCTAGAACAGAATCGTATAAAGCACAGAAAAAATATTTCAATAAAATATTGATATTCTTTATTAATCTCGTTCTAAGCTTTCGGCTCACATGAGCCATCTTCAGAGAGGCTTTTAGAATCAACTTAATAAAATTTATCCGAATGTTGGAGAATATTTGTCATTATTTTCTCCTAAAACTAAAGTCAAAATACGATGTTTAGAACGCCTCGTGATTAAACATAATAGACATTCATTCTCTCTTATATTTAACAGTATATGTTTGTAAAATTAACTACTGTATCGATACAATATATATATATATATATATATATATATATATAGGTAAAAATACCCAAGAATTTAAATTTTTGAGTTCCCTGGCATTCATGTTATTGTAAAGAGTGTTCAATACAATAAAAATTGTAGCGCATAATATAATCATATAATTATGAATTAAAAGTAAATCCGACACGGACATCTCTATGTTTCAAGATAGAATCTTGTCATCTGGTAATGTTGAATATTGGCTGCAAAAATAATTTAATTTTTTTTTTCAAGAGCATTATCAAAATGATATTTAGATGGAAATGAAAATAATTTTCACAGCCAACATCCAACATTGCCTTTTGACAAGTTTCTTTCTCCAAACAGAAATTTTTGAAATTCTTTATATATATATAAAAAACAATAAATTTTTAATATTCAAAAATGTTGAATGAACATTTCGACATAAAGTGGCTGAGAGAGATTGTACATCTCCTCAGAAAAGGTACTTCATTCAAAATGGAAATAAAAAGAAAAAGAAAAAGAAAGATAAAATTAAAAAGAAATAAAAGATAAAGATTTGAGAAAATTTTCGTGGCAAAAAATGACGGAAGTAATTCATGTCTAATCTTAGATTTTATCTTTTGGATAGAGTTGTAAGTGAAGAAATGGAAAAATTCTGTGAATGTATATATATATATATATATATAACCTCGCTATTTACTTATCGCCTTTCTGCAATGAATTGAACACACTTGCCTAATAGCTTTTTTCACATTGTGTTTTTTTTAATCATTTTACCCCGAACAAGGCAGAAATGCCACTGATGAGCGGGGGGCTACATAACTGTAAAAAGATTAATTAGAAAAGAGTGAGGAGTACATACTAGTTAGAAAGGAGCAATAGAAAGCTGAGAATGCAGGTGCGATGACAGATACATAGGTGGAGAGAAAGGGAAAGATATACGGGGGTGAAGAGAGAGCTAGAGTCCAGTGGTTATTAGATGAATATTGATATTGCATTTAAATTTCTGGAGGTTGTAGCCATCAGGAAAGCAAGAATATGGGAGCGAGTTCCACAGGCCGGAAGTGCGAGAGAAGAAGGTGCAGGAGTAGAATTGTCGTCTGCATTTGGCTAACCTGACTGTGAATGTGTGGGACCCAGTTGTCAGTCTGGTTGCACGAGTAAACTCTTGTTGAGGAGGCGCCAGTGACTTAAGTTCGTCCGAGCAGAACAGAATAGAATAGAACAGAAAAAGGGAGGTCATAATTCGCCAGCGGAGGTCACATTTCCAGTGGCTGCAGTCGAGCCGCTAGATCAGTACGTATCACATTACAAACTCTCCTCTGGAGCCTGTCGAGAACACTAAGGAGAAGGGAAGGGGTGCCTGACCATAAATGGCAGCAGTACTCCATGCAAGGACGGATGGTTGACTTGTATATACAGGATGGATTCAGGCGGAAATAACATCCTAGATCGACATAGTGACCCAACCTTCTTAGCTGTAGTTTTAGCTATGGAGTCAATATAGTGGTTCCATTTGAGGTCTGAGGAGAGAGTAAGGCCGAGGAGGCGTAATGTATTGCTCTCAGGGAGGATCGCTTAGTCCATGCTTATGGGAGGCAGGAGAGGTTGCCTGTAATGGTTGACAGTCAGCAGCTTGGTCTTAGGCGAATTGAAGTTGACAATCCACTTCTTACCCCAGTTCACCACAGAGTGTAGATACCGTTCAAGGTCAGCAGCGAGTTTGTCCGCTACGACAGGTTTCTTCCTGGTGCGGGAGTATGTTGTAGTGTCATCTGCGTAGATGCCTACTTGGGACTTGATCTCATCTAGGAGTTCGTTGATGAAAATAAGGAAGTGCGTCAGGCCCAGGATAGAGCCCTGTGGGATACCAGCATTTTTGCTGTAGGATGAAGAGACACGTCCATTTAAAACGACCTTCATTTTGCGGTTATTTAAAAAAGATTGGATTAGGTCAAGCAGGCGACCGGTAAGACCGTAACCCCGTAGCTTTCATAGGAAGCCAGAGTGACAAACCCTGTCAAAAGCCTTGGTGATCTCCAGAGCAACCGCGCGAGCCTCGTCAGACTCATCAAGAGTCTGGAGTAATACAACACTAATATCTTTCTTCCTCAAACATGCGCATATAACTTAGAGGTTGTATCTTCGGGTTTTAATCCTAGCTGGAAGAAACCGGATCTCTAACCATATTTATGAGCTGTGATACACCGAAAATAGTGTCTGCGGACGACGTTACATTTATATTAAAGAAATGAACGTGTGTAGCATGATGTTACACATTATGAAATAATAGTAGAAAACCAAAGAGACCGGTTTCGCTCACGCTCGTCAGGACCCTACGGGAGATTTAAATTAGAATTAAAATAAAATCTCTCATGAAAAATGAGGGGAAAAAATTTCGAATGCAAAAAGCTAGAGACTAATAATATCGAGCTTCCAAAATTCATGCTGTTTGCACAGTGGGACCTGATATTTAAAACTTCTTGCACTTTAAAATGGACTAATGAGTGAGATCGGGACACAAGAGTGAAGCAATTTTTATAGAAATTCGCTGCACACTTTCTATTTTTTAAAAGCTACTCACAAATGGCGGATCAGTAAGTGTTTGGAACGAGTCCATTTCGAGGTAAGGTGTGGATTATGATCTTAGTAGGGACATGTTGTTCTATTCTCATTTATTGACGAGCGGAAGCGAAGCCAGTTGCTTCGCTATTTTATTACCATTTCATCATGTGTTCTTACACATTTTCATTTCTTTATATATATTCCATTGATTAGAACGTTTAAAACTTGAGCATAAAGCCCGGGTTCTCACCATAGTTGGTTTTAGAAGTGTCACCTTGATCATACCACGCGTTGTGAGTGAAATGCGGTAGACGCATCACTTTGCGAAGCAGTCAATTGTTGAGCAAACTCTAAGGTACTAATCTTCGTGACCACAAAGTTTAAACGTCCTAGCCCTGGTCAGTCTGTTGTTCAGGCTCGAATTACTTTTAAGAATGCACGATACTTAGTAGATCATTGTAGCCTGACGATTTGCTTATAAACAGTCATCGAAAATGAATAGCACTGGTGTTGCAATAAAGTATGTTTGTATTAGAAAACACTTATAATAATAAGATCTATATTTCGTTGCTCTTGATTTCTCGAAAGCAGTTGAAAGGGTTTGGCCGATGGTCTTTCGTGTAAGCTGCTAAGCTACGATATTTCAGGACGATTATTTGATTCAATCTACTTTCTACTATCAAATCGTGAAATGAAGTTTGTTTTGTATGGGCTAGCTTTCAGATATTTTCATGCTAGTGCGGGCGTCCATCTATCTTCCATCCAAGCCTTTTTTATCTTCATCAATGTTTTCCTGTATTCAGTTTGTAAGTAAGCATCTATGCATATGACACCACCATTTACGCCCGTCTCGTAAGAACCTGCCAAAGCCGACAAGTAAACATGGCAGCTGCATGACCTCCAATCTGTGAATGAATCGGTTCGCAAATGGCTCGGAAAATTTAATGCCTCAATAATACAGCTGGTTTCTTTTAGTCACCATAGATAATTTTTCAGACCTAATATCAGGCTTGATGAGGCTAATTTCCTAGACAGAGAGCACCGGGCCTCAATACCCTTACTCTTTTAGATGAACTCAAATGAAATATACACATTGAAACCATAGCTGCATCTACTACTGATAAGAATAGTACACTGTGAGATCAGTAATTTTTTCACGTCAGAATACATTTTGCGCTTTTTCAAACTACTTTGCAACCATTCTGCATTGAATACTGTTGCAATATCTGGTTAAGGCCTTCTGCTATACCTCATGGTTTTTTTGACAAACTCCAAAACAGGATCTACACTATAATCTGTCTGTCTTGGCAGCCTAAACTTAGTCACTTTTTACCGAAATAATACAAGTATTTTCATAGCAACTGCTTTGATAATCTTTTTTCCTTGTACCCAATCTATATGTATTTACTCGTTCCAGTAGATTACCATGGATATCCGACCATTTTACCGTCCAAATATTTAAATGTAACCTCCTTTTCTAGTTTAATATTTTCTCGCACTTTACATTTGTGGAATTTAATTTCATTTGCTGGCTTCACTGATAGATGCAAACCACAAAAGTTTAAAGGCAACATCAGATGTCATCATTTATCTACTTGATACACATCAATCTGTTGAATTTTCTTCAACATAACATTTTCTTTTTTTTATTCTATCACTGTAAAACGCTGCGCGCCAGGAGCATTATTGCTTTGCTTGCAGTGAAAGGATTATTGAAAAAATCTATCACCTGTATGTTTATTAAACACTGCAATGAAATGTAATTTATCAGAAGAAAGCTACAAAATTTATTTTAATGAACCCAAAATACAAGGCCATCATTATCCAACGGATATGTAAAGGAAACACGTAAAAAGCAAAGGCATCATGTGACATAACATGCGCAAAAATAATCAAAAGTGTAAATTTACAAAAATATAATACCAAAAAATAAAAATAAAAATGTTATTTTGTTAACGAAAATGTGTATTAGATAACGCCTATAACTACTGGCCACGTGTCCTTATGAACCGAACTTTTTAAATTTTTTTCAAGAGCTCATATTGCAATCTTTCATGTTAATGTCTTTCTCTATTTTTTTTTAAACAGATTTTAAACTGAAAATGTTTAAGTTAATGGTTTTCTCAATTATACTTTACAAGAGCTCATATTGCAATTTTTGTACACGAATGATTTTCTTTGGCACCCATTATTACTGTTTCCCATGTTGTATACATAGCTATACTTGGTGGGCGTACGAAACTTTTGTGGCCTAGCATATAAGCTGATTCTTTAAGTTCACGAAGTTTCCAGTGGTCTTCACTATCTGTTATTTCAACTTCATATCATATGAATCGCTAATCCCGTTTTTCTCTCCATATGTTGACAACTACACCTGAGTTTTACATCTCGCCTTGTCTTACAGGTATGCGATGTACTTGTAGACTTAACTTTAAGGATCGGTCTGTTGTATATTTCTTTTCACGGCTATAACTTAGTATTGTCTTCCACTTTTAGAGTCTTAATCGGGAGAGTTGCCAGTGAAGTGTAGAACCGCATCTGAAGATCGTCTTGATGTTATATGGATCACAGATCCTTTGTATTCTTTCCCTAAACCCATCACATACAATAGACAGACCGAGGTTGTTTTCTAAGATTAGTTATCCTCATGCACTTTCCCTTCCATATTTGTTGTCATATACCCTCAATAATTGTTGCGTTGTAGGGTACTGCTTATACCTTTCATTTTCTGTTCGTATGTCTCTGAGAAGATCATCAAACACATAGTAATATATTTTTAAACAGATATAATATAGTAAACAATCCACAACATTCTAAAAATATAACGATCACAATAACAAAACTTGCAGTTGCCGAAAAACTAATGAGTGTCCATTAGTAAAACTATGTCTAAATTAACACTTTTAAAACCCACCATTATTTTTACACAATATCATTTAATATTAAAAATAAGTAATAGCACTTCACTTACAACTGCTTATTTGCAATTAACAGATTCTAATAAAACCCCTACCGTAAAAGAGAAAATATTAAAACAATATACCAGAGCTTGTAAATCTTTACATGAGCCATGTCAAAGAAATATTTGTGTATTAAGAATTTGCCATGAAAAAAGAATTTAGCAAAATTAACGCTTCTTCACAAATGAAAGACGAATATTTTCATATTAACTTTTCTTGTAAAGTTTTTTTTATTTTCCCTTGGTCAGTATGGATACATTTTTTTAAATTATTACATCTAAAATAATAGTTTTGAGTCCAACATCATAATTAAGTCAAATATAAATAAATAAGTGAGAATTCATAGTTATAAAAAGGGGTATTTTCGTTAACGGTGTTGGTTCTTTTTTTATTTGCTTCTTCATTTTATCCTATTTCAAATTATATTTCACTTAAACTGTTAGTAATTTATATAAACTTAAATTCCATTAACGCAATCACAGCAATCACAGCAAAATTTCTAGGAAATTCAAATCAAGTAAAATAAAATCCATCCTTGTTTTGATGCTTTCGATTTATTTAATTACATTAATCAAGACATGGAAAGAACATTCATGTTTTTATCTTTTATATTCGTAATTGTCTTTGCTTCCTTTCCAAATAATTTCAGTTCTTCTTTAATAAGTATTATATTTTCAAACACTTAGTGTTCCTTTACTTATTTTATATGACCAACTATTTTAAACCGACTACATGTTCTCTTCTCTCTAAAAGAAAATTTTCAAATTTGTAGTCATTTTGAATTCTAATAGAACTGAAAGTTATTTGTTTTATACTTTTCCCTAATACTGTGAATGTTCTCAATCAAAAGCAAATTAAGGCACAAAATTAAACCCAAGTTATAACGAGGATAACTGACTAATTCTTAAGGTTTGATTTAATAGTTAATGTCAATTTTCTTGATAGTTTTGTATCTATCTTCTCACCTATCTATATGCTTCTTCTGTCTTACAAAGGGGTTAAATCATGGTAAAAAGCAAGGGAATCTTCTCTTTGATGTAAAGAAAATTAGACAACTAAACATGGTGGAGCAGTTTGCCGAGAGATTTGAGTGTGAACTAAAAGCCTCACAAATCGGGGACACTCCAACAAAGATGTGGGCTATATTGCATGACGCCATGCACCACACTGCCTTGGCTAACTTTAGAAGAAATACATCTAAGTCACATGACTAATTTGAGTCAAAATCCACCGAGATGACTCCCATCATTAAAGCAAAGTACACTGCACTAGCTGTCACCCAACAAGCGATCACCCAAAAGAGAAACATTGAGATCATTTAGTCTGCCAGAAGCAAAGATCAGCAGAGTGACAGACGATGCCCCAACGAGTACTGGACAGAGCCCAGTAAAACTTTTGAGACGTCAGCAATCACAGAGAATATCATAGGAATGTATGATAACATCAAAACAGCAATAGGACAAGTGCAGAACAAGATAGTTCCGCTCAAATCCACGAGCTGAATAGTCATCACAAACAAAAGATAACAGATGGAGAGATGTGTAGGGCACTATTCAAACCTTTACTTTCAACAGAATGTTTCGATTACTGTACCCTTTAATGTCATTGAATACCTACCTGTCGAGATAGCGCGCGACACTGAAACGACAGCAGAGGAACTCATTGAGGCTAGTAACAGCTTGACCACAAGGAAAGCTCCCGTGATGGAATTTCCCCTAATCTTTTCAAGCACTGCAAGACAATTCTACCACTTACTCTGTCTGAACTTTTCTGCCAGTGATAGGGCACACGACATGCTACGATCATCACTCTCTACATGAACGATTGCGAGCGAAGCAAATGCAAAAATTACAGAGATATATGTCTACTCTGCGTCGTGGGAAATGACTTTGCTTAGATGATGATATTCTGTCTGCAGAAACTTGCTGAAAATTTTTACCCAGAATCGCAGTGAGGCTTTTGATCAGAAAGATCAACAGTAGACATGATCTTCTCTCTCCCTAAACTTCAGAAAAAGTTCGGAGAAGAGCAGATGCCCATGTGCGTCGCTTTCATCGATCTGAACAAGGTGTTCGAACTAATTACTAGGGAGGGTCTCTTCAGAATCCTGTCCAAGATTGGCTGCCACCCAAACTGTAGAGCTTGATTGAGTCTTTGCATAAGAATATGCGGGATACTGTGCAGTTCAGCGGCAACACATAGGAGAGCTTTAATATTAACATCGGGGTCAAACAGGGTTATGTTCTAGCTCCTAATTTTCTGGAATCTTCTTCGCGCTACCTCTGAAGCAAGCATTTGGCACATCATGGGAAGGAATTTACCTGAATAAGAGAACAAATGGCAGGCTATCCCTTCAGTCTCAGAGCCAAGACTATGTTTGTTGATGATAGGCATTAGCACCCAACACCCAGCGTAAACTTTAAACACTGATGGATCATTTCTCGCAGATATGCAGATAATTTTGGCTGACGTTTAGCCTGAAAACAGAACAAATCAAAGCAAAACAAAACAAAACAAAAGAAACAAAAAAAACAATCGTGCTGCTTAAAGGTACCGCAGTACCAACGGTCATCATCATCAATGACTAGGAGCTGGATGTGTTCCATCGTTTTAACTACCTTGGCATTACCATCACTGGTAACCTCTCTTTGGACATATAGCTCGACAAGAGAATTGGGAAGGCAGCCACAAAACTTGCACCAAGGATGAGCACCAAGCTGACAGTGAAGAAAGAGATGGAAATTTATAGTTCCTTAAAGCCAGCGAGACATGGACAACGTACGCCAGGCGAGATAGGCGTCTGGACATCTACGTGAGAAATATCCGACGCATATTCGGAATCTCATGTCAAGAGAATGTGTTCAACGCTGAGGTCCTCTCTCGCGCGGCTGTGCCCAACTTATTTACACTTCTTAAACAGCGCAGACTCCGCTGGCTAGGGCCATCTCAACTGCATGCAAGACAGTCACATTTCAAAAGATCTGCAGTATGGAGAGCTGGCCTCTGGAAGAAGACACACTGAGCGACAACATCTGTGACATTATAAAACACGATATAAAGGCTGTGGACATGAACAAGGAGTTATGGAAGAGCGTAGCAATCAACCGGTCCAAATGGCGAGGGACCCTGGCACAACACCTCAGATCAAGGGAGGAGCAGCTGAGAAAGTCTCCATTAAAAGGCGGGTTCGCAGAAAACAAAACGACAGCTCACAGACGCCAATATTCCAGTCAAGCAGACAACCCAGATGTTGTTAATGATTATATATATATATATATATATATATATATATATATATATATATATATATATATATCAAAATATATATATATATATATATATCCAAATGTCAAAGTAACTAAGAAAATATTTGCTACATTCAACACATAAACTTAAAAACTGCTTAATCTAAAATTGAGCAATGAATATTTAGCATAAATTAAATTATATATGCATAGATAGATAGATAGATAGATAGATAGATAGATAGATAGATAGATAGATAGATAGATATACGCATACACAGCTATTTCACAGTATCACAGCTCATTAGTGCCGATATTCGACTAATTTGTCATCAGTCAGAAATCCTACTCCAAAGCCATCGGCACACAACAGAGAACTGCAGACTACACAGCATGTTATTCACAGAATGTATACAAACAGCCAGTAACCGAAAGCGCTCTATTCACTGATGGGAAGATACGTTAACAAATAAATATTTGTCGTGTAATAACATCTTTTGAGTTTGTCTTGCAGATTAACTTATCCATGAAAAACAACAAAATAGCAATACTATTTTAATAGAGACAAACATTTAATAATATATTTTTATCATCGGCTTATATTATGAAATTTATCTATTCATAACGAACCTATCAACTTTGAATAGCTATTGTTAAACTGAAAATTTCTTTCGCATTAATTAAGTATTATGCATGAACCTCAAGATTTGTTTGTAATCTTTTCATGTTAAGCTGGGTAATGCAGCCACAGGCGTGTAGGAGGTTACAATGAGAGAAAAAGAATGAAAGAGAAATGGAAAACACGCTTCTGCAGATGCAAAGAAATGATATTAGAAATTTGGGAATCAAAAATATTGAAAATAGCAATTGACGTTGCACAAAAACTTAGCTCACGATGTATCATATAAATAGAAGAGAAGTGCTAGAGAAATTAAACTTTAAGAAGAGTGGTGGATATTTTTTACTTTTTTCACGGTAAAAAAAGAAACTTACTTGCCTGTTAGCTCGAGTAAATTTACTTGGTCGACGCATCACGGAAAACAAGCTCTCCGGAGCAGAGGCCGTGATAATATTTGTAGAAAGAACAAAAGGAATGCACATGTTACACGGTGATAAAGTGACTGGAGTCAAGATCGTTTGCACCGCAGCTACTCCTTCAGATTTAGTCGAGAAGCCCGAGCTGAATAGCAGAAATACCTGAACAGATATGGCAACAGAATTCCATGCATGAACAAATGTTAGATTTGTATATGTCTAATAAGGATTTTGGTGAAAATCCTACTTAGCCGATACAGTGACTCAACATTCCTAGCAGTAGATGAAGCTATTGAATCAATGGTTTTCTTTATATATACGGAATGAGGTTTTTCAGTTTGTTCGTGGGTAAAACACTTTGTTTGGAGTATATAAAATTGCAAATTATTGTATTTAGAAATGGCTTAATCGATGTACTTTATTAATAATACTTATGTTTGTTTCTTACATGTCTTTTTCATTCAATTTCATATAGAGACATATCTTCATTTAAAGATCAATAATCTAGATATTTTTGATTTTTGTAGATAGCCCATCAAACACACGGCTCCATTGTTCAAACTATTTTTTTCCTATTATTCATCAACTATGAGTGCCTATATTTCTGTGAGGAGGCATATTAATGATTTACATTTCGTATTTTGTTCAGAGTATTGTGCTCATTTCTGTTGCTATGTTTCGATCGTTGTACGCACTGGCCTTCTTCAAGTGATTGGAGTTTTGAATTGAACGCTTTCTTTCGCTCATTGGGGTAAATTTTTCTATTTCTATGAATGATGCCTCTTTTATGAATCAGTATTACTTAACTCCCTTTGGCCTGATACAACAGTTACTTAACTCACGACATGTTTGGTTGAAATCTTTGAACGCAAACTAACGCATTTATCCCCAGGGGCATGTCGGAGGTGAACAGAAAACGTAGAGAGGTGAAATAAAGGGAGACAATTGATACTGAGACATCTGAAAGAATATTGATTCATGGAACTCAAAAAAGATACCACAATGAACGAAATAAAGGTATAATTTTCAAATTCTAATCACCTGAAGAAGATTGGATCTTATGTCAACGAGAATGAAAAAAACATGAACCATGTAAATAGTGCAAGTTATTCATCAATAACCTTCCCGATAGCATCATTTCTAAACTCTGTGTTTAGGCTGATGACATAACCATTAAATCCTGCTTAATGGTATGTCTTATCAGTGAGATTAGGTGAGCGTAGATGCTGATACAAACAATGAACTATAATCTGTTAGTAATCGAAGCACAAAACGGCTTATTAATATTAAGGCTTTCAAACCGAAACTGCTACCATTTAATCGTCTTAGAAAAGTTTGTTTTAATCTTTCGTCTGCATAGCTGATGCTAACATCCAGCGGAATGAATCATTGTATTTTCTCGGACATTTTCAGAAATGTAGAATATGTAGAAATATATTGTATGAATTGCCAAGAAATTAGTACATAATGTCATGCCACACTTTTTTTCTCGTCATGAACTCTCTTACACATTTAAAGCCCACCTTTCATCTATGCACTGAACATTGCTCTTATGTCTAGTGCTTCTCTTAAGTATTTCAATATTCGTGAAAAAATCCAAAGACGAATATGCAATGTAGTTCGTCCAGACTCTGCGCCACAACTTTCACCAGAAATATTTTGATGGTGATTGTTCTGATGTTGTTTCTTCGTTGTAACCTCGACTTGGCTTCGATTGGTGCTTAGATCACAAGATTTTACATTTGAAATAGTTTATATATAACCGTAATTTCTATGAAAACAGTTTATTCACTTGTACTTTTCGCTTTCGGAAGTATCTTCGGCCTATTGTTTCAAAGAATTACGCGCAACGTTAGGCATTGCTTTGTTTTCTTAATCCATGTATTTTCATTATTGTATCTCCTTATTAAAGTAATTATATTGCGAATATTATGTTCCATATAGTATATAAATGCAGAGTTATCGTTCATGACGCTCAGTTTTGAAGAAAATACGAACTATACTTTCGTTATCTGGTCTGGAGCTGCTCGGTTTTCCCTTTCAATCTTCCCAGATTGCTAAATAATTTTGGCATTCTTGTGGCAAGTCGGGTGTCTTTTTCTTAACTCTTTAAATGATTTCCTAAATATTCAACATGTCAAGGTTATTATTATTCTTACGCTATTCGCATAGTAACAGTTGAGATGATTCCATTCACTAGTTCAATTCATTCTGGATTTATAACGAGAACAAAACCAATGAATATGAAGATTATATAATCGATAGATACTCGAAATTTACATTCAAATTTCGGGTTCGCATTCTGTTTAAGTTCGTTACGTACGTAAATTACAAACAAAGCTATAATGTCTCATTGAAGAAGGAGGTTATTGGGAGGGATACAGAATCAAAATTCTTTAGTAAAGAAAGAGGACAATAACATTTTCAGGAAGTCAGAATGAGATGAATGGTGTTACATGTAATTTTATTAATATTATACGTGAGAATGAAATATGAAATTGGTAGTGATGTCTACAAGCACTTGCAAATATACTAATTTTTCTTCAAGCTGTGAGCTAAATTGCAGCAAATTCTGCTTCCGTTAGCCAGTTTCCCACCAGTTAATAAGTAAAACTATGAATTCAGAAATGGTATCTTGACGAAGCACACATTATATGCAATTAATAGAATGATTGTAATGTTCTCAATGATGTAATGACCCTTAGCTTATTTCAGCCTTTAGGGGAAGGCTGACATAAGCTAAGGGTAATTCTACTTCTACATATTGCATTGTATCAGCAAATATATGAATACTATTCTTTTCATAAATCTTTTTTTCCAAAATTTAGCTAATTTCCGTATAAGGCAACGATCTCAAACTTTTCAAATCTAGTGCCAATTTTATTTCACTTCATTCGACTTACAATTTCTGGCTTTTAAATATCACTCTTTTATTCATATTATACATCCAGTTCGTCATAAATATTACAACAATATCTCTCTTCCCTGAGTTGTTCTCGAGACTTGTACTGCGTTAAATTTAGTTAAAAAATCAAATTACGTTTACTCCTCATTACATTCAACCACCTTTCATTTATTCAGTACCATATTGTATAAGTTAAAAATTCTGCATTCAGTATAATGTTCCTTATTGATGCTATACTGTTTATTCTTAAAACCTAAACAAAGATCGCTATTTCTCTACGCGAAATGATGAAGAAAAATAAAACCAGGAAGAAAAATTGCCAAAATCGAAAAATATAAGTGTATCAGCTCTTCACAAGTGATGACACGTCTGGCGCCCTCTTTTGTGGACTGCTTTACACTTTTTCACGGCTTCTAGGGAGTAGGGCTCCTTCGCACGACTTTCTTCCTGGAAATGACAGTTATTATAATACATCAGACATGGCCGCAAGGTCGACAAAAACCGCTACATTCGACATTGTAAGTTGAAATCGCTTTCTTTCCGCGAGTACGTTGAATTACGAAAGGTAGAAAATATCGATAGAATATATTTCTCCCTTATTTTGCTCAAAGCAGGAAAAGAAAAGTAAATAACAACATATAAGAATATAAAAAATAAATCTTAATGTAGATGTAGATAGGGATGTACAGATTGATTTGCTTACATATATATGCTATGGCTTCTGTTGAACGAATGACTTTATACTTCTATATTTTTTAAAAAAGAGAAGGATATGCTGATGTACTTAAAAGTGTTGTTAAGGAGGTAATAGATATTGAATGGACAAACGGAGAAGAATCGTATGGACAAAAGGGAAAACTATCTAAATATATGTTTATCTCATTTGTAAGTTGAAAAAATTGTGTAATATATTCTGTTATCAGGAATCAGTAATGATATCATCAAAAATAGAGTTTCCGAATATTCTTTTTGCATCATGTTCGTTCTGGGCATGAATGATCGTAGTTCTCCACAATTTCATCTTTTTTGTAGATCTAAGTCATTTTTACCTTCGTCAAAACCTAACCATATATTTTCTTCCATGCGCTTTTACAAGCTCATTTGGTAGGATTCTCATCACTTTCCATCGAATTTCAAATCTTCAATGTTTCCTATGAGTTTGAAATCCTACAAGTTGTCTCATCTTATTTTGTGGCACATGATTGTTCATATTTGTTCAGTTTTCATGAAACTTTTTTGTTGTTTCGGTACATCAACATTTTGCTAAAGAAGCAGATCTATTATTTCAATGTTCCTTTTCAGCGTTTTTTGCTCTTTAGAAGAATTGGTATGACATAACAGATCAGCGCTTTTTTCTTTGTTTCTAAGAAATTCTTTTTTTACCCTTTGAAACACATCATTTTCCTCAAATCAGTCAGTTATGTGCCATACTTGATACACGCTTGCGCGATCACGTCTCGAAAGAGATATGACTGGCTGGGCAGAAGATTATTCCGCAGTAGGTTGCCATTACTTTCAACGGTAGACAGGCTGCCAGCCAAAGCTATAGAACTCAATCTACCCTATATTTTAACGCATAACTGGTGGGAAGAGATAGATTAATGCTTTCTCGAAGGGCATTTGTGTGTAAGTGTATGCAAGGAATTCAACTGGATTTCGAACACGGCTCGATTTCTCGTTCCGAGCATATACCCATTGCACTACAAAGCATATCCGCAAACACTGAGCAGAATTTTTTTTTTAAATGCCCTTATTCAGTGTTGCATTTTCTGTCATCTGTAAAAAATATACAACTCGGAATTATTAAACTGTACTTGTTTAATTTAAATCTTCATTTTTAAATTTCATGTTGCTAACAGTTATGTGTATTGAAATTCCTCTTGCGATTGATATTTAGTGCTTTTTTCTCGCGTTTTCTCTGATACATATATATATATATATATATATAAAGCCAGCCCTTCAAAGATGGGCAGCAAAAGAGCACCGACATTCTGAGGATTTCTATGCAATTTTGATGATGAGATTATAGTCTCGAAATATGAATGTAATAAAAAATAGGTCATATAAACACCTCCCGACCTTCCTTTATTTCATTCAAAACATTGTGACAGCCTTCAAGACATAAGACATACAACTATTTTACGCTATGCTTCAAGCAAATTACAAAACATTACTATATATATATATATATTGCTACCTATGCATGCTTTACACATTGAAATTAAATTTATATATTTAGATAACAGAAAGCGACTGTTTGAAGATAAATTTTATTTTTTAAACATATTTATTTTCAGATATCTGTGAAATATATAGAGGTAGAATCGCAGACTGACGCCAATTCGGTCGGGTTTCAGTCCTGGGTAAAAAAGCAATCGGAGTCTAACCGTACTGATGAGCTTGATACAGCGAAACAGATCTGTCTGCGGAGGAATATAGTATATATATATATATATATATATATATATATATATATACACACACACACACACACACACACATATATATATATATATATATATATATGTATGAGTGTGTGTGTGTCCTTTAAATATAGACTCCAAAACGGCTGAACCGATTTTCTTGAAAATTTACACAGTTGTACTATAAGTGTCTGCGTGGGCTTTTAGCTAGGTTTTGTGTGGAGGTACTCTCGATAAAAATCGATAATCGAAAAATTCGGGTTATAGAAGGAGTGGTCCGATTTTAATCTAATTTGATACATAGTTACAGTCGTGCAAAAAATCGAAAATATATATGTCCATATTTTTTTCAGTCCTTTTATTTTAGTTTTTGCTTTGGGTTTGGCTCTAAGTAGATATAATTGTAGTTCTTAGTTTCAACCATAATTCCATGTACTCAGAGGACGTATTTAGCCTTCAAAATTCAGTTTACGTAAAAAAAAACTCTTTGATATCGATACCAGGAATTTACTTATATCCACTCATTTTTTTTCAGTCTACGGTTTCGCTTTAACTGGAAACAGCTATTGCTTTTTAGTCTTTCGTGCCAACGTTTAAAGAGTCCAGGACCATGGACTAGTTTTAAAGCTTTCATTACACCCGAGCAATGAAGGAGCTATACTGCTAGTATATATATATATATATATATATATATATATATATATATAGATAGATAGATAGATAGATAGAAACCATAACACCCATAAACAGACAAAATATTTATTATAATCACTCATGTTGACAATATTTTAAAAATATGAAACTAAAAACTGGATAGCTGTCCGGATTCGAAACTACTTTAACATAGATGGAGCTTAATAAAAAAAAAACAATAATCGTAAAAAAAATAAACAAGATGTATAGAGAGTTAAAATTAATTTAATTAAAAAAATAATATTAAATGGAAATGAGTTGGAGTCCAAACATATGTGCTTTCTGTTTGCACAATAAACTTTTTAAGTATTGAATATTGATAACCTCCAAAACTTTAACATTAAAAAAACCTGTTAAATTGAGTGGGACAAGCTATCGATAGAAAATTCACCCACACTGGTATTTAATAACTTCCCACCAAGGTGGATGAGACACACGGTCAATTATAGTTGGGATTCTAAAACCTTCAACTAAGCCAAATAATATCCCGATGAACCTGCTTATGGTTAAGTCGGTCTTTTGTCTTTTCAGACCAGACGCAGACGCAACCATTCGGATGAGCATCGTTTGGTTCCCTCCCCGCTCAAGGTTGAGAGTTGACGAAGAAAATGTGGCAGATGTCTTGGAAATGCATCCACACTTATATTTAACACTTTAACGTCAATTCAAGTGGTGCTCAGTAAATATATCCCGTAAAATCAGCTTAATGATTGCTCGATTTCTTGTTTGTTCACCCAAGACGAGAATCTACCCTTTGCTGAAGCCTCGTCGAAGTCCTTCTCCGCTTGGATAAGAATTTACCAAGAGAGTGCGCCGGTGTACTCGAAAATACGTTCACAGTATTGTTTAACACATTTTATAATAAAGCAGATGCGACACAACTTCATTAAAAATAGAGATTGTGAACCCTTCATCTCAGCTAAATACATCCTTAAAACGAAGACTGTGTTGGACTCTTGTCTGTTCACACCAGACGAGACTCTACACTTCGATGGAGTTTGTCTGAGTCACTCTCGGCTCCGAAGCTGAGAGTTGACCAAGATAATGTGGTAGTTGACTTGAGAATTAGTTGACGCTAAAATTAGCGGCACAATTACGGTTAAGAGACAAAAACTTGACCCAGCCTTAAGTTGGGCGTACAGGATTGAGGTTGAGTTAAAGACCTCTGAATCTTCACTTTAACTGAACTTGTGTCGAATTCCTCTTGCTTGAAAGGTAGTAAATTCCAGTGTAGAGGTATTCTTGAATCAACCGCCAAAATTGGTCAACTCTCTAAATCGAGACGAAGAGAATCTCAAACGTTGCTCCACCGACGGGTAGAGACACATTTGAGTGAATAGACAAAAGTCCGACCCAGCCTTATGCTCTGTCAATGGGATATTTTGAATGGAACAAAAGAGCTTAGTTTCGCCAATTTAATTGAAATTGCGTTGCATCCAGTTTGCCTAGAACGTGGTATATCCTACTGTGCATGCATTTTCGAATCGACTGCCACATTCTGTTGATCTACTCTCTGCATCCGAGTTGGAGGGCTCAGACGAAGCTTCGTTAAAAAAGTAGAGTCTAGTCTGGGTTGAACAAACAAGCGCCCAGCCATGCTTCAACCAGTGTCAGGGATATATGTGGCTTAGTTTAAGTGCTCAAAATTTCCATTTTATTTTAATTTGTGTTGCATCTGGATGGGTTGGAAGGTTTTAAATACCAATTTAGACTGAATTTTTATCCTTATTTTGGCCCACTAACGTTATCTCCTTATAGCATTGGAGACCTTTTTATTCAATTTTGAATACCTTTTTTTTACAAATAGAGGAAACATAACTTTGGCCTCCAACTCATTTTCATTTAGGAACTTTTTTATTCATGTTTTTTTTTCTTTCTATATCTTGCCCACATTATACTACAATGTTTTTATTAACCTCTACTTAGCTTTGTTGAGCGAGGTTTAAAAGCAGTTAGTTAGACCATTTTTGAGTTTTCTTTTTTTAAATATTATCATTATGAGAGGTAATAATAAATATTTTGTCTATTTACACCGCTTATGAAATGTTTTACCACAAAACTATATTTACAAATATATATATATATATATATATATATATATATATATATGTCAAGTCTACAACGTCGCGAAACATTTTGTTGCCCAGCTATTAATATAAATAGAATGCGATGATTAAACTGCCGTTGTTGCATATTTTTAAATTCACGCATGCGTGTTCATCTTTTGTTTTATTTTGTCGGCTGCATAACATAATAGTGTCAGTTGCACACTGTTTGTATAAAAAAGAGCAGCATAACGAAATTCTCTACGCCATAAATTTGGAAACGTCATGCTATACAGCTTGCCATTCAGTGAAAAGTGCGGAGGTTTCAGAAAGTGTACAATGATTAAGAAGTTGACTACAAAGTTGTTTATTATTATGTCGTAATTTATATTCCAACAGATCCTCAGAGTCAACCCCAAGGCCTACATAAATTAATATCGAGGAAGTAGTGATTCCCTGGGTTCAGGTGGGTTGCTACAGAAAGAAACTGGCAACCGTTCTTTTTACTAAGTTACGAAAATAGGAGATCTCAATAATGACTTTTAGACAATTTCTGCCACCACGTAAATCTTTATATCTGGTCAATTGACTGACAGTTTGCAAACCACATGATTATTATGTTTGGGGTGCAGTTGAACGAGAAACCAACACAGATCTTTGTAGCACCAAAGATAAACTCCAGGCAGCAATTATAGCAGCATTGACCAACAGAAATTAGGAGACGAACCTGAAGTAATGATTCTTAATGCTCTGAAGACGTCTCGTCAAAGTAATATATAAAACAGCTGATTTTATTGAATAAATCCACTTTTTATTATTTCTAGATATTATCGTTATATATATAAACAGAAGCTACTACGGCATGTACGCATCGCTCATTCAGTAATGCATTAGAGTACTCTGGCTATTAGGCGTGTATGATGATAATATGCACGTTAAAAAGTCTGCCTTCTTTTGCCGAGTACTCATAGCCTAGCAGTAGAATCGCCGATTGACGCCAATTCGGTCGGGTTTCAATCCTAAGTTAAAAGCAATCAGAGTCTAGCCGTACTAATGAGCTGTGGTACAGCGAAGCAGCTCTGTCTGCGGATGACTATATATATATATATATATATATATATATATATATATATATATATATATATGTACTAGCAGTATAGCCCGGCGTTGCTCGGGTGTAATGAAAGCTTTTATACATATATATATTATCGATTTTCTGCACTATTGTAAGAACTGCAACTTTGAAACTTCTGAATATCGTTTCTTATGTCTTTGTCTATGAGTGTATCAAATGTGATTAAATTCGGACCAATCCTTCCATAACGCGGTTTTTTCGAGTATCAATTTTCGATATTTATCTGAGGTACCTCGATATAAAACCTAGCTAAGAACACTCGCAAACGCTTATAGTACAACTGTGTACAATTTCAAGCAAATCGGTTCAGCCGTTTCGGAGTCTATAGCTAACGGACACACACACATACATACACACACAGGCAAAGTTCCATTTATTAATAAGTTTACATATATCGTTTATCATTTCTAGATATTATCGATATATATATATATATATATATATATATATATATATATATATATATATATGTGTGTGTGTGTGTTTGTGTATGTGTAAATATGGCATGTCAGTGTTATTTTAGCGTAATTGAGGTCAAAATATTTGCTTAGTACCCTAGAAATCGCACTTATTTGTCTATAACTCTTTTAATACAGAAAAATCACAGGCAAGCATTTGAAATTCATGCGAACTTAAGAGTAAATCATTGATTGTCCACATCTGGTGTCATATTTAATAAAAGTTTAAATGCCAGTATTTCATTTTCCATAAAGAACATAGAAGGTACTATATTACTGTAGTATTATATTATAACCATTCATTAATAAAAATGTGCAACGGATATTTCGTTAATAAATTTCAACTTATCACCTAATTCCGACAGTAAATTATCTGTCGGTCAAAGGAGCCCTCGCTTTAAATAATAGTTTAAATATGTTAAAAATAGCGCTCTAGATACTAGAGATGAATAATTAGTTGTTTTTAGGGTACTAATGGTATTTTACATTAAGTCTTCATTTAACCCGGTAAAACAGATGCTGTAATGGTTATTAGTGATGTAAATGTATATTTAAAATTTCCACTAGTTTATCTGCTATCCATTTCTGAAGAAATATACAAATAAACTTCTAAGTAGAACACGAAAGGTATTGATACAATTCTAAACAGATTCTACTCAAGATAAGCAAAGGCTCCTCGGCGTGGTGTAATGGTTGCAAGTATAAAGCTGAATAGTGAGTTCGATCTTCACTGTCCCATACTTTTGGTTTTTTGCCACATCTAAGCGGCGCTTAGGAATTCTCTTATTCCAGATAAGGAAAAAGGATTTTAATCTCCGAACAGCAGAACATGCTTCTAGGAAGTAGGTCACACCAAGAAGTAATGTACAATTATTTCTATAAACACACACATATGTATGCATACACGTTCCTACAGATGCAAAAGCACAAAACCATATATATATAATTTTAAATTTATTTGTCATTAAGGATTTTCTAAATGAAAGTTATACGCAGAGCCACAACATATTTAATTTTATGCATGATGTGCCTATTTTTCTACATTCCTTTTATTTAAATATGCCTAATATATTCAAATTTATAACTAACAATTTTTCGGCTATGCTTCAGCTAGAACATTGAGTTACCGTTATTCTATTTACATAAAGCTGTAGGAAGTACTTATTTATTATTGTAGTCCTTCTTTTTTGTTTCTTTGATGAAGGCTACTTTTATATCCATTATTTGTTATCATTCATTTCTGTTGATATTTTGTCGATGTTTAAATGCAGATATCCTGCTGAGACCAGAATATAAATATGGAAAACACATATCTCGGTATCTGCCTGTTATATAGCTACAAGCTATATTTGTGGGGAGTCATTTAATTATTCATAATAATCAAATACATAGATACATATCGAATACGATTGAGCAGCACTGTTTTAATTTTACAAGTGTGTTCGATCACAAGATAATATTTGTTTTTTGTTTAAGATTTGATTTTTTAACAATTCAGATCACTTTTAGTTTTTCCAGGGAAAATCTAAACGTAATTCTACCAATGAAATCTGATCGATTTCGGCTTTAATAAGTAAGTGAAAGAAAGTTTTACGCTAAAATGTGTTCCTCGCATTCATATATTTATTATTTATTTTTCATATGTCGTATGTTCAGGAAGAGGGCCATTCTGTGTATTCTTATAGGAGTTACCAGTTATGTTAAAGATTAGTTTACAAAAGTTAATGATTTGTATCAAATTAAGCTAATATCATTTCTTCATAGAATTAAGGATTATATTCAATATTTTCTGATATCCGAAATGTAAAGAAGCCAATTTATAAAGAATATATTATCTTTTTTATCCCATAATTTTATTATCATGATGTGACAACATATGACATTTGAATTTTGGGTTGTTTAAATGAGAAAATCACCTATACAATATCAAGCCTTTTGAAGTTCTTGAAGTGCAAATAGATAAAATTATGTCATCCCTACCACAGAAAATGCTGGTAAATTCAGATGATGCAATATATGGATGGTTCGAGAAGATGTGAGCAAAATATTGGGCTTGCATCGATTCGTAAATAAATAGTCATGCTAAAAAATTGCCTATAATATCTATTTATCAAAATTATCGTTAATGAAAAAATTATAGTTATTTTATAAAGGAATATTACTATTCCATCAAACACACACGCACACACACACACACACTATATATATATATATATATATATATATATATATATATATATATATAGTATGTGCATATGCATATGTATAGTTAAGCGTATATATATATACAAAAATGTATATATATATATATATATATATATGTGGGTATCGGTATGTACATATGAATACACATATGCTACATATTTAAATAAATATATTTATATATACATATATATATATATATATATATATATATGTATGTATTTATATATATATATATATATTTGCATATTTGGTTAAATAAATATACATATGCGTATATATATATAAATATATATATATATATATATATATATATTTGTGCGAATATGTACATGCATAGGAATATATATATATTTGTGTGTGATACATATGTAAATATACATATATATGTATTTTTAGATATACATATATATTTGCATAATTATATAATTTATATATATGGATACATATGTGTGTCTATATACAAAAAACGATGTGTAGAATGGCTCATGATTAAACATAATAGACATTCAATGTATATGTTTAGAAAATTATCTGCTGCCTCGATTCACTCAATATATATATGTATATATATATATATATAATTTTATATAGTCATCCACATACAGATCTGTTTCGCTGTATCAAAGCTCATCAGTACGGTTAGACTCCGTATCACAGATCATCAGTACGGTTAGACTCCGTATCACAGATCATCAGTACAGTTAGACTCCGATTGCTTTTAACCCAGCATTGAAAGCCGACCGAATTGGCGTTAGTCGCCGACTCTACCTCTGGGCTATGGACGTTCGGTAGAAGAAGGCAGATATTTTAGTCTGTATGTTGTCATTATACTCGCCTAATAGCCAGAGTGCTCTAATCTATTACTGAATGAGCGATGCGTACATGCCAGAGTAGCTACTGCTTTTCAAAATCTACCATTCTTCCAGAATGCTCTAACAGGGTGTGAAAGCCTATATATATATATATATGTATTCATATATACAAACATATATACATACAATCAAATATATATATATACAATTTGAAAATATTCACTCTTACATTCCGGTGTTATTTTAGTTCAACCTACTTCAAAGTCTCGACCAATGCTTTGTGAATGATTTGGTTAGATGAAACGATTTGTGTTCCATCAGTGTTTCAGATAGCCGAAAGTTATATGTAATCCTGGTTAGGCTTGTTAGAATAATAGGCTTTTTAGACTGTTAATGACCGTAAATAACGCTTATCTTTTTCTTTTTCTCTTTTTTTCTCTAATCTAACATAATAAGTAAGAAAGTTTCATTTACAATGTTTGCATTTATACTGTTATAAACTATATATATATGTTTGTGTGTGGTTACTTGTAAACGCGTTAATACACAAGCCAGGTTTTTACCTTTCCGTTTATATAGGCGGTTTATAATGTAAACGCTCACTTAATAGTGATTCTTTTATTCATGCGCCAATTGTTACAATTAGCAGAATTTTCATCCATGATTTTATGATCCAATTAGGTGTTTGTTGGTATGGTTACACCTGGTCATAATTTCTGTTCTTTTATTTAGTAATTTCTTTTTGTTTGGGAATAACAAAATAGCTAAAGTTTTTCTTTCTAAACCAGTCCACATATTTTGCCACCGTTGCAAGTTTTTTGCAGTTTTTATTATACTCCTCATTATGTCTGTATCTTTTCCATATTCAAATTTCAATTTCAATGAGTGGCTATCTAATTTTATACAATTTTTAAATTTTTCTAGTTGAAATTTAGACTTTTGAATATTCCATCTAGTTTTGAAAATGGCTTTAGTTATTACTAAATATATATATTTTTGACCATTTATGTTATGTGTTTTTGCTTTTTAAATAGCCTTTTGTATTTCAGAATTCTTGAAGTGGGCATTTATTTTTGTCTCTATATTTACATTCTTTGTTAATGATTTTGTTTTGTAGGTTGCTATTTATGTTCCTGGTGTTTATTTTTCTTTAGGTAATTTTCTAAATTACTAGTACATCTATAACTCATTTTTATTACATTCCTATTGAAAATTTTATTTAATTCTGAGCTTTTTTGAAAGTGTTTTATCGATCTGTTTAAAAGAATTGTCCTCTTTTGGTTTTACTTCTACGTCAAATGGTCTATTAAACTAGATAATATTTTGATTTCTATTATTGCATTTTATTTATCTGTTTGATTGTGGATTGTATTCTAAAATAGTTTCATGACCAGATTTTCTTAGGGCATCTTTATATTTTTTCTTTTTATCAAATATTGTTTTGTTTGACGAATTTGTGATAGCCTGTGCTATATTCCTTTATTAATGTGCTTGATTATGCTTGTGGGACGGTTAGATCTTGTGTTTATGTACTTTAAATTTGCATTTGCTCTCATATACGGAGAGAAATTGCCAGTTTGTAAATTTAAATCTAGATCTAAATATTGGACTACTTTTCAATTTTTTTTTCAAATATATTTTCAAAATCTACTTGTTTGAAAATTTTGTAAAGTGTTTTCCTAACTTTACATTCCCTTTTTTGGTGCTATCATTAATCTATGATGTTTCTAGAATACGTAGTTGTCAATATGGATTATTTCGTTAATTTTCTGTTAGACGTATATTCAAATCAATTCTTAAATTCCATCTCCACCATACGATCTTTGAGGTAAATCAAAAATGCTGTTATTTGATTTTTAATACTTGATTTACCATTGTGGAAAAGTATGTAGAGTTATATCTAGATGCTCGCATCTTTTATCTGTATAATATTTAGCAAAGTCTAATGTTTCCATTCAAACTTCTTCAGATATTGATGGATATAACATTTCAATGTCATATTTTATGAAATGATATATATTTTTGTTTTGGACTTTTGGAACGGAAATATACAACCACCTGTTTTTGTCTTCCAGATGGCTTGAGTACTAATTCACAGTAAGCCAGAAACATTTTTAATATTTGATGGTTTATTTTGCCTACTTTTTTTTAGTTGCATTCATAAGCCAGTATGAAAGGCTATTGGCGAACTTTTCTTTGTGGTCTTAAATTGTTGCCAAAGCATGCCTACCTGTAAAAATGTGTATATTTTGGCCTAAATCCAGTTTTTCTGTAACAAGTTTAGCTTCCTGGTTCATAATTTCAAGATTTTAGATTTGGTGATGTCTTCCTTTTTCTTTCAGTTTCTTTCATATATGTTGTTAGATTTGTCTCGTTTTTTTAAGGATATTTTGTGTATTTTTTATTCTTTTACTTCAGTGTGTAAACTTTTTTGTAAATTGTTGTATAATATTAGAATTATTTTTGGTGTAATATGGAAATCATATCTTTTTCGAATTTAATTGTTTGATTGCAAGGGGAAAAATTCTGTTTAAAAATTTGAAAGTACTCACGTTTTTTTTTCTTTTATTTTCTCCTGCCTATTTTTTGTAAGAAGAATAATGTTCTTCAACTGATACTTTTAAGAAGCTGTTCAATTTTTAGTAATAATTATAGCACATATTCATTTTTGTTTGGGAATCGTATGTTTTTTTATTGAGTGTGATATTTCTAATTCTTGCAATGTTTCTCCGTGAGGCCGGCAAATGTATCGGTTATCGTTAAAATACACTGATGTTAAAAGTGCTTGATTTTAATGCAAAAGCTTATTAATTATATAAACATTTATGTTTTGGTCATAATTGAGTAGACTAATTCACGTTTGTATGAAAAATGTTCAATACAATTATATTGTGGAAAATTTGAATATTCTTCCTTTGGAAACATGTTATTACGCAACTTAGCTTACTAACTTTTTAGTGTCTTCAAGTGATTTTGAATGACTTATTTTTCCTTTTCGTTAAACGCTCAAATAACGGTTTTTTTAGGAACATGCAATTTTCAAAATTAGAAGAAGGTAGAACACTTTCACTTCTGATTATATGATCCTAAAAGGTGACGGTTGTTTTGGGTACAGTAGGTCTTATTTTCACTTCTTTTATTTAGTAAGTAATTTTTGGTTAGGAATAACATAATAGTTACCTTTTATTCCTGACACAATTAACATATTTTGCAACCGTTTAAAAGGCTTGGCTATTCATATTATATTCCACGTTATGTCTGATTTTTCATATTTAATTTCAATTTTCAAATGTGGCTATATATATATATGTATATATATATATATATATATATATATATATATATATATATATATATGATTAGCAAACGTATACTGAATGTGAATGTCGAAATCATTCAAGTTAGTTAACAATATGATGATATGCAGAATATATATGACTGAGTTTAAGATTTTAATGTTTATGGAGGCATACCCTCAAGCATTTATACCACATTGCCACAATTCTGGAGAGAAAAGCTTACAGTTTTATTTATCCTCACCAGTTCATTCCATAGGGAAAGAAATGAGTTCATTTCGTGTACAAGTCATGGTGTGTCCAAGCTCTTAATGTGTGTTGTGGTGCAACCAATGTATACTGCTTAACTGAACCTTCTCATAGTATATTATCTTTATGGAACAAGAGGTTAAGATTGCTTTGATTGTTGGAAAGTAGGTTTAAAACGGATATCAATTCGTCACCATCGAGAACACTTTTTAACTTTTGTCTTCGATTGAGTCTGGAAAGTTAATATTTGTCATAGCCAGATAGAATGTGCTGTAATACTCCATTTTTATTTTGCTTTTCTTCTTGATTATATATGTAATTTAAAGACAACACTTGTATGGTAATCATGGCTACTTATGTACTTAAAATCATGACCATAAAATTCATTGTAGATTGAGCTATATCAAATGTTTCTTAGAAACAATTTTATGATTATTCTTTTCTGCATCGAAAAATATTCTTGCCATATCTATTCTACAGCCCTTGAATGTTAACCTCATCTAAATTGTTATCGTTACATCATTTAGGTCACTGTCCCTTCCCGTTTTCTTCCATGTACGTATTCTCTGTATAGATTTATCGCACGGCATTCTAATTTAGTTCGATTCAGTTACTGATCGCTCACATTAGAATGATTCTAGTCCGTGCAAGAATTGAACTCACAAATTCTCTCCTATTCATCTAAACATGCTTCCGCATTTTTGAGCATTATAAATTCACCATTTGCAGAAGTCTAAAACAATATAATACTAATTTCTTAGGCATTATTGAATAATTCGTTTTATTTATAACCTTTTATCCTTGGACCTAATCAGATCCAAGTCCTGGAAAGTACTGTTTTCTAACTAACGGCGAACAGATTCAAATTTCTATGTTATTCCCTGATTATCTTATAGTTTTGTATTTGTTCTATAGGCATTGACTTGCATGTATTCTCTGTGTTTATCTCGTCAAAGCCAAGTCCTTTGCATAGTTTCCTATATATCATTATGCCCAATCCGTCTTTCCACTATTTTTAATCATTCTGAGTCTCTTTACTTTGTTTATATGATTTAGCGTTTCATCATTTTCGCCATAATGGCGTCTTCTTAGTTTTTCTGTCATTAAACTATCTCTGCTTAGTTATAATCTTCTTATGCATTAATTCTCTGTTGCAAAAACAAAACAATATATTTTTCTTTCAACTCTCCCTTGCGTAATATAATCCATGATTGTCTCTGTGTTATATTTACTCTATGGTATTTGACAGTTGACCTCATCCTTATTGTTATCGTTAAATCGTTTGGGATAATGTTCCCTCCAGTTTTTAGCTAATTGCTGATATGTATTCCATGTGTAGATTTGTCGCATGGCATTCTAATTTAGTACAGCTCAGTTATTGATCGCTCACATTACAATGATTTTAACCCGCGCAAGAATTGAACTCGCAATTCAGGAAACATCTATTTAATTCACGTGGTTATGGACATGACCGTGAAAAGGATATTACAAATAGACAATGGAAGAAAGAATAGAGTAAGTTATTAATAAGGTTTTTAGTTCAGATTAAATTAGAGGATATTATGGCCGTAATTTACTGTTAATAACAAAGATGAAAAATGCCGGATTGTAGATAATAAATATAAAAAATTCGAAAATACCCGAAATTCAGAGAAAATCTACTAACTGCTTTGTTATTAATTGTTTGTGAAGAGGTTCAAGTATCTTCGTAAGGCCTTGCTGTTGTAGAGAATATAGTAAATAAATATAATTTTCTTCTTTTTTCTATTTCAGAATTAATATTTTCATAGAATTAATTTAAAAACGTTTCAACGGGTGACTACGTCAAATAATATTTATCAGTCCATTCTAATAGAGATAATTTCTGGTTTTAATAATAATGATCTTCTGTTGTGAATATGATGTAACCTGTTTTTAGTGATTAAATGTGTTTCAATATATTTTCCGTCTTTATATATATATTGATGGATAATCATTCGCCGTGAACTTTTACATCTCCAGAGTGCAATAGGTAAATTGTCAAGAGATTTTGTTTTTAATTTTGTACTGACACATTATTTTTTTATTTATCGATGCCACTATATAGTGGAGCCAATTAAGCACTGTTTGTTAGAAAGAAAAGGGTCTAATAACACAATAAATACAGCCAGAACGTCTGAAACGTTTTGCTGCGTTGCCTGGAATTCACAACGGAAGTACTAATACGAACATCTTAGTTTGTTTGGGTGTCAATCTTAGGATAATGCAAAAAATTCGCATAGAAATGGACGGATGGTTCATTCAACATCATGGTGTTTGGATTGATCAGTAATGATGCCGAGGATGTGAATCCATTCTTCACCATAATTTTGTCAAAATGGAGTCTTTCATCAAGAGCCTGGAAGAGATAGTACTGCACTGGGTAAGTGTGTGCCTACTGTAATACGACATGCCTGGCAACAGGTTTTTGTAACGATTTCAATCAAGAAAGGGGTCTCAGTCTTGGTTGTCAGACACTTATTGAAACCATATAATTCTTTACAGCTGACTAACTAAGCTCCAGCATGGAGTCCACTTAAAATATAATGTTTGGAGACTAGTTGAGTGAGACACCAAGATGAAGGAGAAAATACGTAGACCACCCAGTTAGAGAGACAGGAGATTTCGAAGATTTCTGGAGGGCGTGGTTGAGTCAATAGTGATTCTATTGAATATATGTACACTACAATATTCCAAGATATTTTTGCGTAATTTTGCCAAATATATATGTAAAAAATAATTGAGAGTGTTATTTATATACTTGCTCAATTCAGACGAAAATATATGCTTCGCATCCAGTACATCACATTGATTCACGGTACATATCATAGTATATTTTTTAATCTCATCAAGTCACAGGTAATTATTTGAAATTCAAAGACTAAATTACTAGCCGTCTACTCCTGCTATTTTAATTAATAATTGTTGAAATAAATTTTATTTACACGGCTTTATGTATTAATATACCATCTTTCACAAGGACATAGACTTTAGCATATTCCTAGTATGTTAGAATTGTTTTGTCAAGAATTTGTGGCGATACAATATATAAGTAAGTATATAACAAGCCACACATAGTGAATCAAAGCTGGAGAACTCATATAGGACTACCATTCATTAATACAAATGTGCAAACAATATCCCGGCAAAAATGCTAACTACTCCAAAGTTAATCACGTAGTTGCCAGATTAAATTAAAAGAATTGAATCAAGTTATAATAACGTTGAAATATTTACTAAGATGGATAATTAATGCTTAATAAGGTATTAGTTGAAATGTACATCATGACATGGTTTAATTACGTGTGTATAATTTGGAGTATGAATTACATTATTTACATTGTTTGGACGGTTTTTCCACATCTTTATTACCATATTCATATACACGATACTTTATCTGTTATAAGCACATAACTTGCCATATGATTAGAATTTCGAAACGAAACTTTTATTTCGATCACGGGGTTTTATTGTTCTCGTTCCATGAGTCATACAACTTCTGTATGTTTTCGTTATCTCACTTTAACTCTATTCTCTAAACTACTTTTAAACAACTCTTGTAGTCAGTTATTTGATTCACAACATTTTGGGTCAATTCACGTAATGTAACGAACGCTTTATCTACTGGGTAAAGCAGTGTGGAACAAATACCTCAGAAAGTTGAGTTAAAGTGAGATAAGTAAGGCATACCGAAATGTCATTGAATGACATTATTTCATCCGGTTAAATCAATAGCACGGTATGATTCTGGAACGAATGATGGGGGTGTCTATATAATAAAAATTCCCCTATTTTTGTTTATATCTGCTATCTATTTCTAGAGAAAAATAAAAATTGATTGCACTTTAGAACTCGAAGACTATTGATAATGTTATTTGTCCGATCGACGATAGATGACGTTCTATTATGATTCTATTCTGGATAAGCAAAACTTATTTCATAGAAGTGATACGGGAAATTTTCCGATTGAACAATATTCACAACATCAGAAATTCGTTGACGAATATCAGAATACTGATTCTAGAAAGTAGGTCAAACAGAAAAGAAATTTGTGATTCATTTCCGTACATACACTCATGCACGTCTTTACAGGCGCCAAAGCATGACATTATATATATATATATATATATATATATATATATATATATATATATTCATAATGTGCTTGTTTCTTTCTGCATTCCTTTTTTAAAATATGCCTAATAAATTCAAATTTATAACAGCATTTCTCATATATGCTTCAGCTGGAACGATCAATTATCGGTTATCTATTTCCATAAAGCAGTAGGAAGTACTTATTTATTATTGTAGTCATTCTTATGGATGCTATTTGTGTCTTTGATCAGCGCTACTTTTATGTCCTCTATTTGTTGCCATTCATTTCTGTTGATATTTTGTCGATGTTTAAATGCAGATATGCTGCTGTAACCAGAATATTGATATGAAAAACATAAAACTCAGAATCTGCCTCTGCTTGTCGTACAGCTGCAAGCTATATTTACTGGAGACATTTAATTATTCATGAAACACAGAGGGAAAGATATATATCGAATTCGATTCGAAAGCAATGTTTCACTTCTACATGTTTGGTTGCAAATCCGCGAATGATTGCATTTTTGTTTACGACTATTTAATTTAATTTTTCTAGGATTCGCATCATTTATCATTTCTCAGAGCAAATCTAAACAAAAAATAAACAATGCAATATACTGCTTTCACCATTAATAAGACAATGCCATAGAGATTTACGTAAAGGAAGAGAGCACATTCATGTTTGCAAATCTTTACTTGTTTTAAATTTCGAATGTCGTGTCTTTAGAGATAGTAAGAATATCTGCCACCACATTAGTCAAACGAATAATTTTCTTACGATTAAAATAGTATTGCTTCCGTTAACCCAAAAGAGATAAGCTTTTACTTGCACGAGCCTGTTTGCTAATTTTTGATATGGTCTTTATTTTCATTTGAGTTTCGTGAAAGTATTTAAGCTGAATGTTGAATAAATGTTTTCTGTTATATTCATATTTTCTATTGTTTTGTCATATATATCCTCCTCCCTCCACTCATCTATTTTTTCATTCGTGTCATGGAATTATTTAATAGAGAAGCTCAGCAACTTTTATATAGATTAGAAAGCCAAATTATCAAGAAACTCCATTGGTAGCAAACGGCATGAATATGGATAGGAAATAAATGCAGTAGATATACAATATATAGAAGGGGGCGTAAGACAAGGATGGTTCATTATCACCGGATCTATTCAACTTGTACATTGAGACTTTTATCAGGTTCCTAGAAGTTCTGCCCGGATTCACCATCTGCGACAACAATCTGAACAAAATAAGATACAACGATGATACAGTGCCGATAACAGACACGCAAAAGAAAATACAATTCCTCCTAAAGAATGTAGCTGAAGATAATTTGAAGAAAGAACTACAAATAAATTACAAGAAAACCGAATGTATGGTCATCAGCTAACAGAGGAGCCAAAAATGAGAATTACATGTGGGGGATACTAAAATAAAAACAAACGAGAGTGCCACACAAATCTTATAAACGAAATTTTTTAAATGGCAGAAAACACGCAACATCGAGCAGGCTATAGCATATATCATAACATACAACAGTAACAACTCAGAATTATTCACAGAAGTTTAACTAAATAAACCTATTAAATTAAGTTGATAACACACACACACACACACACACACACACACATATATATATATATATAAATATGAGTTGTGTAAAAGCAGATAAACAGGAAATGATCACATTTATTTTGAAATTACATATACAATTACTAATAAAGTATTATATTGATTATTAAAATTTAATGTGTACAATAATAAAAATCCGATTAAATTTTATCCACACATGCTCAAACTAGTGTCTATCACAATTTACACACTTCTGAATTTTACACTGACACGTCGACTAATATTTTTGTAGAAGTCTCTTTCTCTATTAATTTCTTGAAATGCCTTTCTTACGTAATGTTTAATATCACC
The DNA here is from genome assembly GCA_037127315.1 of Ascarosepion bandense. Lineage (NCBI taxonomy): Eukaryota > Metazoa > Mollusca > Cephalopoda > Sepiida > Sepiidae > Ascarosepion > Ascarosepion bandense. The sequence goes on along the minus strand of JBBBDQ010000862.1, from coordinate 1,726,727 downwards.
TACACTTCTTAGTTTTCTACTGTAAGCTTTGACTTTGAATACTCACCAAAAGAATTAATACATTATATTAATACGTTTTCTCAATACGCACACACATATACACATATATTAACAACATTTATCGTCTAACATACTCCTAAAGAGAACATCGACAGGTTTTCGTTGTGCAAGGTTACCATACAATGTGTTAACCCAAAACTTGTAAGTGAAAATGAATGAACAAAAATCCTTGGTGCTGTATATGCATTCGATAGAAAGAATTCTCAAGTCAAGGACTGAGTGTCTAAAAGTCTAGTTTACACCTTAGAATATGTATACCTGAATGAAGTATGAAAATATATTGAGAAAACTTTCAATCTTCTCCCGTAAATATGCAATTGTATAAAAAAAAACATTTCACAATTCACAAAAAAAAAACAAAGAAAATAATCACACGATTTTTATAAACCAACAACAACAGCATCACCAGAAACGTTATTTATTATATAATCAAGAAGTAAATTAAAATTTCCTAATAACTGATATATCTACGATATATAAACGTGTTCGTGGGGAATACACTACGTGTGCTATAACCCCTAATCTTCGGACACAATAGATAATTCAGTTTAGACAAACGTTCTAACTATATTGGATTACATTGAAACGACATGGAGCATACAATTGGGATCTCTAATGCTAGCCTAATACAAAAAGAAATAAATAAAGAAAAAACATAACGCTACAAGAAATTATGTTGTAAAAAATAATATCATTACTATTAACTAAAAAATCTCGCTAAAACCATTACATTATATTACATATTACAAAAGATTCATTCTTCCTGTATCTAACTCTTGTCTACAAATACATAATGATAAATGAAATAACAATAATGCCATCTTCAAGGCAAAAATCAAACCAAAATTTATTCATTACATCTTGCTGCGTTTCAGCGACCATAATAATCGAGAAAACATCATGCACACATACGCACTCACACACACATATACGTAAATATAAAATATTCAATCTAATACAAAATAATCGCGTCATTTCCCTACATTTCATCGATATATTTCATGGATCTACACGGGAATGGCATTTAGAAACTTTTCCCCACACACATATTCATATAAACTAATGTCAATTTTCATGATACACATAGATACACAAGCATTTCTACGCAGACATTTTCATTATTACAAACATCCTTTTCCATCTGAAATATTCTTCCTGCGTATGTTTAAATATTATTATTGTTTTAATACACGTTATATGTATAATAATATGCACACACAGATAAAGATTTATTAACAAATATTGCCGTGTAACATCCACTAAAACTGAAAGGCGTTTCTATCATATCTTCTTTTATGTACCTTATCCCTTCAGGACCTAGGCGATCATGACATTGCACGTTTTCCTATCCCTGGTGGCTATTTGCATGCTTTCTTCTCTAACGTCTCTCAGCCCCCGTATTTCATCCTCCTGCTCAGGCCTTTTAAATATGTTATCCGTTGCTTTCCTCTGTCGCCTTTTCTTTCTATCTAACCTGTTAGTATCAGGTTCTCCAAGCCCTCCCTCCTCATTGCATTTCACAGGAATTTTAGTTGTCTCTTCCCGATGATCAATATTAATTTCCTTTAAATGTTACTCTCCAAAATATTCCATACACATACATTTAAAAAATTTTTTATTTCTTTAATAAACGCTGAAACATATTTGACCAACATAAACTGATTCCAACTGACAACATAATTGTATATTGCCTCTTTTTTTTTTGTCTTTTTTAAATTTTTCTCCTGTTTTCGGAAGAAGATTTAATAAAAATAAAACATTTTAGAATGATATGCACAAATGATTAAAGGCAGAACATATTTTTAGATTGTAATAATTTTTGTGAGAGATAAGATGGATCTTAGACTGTAAATTGTTGATAAACAGTCGTTCTCCCAGATGAAAAACTCTGAGTTATTTTTCATGGGCTAAGTATATGTTAAATAGAAACATAAAACTGAAATTATCCAAGCATTTTGAGTTAGGCGACAACTCAATAGACATTGTCAGAAATAGAGATTTTTATCCAGCAAGAGTTGCAACGACCTAAATTTAGATCCAGTGCAATTTTGGTGGCTTCGGCAACGATTTATATCAAGTGGTTTGTTATAGATTTTTGATATGCACGTATACGGATGCAAAATATTGATATTCATTGTTAATTTCATTATATATATATATATATATATATATATATATATATATATATATATATAATACTTGTGATTGTAACATTTGTTGGTGTCTATTCAATAAAACTAATGGCAAAGTGAATATAAACTAAAACCTGAAAATGAGAAATATTGACGTATTTTAATAAGGCTTTATAAAATGGTAAATGTCTTCTGATAAAAATTGATTTACAGGTAATATATTCTCCTTGTCAAATATCATTAGTTAAATATGATATCCAGCTTATATATTATTAAACATTTAGGTCACTTTTGAGGGAAAGTAATTATAATGTCATGTTTTATTGCCCACATATGTTTTACGATTCGTCATTATTATTTTATAAATCTATACGTAATTCTAAAGCTACCGTTCATTTGTTCTATTTTTCTGTTCAATTGGAAAATTTCTCCACACATAAAGAAATCTAAATTGATTTGTTATTCATACATTTCAGCTGCTTGAAAAGGAAGCCGGAAGTTTCCTTTTGGACGTAGATCGCATTGCTATGTACATGCTACATGTCAGACTGACCTAGAACAAATTCAGGTAGATCTGGCGCACAAACGTACGAACGCAATAATACAGCATATTCACAATTAAACACTCACCCCCCACCCATATATATATATATATATATATATATATATATATATATATATATATATATATATTAGAGTGTGGTTCATCTAGTGCATGCTCAGGTGCCACTTGAGGTTGTGGATAAATTAAAGCGTTGTTTATACTGAAAGGATGGAAAGATAAGAGTTGACTCTAGATTAAACTGACCAAGATTGAAGTAATCTGGAAACGTTCACTTATGAGTTTGTGCTGAACTCACTTCACGCTTCTGAAATACGGAGGATATATGGGTGGTGTGCTACTATGTATGCGGTTTGGCGTGGCCTAGACATAAATATGATGCAGTTCCTTCGAGCATTTTGGAGACTTCTTTGGAGTTTACAATGATTGGAAGGAGCAAGAGTACTCCATTATCTGCTTATCTCTCTCTTCTAAAAGTAGGGGATATAATGAGAAGTAAGGTACTTAATAGACTGGTATGAAAAGACAATCAGTTTAACTGCGTTATTAGCGATGGATATTTGTAGGAATTGCACTTGATGTAGGTTGAATGATTGAGTCTCACATCTCCTCAAGGCATGGGGCCTCCTCCAGGGGTCATCCATTCATACTCATAGTTCGGGGTCTAATCACAGGTGATAGAATATAATCAGTTTTGGTTTTGAAGACACTGAATATAACCGAACATTTTCCAACACTGGGCATGGATTGTTAAATCGATAGAGATATCAGCTACTATATTCTATCATCATGAATTTGAATGCGTGCCCGTATATCATCGTATCATCGGCATAAATTCTTAGAAATGAACGGTGTATGTTCTTAGGGAAATCGTTTATATAAATAAAAAAGAATGTTGGTTCAAGAAATGAAAATATGGGCAGGCTCGCGATTAGTCGGATTTAATAACTATTTTCAAGAATCTACCTGTTAGGAGTAATCTTATAGCAGAAAAATTCAGCCAATGTTACTATAGCTAGAGAGTTTTATTATAATACTTTGTACCACCTCTTAAATATTTGATATAATGATGTTATAATCATAGAGGCTTGTGTATTTTAATAGTTTTATTAATTCGGTGTTTAATGGCTGTTAGAACGTCAGCAGTGGATCGGGCTGGTCGAAATCTGTACTGATTGACGCACAAGATGCTGTTCATATACAGGTGCTCGACGAACTTTTTGTTGCTAATAGATTAAAAAGTTTACTGATTAAATTTACGAGATTAATGGGTCTGTACTAGGACGGAGAGGAACAGTTTTGATGCGTTCTTGATACTTTGTAATATTTTTTTTCAAAAAGCGATTAAATAATTTCGCTAGAATCAGGGATAATTGTGGGATGATACTTTGACGGACGACTATTTTGATCTTATTAGTCCTAATGGCTTCTGTGTACCCGAGAAATTTTACAATTGTAAATTCTTTTATTAAAAAGAGTATATAACTGAGATTATGCCCAGTGAGACGTGGGATGTTGATAGGTAATGGCCATTGTCATTTAATGTTGAGTCTCAGACAAAGATCTAGGTGAAATGTTTTGCCTGTCGCGGAGGATATGACCTATGCGCATATTGGGCAGAGCTGTTCAATATCTGTTCATAATTTGGTTATTGATCTTCCAGAATTCACGGGATCAATTTTTAAATAATTTGACCCAGAAGAATAATGCGTAGATTCATACGGTTTTCTTTCTTCCACTTTTTCTAGGAGGTTCTGAAATGAACAACAGTCAGTCTACACCGTTTCCTGTGATAGATTTTGAGACAGTGGCTTCACTGAGCTATAAATGCAAATCAATCAAGTGTGAACCAAAGCTGACTATTTAGCTTCTGCTGATTTTTAGTGGGCTGAAGAGTAATTGTATTATTCCATTTAAAAATAATACATTCAGAGATTAACGAATTAGTTTTCGAGGAATGTTGTTTGACTAATTTTGGGAGAGTAAATTTCGTCATATAGGTCCAAAAACTACCCTAATCTTCAATTTCATAGTGAAAATTCCTAAACACAGAAAAAGGTAAATCATAGGATGTCATTGGTTTGAAGTCATTCTGAACACTGATAAGGAAATGAGCAGACATGCCAATCGGTGGTAAAAATGTTGCTGTGCATTTGTCAATGCATGATGTTAGAAAAAAATCCGAGTATTTTCGCAATCTATCTCGTCGAAAACAGCTTCTTCAATGACCTGGGAATGTACATATGTAATGGATAAGTCTCAGCAATATTTGCTTTCCTCGTTGTTTTTCTTTTGTAGTGAACACTGAAGTCACCACATATGTGTAAGTTGGAGCAGGAAATTTCAGGGAAAATATTGTGAATTTTTTGTGATGTTTAATGGAGTTTTATCAGCGCTTTGTCCAGAAATAATGCAGAGCAAAGAAAGATTTGATACTCTCAATATGATTCGCGCGGAAATTCATACACCCTAGATTAGTCTCATCGTTTTGTGTTCATATTCTAAAGGAAAACCCTTAATTAAAGTAGGCCCCAACCCTTGAACATGGCGGTTTTGGTGGTTGTAATTTGTTGAAATGGATGGGTAGACCAGAGCTGTGAGCTCCCTAAATGGGATTGAGGCATCGATACCTGTTTTAGTATTTAACAGTGTATTTATTTCAAATGTCACGAAATTACATTATTTTGTTTTCTAATTCAAATATAGACATTATATATATATAGTTTTAGTGAAAAGGATTAGTCACCTGAACTGAGCAGATTCATGCTGCCTTCAAAGTTTCTAAACTCTTTAAGTGTTTCGGTTTTAAAGTCATATTTCAGTGCTTGTGTTCTTGTGTATATTTGTGTTTGCTCACATGATGTAAAGTCTCATTTTCGGTTGGTGTTTTTGTCTTGAATGTGTATTTATTATTATTATTATTATGATTACTTCTGCAGCAAAGCAGATATATGTTTGCATGTCTACATTTTCTCTTTATTGCGTTACTTATCATTTAAAGCTGTTGATTGATAGTTTATCTTCGAAGCATAATTTATATTTTCTGATATTACTGCTTGTGGTGGTACACATTTTACTATTACACTTTTTAAATGTATAAGTAATGCTATTTTTCTTTCTCTTTCTTTTTATTTTTCGAAAGCGTTGAATTGTTTTTGCTTTTTGCTGTGTTGAAATGTTCAAACCAAAAAATGAGGTCAACCTTTAAAGGAAATAATAACAAAAAGAAAATATACAAATAATATAATTATAGAAAATAGATATATAATAAAAAAAACAAATACAGCACAAAACAAAATAATTAAACCAACATACAAAAAACATATAGAGCTTACAAACACAAATATAGAGTAGGAATCCCAATCATGACATAATAAAAGTAACCATCATGTCGCAAATCATAACAACACGTTAAAAGATATATCCAATAAACCATTAAAAGTGGTCAATGCAACAAAATAGCCCCACCCAATATAAAGCAATTAAACAAACACGCATTTACCCTAAAATACAATAAACAATAAAATGATAATAAATCAAACAGCTGCACAATAAAAATAAAAAGGTAAAATAAACAAAATAAAAGAAAAATCAACCAGTCACAAATAAATCATTGCAACAAAACTCACTATGTCCTATTTAAACAAGAAAAATTGGGATTTAAATGCAAACTTACCCTATTAAGTAAGGCCATTATAATTTTGTCTTCACGAAACTTCGAAATCGGCTTGAACCTGCTCAGTTAAAGTTACATTCTCTTTGTGCTTATCAACAGACTATCGCCACCATTTTACAATAAAAACCCGACTTGAGAAAATAAAAAAATTGCATGACTGAATAAGGTAAGATAGCATCATTTTGGCAACATAGAAATGTTCAGTCATTTATCGATTGAGCTTTAAATCATTAAGGAGAGATGACACTGAAATTTGGAAAATTTAATCTTTTCATATATATATGTTTTCTCCATAAGTTTCTTAACGCTATTAAATCCAATTAGGAAAATAAAATAATTGGAAAATACAATAATTCACGGTTAGTATTAATTTACGTAAGTTTAATTTATATATTTATGAACATTCAGACTTCTTCAAGAATATTATGGCATGATTTTCTATTCTTTGTTCGTTTTTTTACGTGAAGATTAAGGGTGGAAGATAATTTGTTAAAAAGTATTTTTCAATAATTTTGTGCAATATAATTTCAGTGCTAGTCGGACTAATGCTGATTTGTCGCATAGACAAATTTTTATATTTGCTGAAAACGCGTATGTAAAACAACATAGAAACCGTTATTTGGAAAAGTCCACTGAAGAATTACTGCACCGTTTTTAAATGTGCTGATCTTTATTAATTGATTTCATAGCTAATCATTTCGTCATTGAAGAGGTATTGCTATCACAGCATTTTTAAAAAATGTACTGGTAAACATTCTCTAATATGTTCAATAATTACATCATTTCGTGATTGAACCGACCTTGCCATCATAGTATTTTCTCAAATATATACTGGTGAATATTCTCAATATGTTCAATAATTTAATCACACCGATCCGTTCGAAAAATGGGATAATCATAACTAATGGCAACCACATATTTTCAGCGGTGGAGAAAAAAATGAATAACGACAAAACGAAAACTCATCTTAGGCGACGCGTTTTGTTCTCTACGAGTTCTTATCAAGGAAAATATGAGGCTTTTGTTTTGTAACAATTGTTTATATGAAAGAGCAAATGTATTCCTTTTTTAAATATTGCATGTATAGGAATGCCCATAAACATTTACTAGTTAACTAAATAGATAAAATAATGTTTTCCGTTTGTCAGATTATTAAAATTATAAAAAAATGAAGCATACAAATTAAATACATTATTTTATTTTTACAGTTCTCTCTCTCACTCTCTCTTTCTCTCTCTCTCTCTCTATATATATATATATATATATAACTCCCCCCACGCGTATATATACAACTCCCCCCACGCGTGTATATATATATATATATATATATATATATATATATATATATATTATCTGTAGTATGTGTATATTCACATACAAACGTGACAATGATTATTCTGGGTTGGATGCCTATGTCCTGATAGTAATCGTCACGCCATATCATGCTTCCTTGTTATCTCGTGCAACATCGACATCAGCTCAAAATATATTTCTAACGTGGAGATGAGAATATTGTTCTTGGGAAATTGAACGTCGAAAAAATGACGAAAATACTAATTTATACTGGGGAAAAATAGAAACAGTGGAAGAGGTTTTATAATAAGGAAATACTGGGAAAAATGCGTTTAAAGACATATAAAAGAAAGAAAATGTTTCATCAATCAATGAATAAACCAAAAAACTGTTACAATAAGAATGATTTTAACTATTTACAGTCACGCAGTAAATCACGCTAACATTTATATCTGGATATACGTTAAATAAGGGAAGTATATTAGAAATAGGTTCATTCAATCCATTCTGGCAAAGCATATAACTGGAACTAAAGTTGTAACCTGAACGTAATTTGTCTTTAAAGGTAAAATCTAAAATAGCGCAGTTTTTCTTTTGTAATTGTGTCGTACCTCGGATTGACTATTTTAGCACATTCATCAAAAAATATATGAAAGCGAGTGCATGTGTTTATACTAATATATATTCCATTTTTTTACTATAAGATTTTTTAGGTGAACTAGAAATTATCCCCGAACAAGAATTACATTAACTAGAACCATTTTAAATTTAAGATGAAATAGGAATTAAAACACTGATGGATTCGTGTATCAAAAAAAAAAGATGTGGAATTAGTTAAATACTCCGTTGAATTATATATAATACCATATATAATAAATTCAGTATAGAGAAAAATAGAATGGAATATTAAATATAATATACAAATAGCATCTTTCCTGCAAACCGCAAGTTGCTGTGATACGAAAACATTAGTATAAAACAGGGGGTTATGTTTTAAAGTAGGGTCTTCAGACAGATTTTTATATAAATGCAATGCATGTAGCATATAGAATAATTTGGCATGGTTGAGTGAGATCAAGAAAATTTTCAAATAATGTCTTGAAATAATTACTCAGTAAACAGTAAAAAGAAATGAAAAAAATGCACACTATTACTAAACATTATATATATATATATATATATATATATATACATTTTTATCCGCGTTTATGTAGGACTGTGTGTGTATGATAAAATACTGTTTTAATGTTTGCTATACTTGTAGCGTAATGTGCTCAATACCAAAGATAGAGCATATGTAAATAGAAAATTGTCCGTTGAGAACAACGCCCATAGGCATCAATCTGTTTCATTCTTAAATGTAATATTCTGTCATCATTCTTAATTGAAATATTCTGGTCATTACGCTGAACAAAATCTTCAGGGCAGAAAGATTTCACTTAACCATGAAAACGAATGTCGCTGCGACGTTTTGATACCAATGTTCTCATATATATATATATATATATATATATATATATAATATGGTATGTTTTCCAGGTAAATTCCGATAGAGACGAACTGAAAAAGAACTCAATGTTAAAATCATTTATTTAATTTAACAGAGAAATATAATTTAGAAAAAAATTTTGGTATATTACAATTTCAATGGGTAATATATATTTCGCCACACAATAATGACTTGGCGGCTGGTCCTACCCAAGTTATACGACAGCTGACCTTCGAACTATCCCCCATATTTTTTTTTAAAAAGACGCTACCATGTCCATAATTAGAATAGACATTTGTAACGGTAATTTACAAAAAATTCCTCGCTCATTTCAAAAGAACTGCAATGATAGAAAAAAGAAAGAATAAATAAAAATTAGACGTTAGATAACTGGAAAGAAGAAAAAAAGAAAAGAAATAGAAATAAAAAGAAAACGAACAGTATACAGAAAAATAAATGTTACCATCAAGTATCCACATAGCGTCTATAGCGACTCGTCTGCTTTATTCGAAAAAACATGATGGGTAAAATTTAACATTGAAATTTAGCTTTACATAAAATGAGAAATTTATTTACGGTCAAGAAAATTAAAATGTAAATCAAAATTTTAATACAAATTGAAAAATGACTACTAGTAATATTATTTCAAAAATTCATATTATTTGAAAAATTCAGTTAAATAATTAAAATTGATAAAACTTATAATTAAATATAAGAACAAGGAAAGTTAGAAAGATAAACGAAAAAAAAAACGTAAAAAAACGAGAGAAAAAAGTAAATAGAAAGAATAAAAGCGAGTAATATAGATAGAAAATAATTTAAAATAATTCAAAATAAACGTCTTAGATCGACGCTGACGTCTATTTCAATTATGTTCATTCTTAGAAACACAACATGACATTTAATATTAAATTAAATTATAACTACTATGGGATATATTCATGGAAAAATAAATCATAAATCATACGTCCTTATATAGATTACAATATAACCACTAGTATAAATATATTATAAATATAGTTAAAATACTAACTCTTAGTGTGATTTAGTACGTGACTGTAAATAGTTAAAATCATTCTTATTGTAAAAGTAAGTAAAATATTAACAAAACAATCTTAAATAACATCTTAATAATAATAATAATAATAATAATAATAATAATAATAATAAATTCAAACTGATACAAAGAGATTTTACAGGGAAATAGGTAAAAAACGAATTGAAGTGATAGTCCCCACCCCAGAATGGAAGAAGTCACACAGTTCTGGGAAAAGATATGGGCTTGCCCTAAAGAACATAGCAAGGAAGTACATTGGATTGCGCAAGAGATAGAACGAATGAAAATTAAACCAGAATAGACATGGTCTGGAATTACAGAAGATGATGTTAAATTTGCACTAAAAAAAGCACACAATTGGAAATTCCCAGGTATAGATAAAATTCCTAACTTTTTGCTATATTATTTAAATACAGCACATAAAAAACTAGCCAAAGAACTTCAAGAAATGGTTGTAGATCCCACTAAAATTCCTGCATGGATGACCAAAGGAAATACATTTCTTCTACCCAAAAATGGTGACACAAACAACCCGAAAAACTACAGAACAATTACATGTTTTCCGACAACATATAAACTATTAACATCTATTTTAACAAAACAGACATATTTATTCTTAGAAAGAAATGACATGATACCGCTTGAACAAAAAGGGTGCAAACGTGGCTGTTATAGTTGTAAAGACCAATTGCTAATTAACAAAATGATCCTGGAAAACTGCTACAGTACAAAGAAAAATCTTAGTACTGCCTGGATAGATTATCGAAAAGGCATTCGATAGTGCGCCACATTCCTGGATTTTAAAGACTTTAAATATATACAAGATATCTCCCGTCATCATCAATTTCATCACCAGTGCATGTCTATATGGAAAACAACCCTTTACCTCAATCATATAAATGGAACCTATATGTCTGTTGAAATAAACATTCAAAAGAGGTATATTTCAAGGTGATTCTTTATCTCCCTTAGTATCCTGCATATCATTAATAGCACTAACCAGTCAACTTAATAAGACAGAATGTGGTTATAAAATAGGCCAAAAGAAAATAAGCCATCTATTTTACATGGATGACTTAAAGTTATATGCTAAGAATGATAATGAGCTGGAAGGTCTTCTGCAAACTGTAAAATGCTTCAGCGAAGACATTGGAATGAAATTTAATTTGAATAAATGTGCTAAAGCTACAGATTTACGTGGATCAATACAAGAAACATCCTCAATTAGCCTAGACCATGCTGTAACAATAAAAGAATTGAAACCAGAAGAAGCTTATAAATACCTAGGTGTAAATGAGAGCGAAAACATTCACCATAAAAAAATGAAAGAAATAGTGCGTAAAGAGTATTATAGAAGGCTACGAATGATATTAAAAACTGAATTAAATTCACAGAACAGAGTTATGACCATTAATAGCCTTGCAATCCCAGTTGTCCAATATAGCTTTAACATCTTAAACTGGACTCTAAACGACATCAGGCCAATTGATTCTAAAAAAAGAAAGCTTCTTTCTAAGCATAAGATGCATCATCCAAAGGCTGATGTAGACCGTCTATACATACCCCGTAAAGAAGGTGGAAGAGGTCTTATTCAGCTGGAATTGTCATACAAGATAACAACTATTGGCTTAGTAACATACATAGAAACAACAAAGGATTGGATGCTACAATTAGTAAGGCAACATGAAGAAAGAAAGAAAAAATATTCAATAATAAAAGAAGGCAGTAAATACAAACAAGATTTACAGTTAGTAGATTATGTAGAAAAGCAAAACAGAAGCCAAGAACATAGTATTGCGGCAAAAAATATGAAAATGAAAGCCAAAGATAAAGCTCTTGAACAGATGAAACTGCGCTGGCAAGACAAAACTCTACATGGCCAATATCCAGAACGTGCCAATAAATCCAATGTTGACAAAGTTAATACTCATCAATTGTCACGTGTATCTGGATTAAAGTCTGAAACTGAAGGCTTTATTCTTGCAGCACAAGACCAAAGTCTTTTCACTAGAAACTTTCAGGCAAATATCATGCATAATAATATGGATCCAAAATGCAGGTTTTGTGATAAACACCAAGAAACAATAGACCACCTAATCTCAGGCTGTTCTGTGCTTGCCCCAAATGAATATAAAAATCGCCACGATAGAGTTGGGCAATATTTACATTGGGCAATGTGCAAACATTATGGAAAAGCTGTAAACAAACACTGGTATGAACATCACCCAGCACCGGTTACAGAAATAGAAGATGTAACCACTCTATGGGATTACACTATCTACACAGACAGAAAAATTGAAGCAAACAGGCCAGACATTATTGTTAAAAACCAGAAGGAGAAAACTTGTCTATTAATTGATATGGCTTGTCCAGCGAATTGTAACATAGCAATCAAGGAATTTGAAAAACTGTCAAAATATAAAGACCTGGAAATTGAAATAGAAAAAAATGTGGAAATTGAAAACAAGAGTTCTGCCAGTGATAGTAGGTGCACTTGGAATGATAAAAAAATGGAACAAAAGAACACATTGAAAGAATCCCTGGAAACCCCAGCTTAAGAGATATACAAAAATTGTCTTATTAAGTACAGCCCACACACTAAGGGAAACTTTATCTATGTAATGCTAGGGATGATAGGGAAGATAGAAAACCATGAAATGCAGCCATAACAACACGCCACTACCTGCCTTAGGTATCCCCGCAGACTTGGTTGGTAGTGAGACCAAAGCAGAAATAGAAATATGATGAAAAATAACATAATAATAAACAATAAATAAATAGGTAATAACAATGAAGACGTAAATAGAAAATAATAAAAATAATAAATTTCTGTCAATTTCTGTTACAAATGTCTATTCTAAATATAGACATGATAGCGTCTGTGTAAAACAATTGGTGGGGGAATAGTTTGAAGATCAGCTATATATATATGTGTGTGTGTTTATGTGTGTGTGTTTCTATGTGTGTTACATTTGGAAACAAGAATCAATCAACATGTCCCTTCTGAAATACATCTTGGCAAAACAGGCTAAATGGAAACAGTCTAGTTATTATAGAGTTGTCAAAAAGTATGTGGGGAATGCGAAAGTTTATTTGTTGGGATGAAATGCCATAATTCATCCGTAAGTATTGCCTACCTGCTAATAGCAATCGACTGCATGAAATTCCTCCTAGAAATATCTAATCTCTCAGCTGTATCTATCCCATTCTTTGATCGATGGAAAAAAAACCTGTCCGGGTGAGTTAACAGTATCTGAAACTCGCAACAGAATCACTATTAACCTTCATGTTGCCGGCTTTCTACGGTAGTAGAATTCTACTTGGATAGCACCTGTCAGAGAGTGACTAATGAGATCATAATGTTGCTGATATTCCTCACTAAAACAAATTATAAGGAAAGAAACCCCAATACTTCCTGGAAAGTTCCAAAAAAGTTAGTTCCATTGTGGTGATACCTACCAAAGCGGGGGACCGGATGTTTTCCTTCAGAGATTCAGAAAGAAATGACCAAAACTGGTCTTTGCGTATTTGGCTTCCGGGGGTAAAACAAATATAAGTAAATATCAAATTTCTTTTAGGGACCTGTAGCGGAACTCTGGATCCTGATTGGTCATCAAATCGCAAAATTCAAAATACGTCAGAGAAATGGTTTTTCCACACCTAAAAAATAATAGTTTTTTACCACACCACATGACTCTTCAATATATAAGGATGGTCACTAACCGGTCACGGGCAGTCAGAGGAGACAGGTTGCTGACACGCATCAAAGATGTAACTCAAATTCAAGCGACCTGGACATTAACCTCTGCCTCTCTCTCTACCTCTGCCTCTCTCTGCCTCTGCCTCTCTCTCTCTACAATTACTGTTACAAACATTTTGTATGAACTCTTAAATTGAATAGGAACTCTACCAATAACTTCTTACTAAGGTTTATAATTGAACATTAATTTCTGCAACTCTTGTTATTCCTTCTTATAATAAATTTCTATTTTAAATGTAAATTGTATATTTTACTATTCCACTCTTCATCACTAACACAGACATTCTGACTGCCGACAGCCAACATTCTGATGAAAACCCTTCTGGTGATTATAACTCAACATAAATCCTGTAAGCTGTAAGGATTTGGTTAAGTCTGACACAAGGCCAACCAAAGATAACTTTAACCAGCACTCAATACTTCACCATATTATTGCAAATTTCAACCGAAAGAAATGTTCCTTCCTCGATAAATTCCGAGTGATTGATAATAGAAAAACCTAAATCTAAAATATAAGCATTTATATATATTTTTTGTGAACATTAAATTTGTGTATATCTTTTTAGAACTTCGATTTTAATTATAGTTTTCTTTTAATTTATATTATATTTTTTTATTGAATCATTTTAGGTTGTGTGCGGAAATGCTAAAATAATTAAAAATTTCAAATTTGAAATAATCTAACATATGTTGATAAAGTATTCCAAATGTTTTTGTGGAAAATTGAAAAAAAATTTCCCCGAGAATATCTAATCCGGTTATTTGAACACGCCCGTTAATCTGCTTGAATTACGTAATCACCACTTTCTTTATGTAATTTACGAAATATTATTTATTCTATCGAGAAAGCCTTTCATTTTTAATCATCACTTTATGAATATTCTAATTTCACACATCATTTGTCTCGTTTCCACACTGATTTCGTTTGTTTTTTAACAATTGCTTCGTGATTTGGTATTCAATTTGCCTTTATATGGTTCCTTTTAGACATGGTCGGATAAGATTTGTTTTGTTTTTGGCGATGTATTTGAATTTAAAATATTTTTCTAGTATTTCTATTGCTTTATTTACTGAGATTACTACATTTCTTATATATTGTCTAATAATCCGAGTTTTTAGATTCATTTATTTTTTAATAATACAAGTATATATATATGTATATATATATATATATATATATATATATATATATATATAGTTTCACTGTCATTGTAGTAAATATCTTCAGAGTTTTCAGCTGTTTATATTTATCAAAATTGTGTTTGATATTAACTGATATCCCTAAAAACATATGATCAGAAACATAATTTCAATAAATGTACTTTTTCAATATATATATATATATAAATTCAAAAAATTGATTTCAAGCTTTCGGTATTTCCAGGCGTTTTATATTAATTGACCTTCTATTTTTTTTGTGCGCATAACAGGACCTTTCAGAACACATAACTAGAGACTGGTTAAGAAATGTAAACATTTTTATCCGTGTTTGTACGTGTCTAAATATATTTTGTGAGATGATTACATCCAGATATTACCGCGGACCTTTTTTTATTTAGCAACTTTTATCGTTCTTGAAATAATACTGTGGCTAACCCCTCTTCTTGGTACAATCTGAAATCATGAGCAACCTTATTTATTTAATCGAAAATTGTTTTGTACGAATAATTTTAAATAAGCTGTTTTCCTTGCCTTCCGGGATGTGTCTGATTATTTTAGCAGGACGGTCATATCCAGTGTAAACGAAACTTAAATTTGTGTTGGGTTTCATATATGGGGAAACTCGTATTTTGCAGATTAAATCCTACATCCAAATATTGGAAAATTTGTTTTATTCATTTCGACCTCTATTTTAAAATCGAGATTCTTGAAGTGCTTAAGAATCATCAGCCCGGCATCTTTTTATATTCTGGGGTTGTCTTTGTAGCTATTTTTTGATTTTATTTAGAATGTATCAGCCTATTCTTACTTTGGAGATCTCGGCTCCCTCAAGCAAAACTTGTGTTAATTCACGTATTCTTTTTTATTTTTTAATCCGTGTTCTTCTAATGTTGAATGGTATGGATTTATGGCAATGTTATAATATTGAGTGTGCATGTGTGCAGTTGTGTGTGTGTGTGTGTTTGTGTATGTGTGTGTGTGTGTGTAACGTGAAATAGAAAATATAGAAGATGTTTACAAATTTATCAGTTTCGTAAAATACACAATATAGAATCGAAAATCAGATTAACCACAACTGCAACAGGTATAACTATATTTCATTCACTCAGACGTAAACTTATTACGCTCTGAAGCAAATAATGTATGCAATAAAAAATGATCAGGACCGGAATTATAAAACAATGAGTGAAGGAATGCAAATTGTGACACACTAAATTCAGCTTACATTAAACGAATTTATTACATGTTGGTGAAGAGATAAAATATAATTTGGTATCAGAGGGAAGAGGAGATTGTGTGTAAACAATTAACGAGCGACAGTTAAAAAACATATGAACCACTCTTTTCTATACGACTTGGCACAAGCTATATTCTCTACTAGGTGTTGAGCAATAGGCGATTACATATTTGTAGAGGGAAGTAATGGCAATCCGGAAGACCTTATTAATTACAGCATTAATAATAAGAATAGGGATTTCATTCTCCCAAAGTCCCGGGGCCTTCTTAGTGCTCGGTTTATTTGAAAGTTTCTTTGTTTAGGAATAAAGTCTAAAATTTGGTTAAGCTGGTGAGCAAATCTTTTTCTAATTGTTTTCCATCTGTTGCTGTGTATTTTTTCGGACTAGGTCTGCGTTTCCGTAGTTTCGTAAGGATAAATTGCCCTATATCAAATTATGTAATTTCTTATATGAATTTAATTGTCAGTGCGCTGCAGGTTATATGAGGCGTACAAAGTTACATTTGGAAACAAGAATTAATCAACATGTACATTCTAAAATACGTCTTGGCAAAATAGATATGTGTACCTTCCTTCTACAAATATGGAACCGGCTATTTTTCAACACATGGTAGAAAATGTATCCTATGCCATGTTTTATAGTAAAAAGTGGTTCAAAATTTTACATATAGCTGGCTCCAATAATCATTTAAACATCTTTGAATAACTCTGTATATCATTACGTAAAATTTCTCTTTGCCGGCAGAAAGATTTCGTGAAGTGTTTATATTTGTTGGGGGATATATTATTTTAACTGTCCCCCGCTAATTATTTAGACGCGATTTCTTCTCCCCTCATTATAAATATATGTATTTGAGTTCAGCAATTTTCTCTTTCGCACCTTTTGGCCAATGGTGTAGATTGTTTACATTTGCTCCATAAAACATCGAAGATCTAATCTAAGAAGGTTGCTAGATTACGTCACAGAAATGAAATCACACTTGTCAAACGCGACTAAAATATATTTTTATGAATAAAAGAAAAAAAAGCCTTCATATTTAATTTTTATTCCGACGTTTTATTTCCGTAAAACATCTAAGATTTAAGATGGTTGCTGAATTACGTCACAAAAATTAAATCACACGTGTAAAAGACCACTTAAATATTATTTTATTAAAAAATGAGCCTTTATATTTAATTTTTATTCCGACTTTTTAAAAATTCATTTGGTCCCAAAAAAATGTGAATATTTTCCCTGTAATTTTGAAACAAATGAAATATTAAAAAATGTAAGCGTGCATAGAGAACAATCACACACAGACTCACAAATAGCTTTTTATATATACATTATATTTTAAGTGTCTGCAGCGAATTTAAATGGATTTGTTTTATTCGATGAAGAAGTCGCACGGGCAACGCCGGGATCGGATGCTAGTATATATATATATATATATATATATATATATATATATATATACCTTGTCAGTTGATTGCAACAATACACACACACACACACACACACACACACACACACATATATGTATATATATATATATATATATATATATATATATATATATATATTGTTACAATCAACCGACAAGATAGATGATATTAATTTGTCTTTGAAATTTTTCAGTAAACATACACTGTTATTTTTTATGTACCTGTTACCGTTATAATCTGAAAATGGATTTTATATGGTTTAGTTTTCGAACCTTTAACCTTAAATTGTTTAACAGTGGAAATAAAAATTTGATCGTTGTGTAACAAAAATAGACTGGTGCTCACACAATGCCGCCCGCGCGCATCACGTGACTTATTTTCAGAACTCTCCTTTTCTAAAAAAAACAAACGCTTAAAACAGAAACAAATGTATTACAGTAAAATATGAGGACATTACAACAATGTGAAAATAACATCCTTGAAGATGACCTGTCATAATTATGGAATATTTTTATATTTTTTATGTCCAACACAAAAGATACATGTTAGAATACTGGAAAAATCAAATTAAAAATTAATATAAACATTCTTTGTAGGTCATTTTTAACGAAACATATTTAAATGACAAATCCCCCCCCCATATATATATATATATATATATATATATATATATATATATATATATATCGCTATAAAAACACAAAGAATATTTTGTTTATCACACATGATGATTCTTTTTAATAAAATTGAAAAGTGACCTAGCCAAAGATTTGCACTTCGGTAAAAAGTGGCAAATCGATGTGAATATATATAGAGAATAAAAAAACAATATTATTGACAGCAAAATAACGACGACGAACTGCAAATGTTTTTGAACGGTATAATAAATTCTATAATAAACGTTCATTTGAATTTTCTGATTTTATATAGCATTATCCGTCAACCTACAAATTTATGTGTTCTTATGACATTTCAAGCATTTTTACCTGCGTCCCTCAAGCTGAGATTATTGATAAATGCGTTCATCCGTATTCAGTTACAACTCACGTTCGTCCTTCTGAAGTATTTGTCGAACTGATGTAATCTGCCCCGACATCCGTTGATTTTAGTTTCGACTTCATCATGGTTTTTCAATGGGTTCTCCTTAGGGAAGTAGTATGGCTAATATTTTTGTGGGATTCCATGATGAGAGAGTATTTAATAAACCTTATGTTTATTTCCGTTATGTAGATGATACCTTCTGTCTCGTTAATTTGAAATTGTAGCGATTTGATTACTTTCGTCCCTTAATAATATGCATCCAGCTTTAAGATTTACACAAGAGAACGAGATTAAATGTTCTTTTCTTTTTCATGATTTTTCGTGATTTCATCTTTCCCTGGATTTTTTACTTCGGTTTACCGAAGATAAACATCTCCTGGTTTGTATATTGGTGGGGTTCTTTTTGTCCCAAAAAAGTAAAATCAATCTAGCTAAGATCCTTTCCCAAAGAGCCTTCATAATCCGCTCCAAAACTAAGTTCGATAACGAACTCAAGTTTATTACTTCCACGGTCTGTAATAATGCCATTGGATGTTGTTCAATCGGTGAAAAATAACAAGTTATAGGAGTTGAATAAAATTAAACCAGCAATAGTAAAAAGATGTTCCGTGTATATGCGCCTTCATTGCCTGGTTTCAGTTGGTGATAGATTTTCTAAATTGGTTTCGCTAGTAGTTCGAACTTGTTACTTTGCTATCAAAGCTCTTTGCTTTATATGCTTAAATTTCGTTTTGCACAACATCTACTCAAAGACTAGAGTCTGAAATTAAACAACACATACCTGCAAAAATCAGTAATTTGAACTATAACTTGCCAGGACATCTACATTCAATCTATAATGCACTCTCTGTGTAAACAGAGAGTGCATACATTTGACCACCAACTCATTTCCATTTTATTTTTTCCCGCTACAATTCTCCATATTTTTTGAACGATAATTATTTGTTCCTTGGATTTGGCGTTGTTGAGCGAGGTGAGAAACCGTTTGGCTAGCCTATTTTTCAATTTTATTTTAAAAAGATATCATCATTATGAGTGTTAATCAAAGTTTTTTGGTATTTTCATAACGGCAATTCAGTTTTGTATTATTAATCATATTTTCACACACACACACACACACACACACACACACATATATATATATATATATATAATTCAACTGAAAATATCGCTATTAAAATTGTGGAGCATTTTCAGATTTTTCTATATGGCGTTCTCCAAAAGCATTGCAATTTTAAATAAAAGGTATTGTTTGAGAAAATTTTATTTGTATTTTGGATGAGTTTTAAATTTTTTCCGTATATTGCGATCCGATACATCTTTCTATTAGATTGATGCAGCTTGCTGATGTCGAGATTTTTAACATCGGAACAACACTTATAATGCCAATAGTTTTTGTGAGGAGACCAGTAATTTCGTTTTGATTTTACAAAATTATATTGCTGGTAAATCTTTCTTTATTAACAATTACATATTGATGCATATATAGGTTCATATTTAGTTTATTCTGATAATATTCTGTTTTTACTGATAGTATGTTGTTACTTTTCTAAACATTTACTACTCGTAATTTTGTTAATTAAATATATTAGTGTTATTTGGATATGAAAAGGAATTCCTGTTACTTAATATGAAAATGTATTTTTATACTTACATAGTGTTTTGATCATAGTTTGGAAGTGAAATATTAGCCCATACTCGGGACCTTAACAGATGCTACTCCTGGGTCAGGGTTTATCTAAAAACAAAAGTAATTAAGATGCACTTTAACGCTGTTCAATATCTCTTGAACAGAGACCTTGCTGCCAGATGCAGTTTATTGTCATGACCACGACGAATATATTTACATCATACAAGGCATCTAATGGTTGAGAAGAGGAAGTCTCAATCGACATTTAATCTATTATTTAACCCCTTAATAGAAGAAAATAAAAATTTATTTATGAGTGGTTGACTTTCAAATAATGGTGACAGCCTTGCTAACAACACTTTTGCTAATATTTTCTTCGGAACAAATTAAATTGGATACTTCTGTATGATTGAAGCCTTTGAGATTCACGTATTGTTTCCTTAGTTCCAAAATGCGTAATATACTCTGGGTTCTTTCTGATTCAAGACATGTTTACCAGAATGAGAAAAACAACTGGTTATTGAATTCTGTTTGAAGGGAAATATTTTTAAAGGTTGTCTCAATGTCATTTGATGCTTTATCGTTCATTATTATTTATTTCTCTTCTTTATGTTCGTTGTTACTTCTTTATGGACACAAAATCTTTAAAGATCACGTATATATTGATACATGTTTCATTTTTGATTGTCTATTTAGCTTAGTATTTTCTAGTTTGAAATGCAACACAATGTTTATTTGTCTATTTTGAAGAGATCCGATGCTACTATGTTGGTTTCAGTTAAATGATTTTATGCTGATTTCTTTTGTTTTTTATTTCAATACGTTATTTATGTTTCTAGCGTATTTAATATGGTTTCCGAACTTCCGGATATGTTGCAACATTAATTAGTTCACGTTTTAAAATTTCTATGCTAAGCGCTTTGTCATATAAAGATTCTAAATAGTTCTTACGATAAGTATGTCTTAATTACTGACAATATGACACAATCGCGAAGATGCAAATTAAACACTGATACATCTTATGTGCCTATATAGCGCATATGTACAAACATATTAACTAAAATATTACCTAAAACTATAAAATGTAAATACATCGTTTCCCTACTCATATACTAATTTTGTAATAATGATCACTCAGAAAACACAGTAAATGCATAAAAAAACACTCAGTACATTTCCTTTGTAGGCTGAGAAACTGTTGCGACAATTAAGAAATATATATATCTGTAGTGTTATCTGTAATCTTTAACTATAAAACTAGACGGACATTAAAGAAAGGTACAGCAACGGCAGAACAGCTCTTGCTGTGTAAAGCTTAAAGAACAAAACCAAGCTCATGTTATCTTTCTAGCTGACACAACCATCTCTATTGCAAACATCAGAGAAATTCTTCAGGTGCACCCTGGTAGTTTAAAGTTATGCAAATAATATTCTAAATTTGGTTTACGGCATATTTGGCTTCACAGAATTCATACCCGGTAGACTAAAAAGTTAAAGAATTGAGCGGAAATCAATTCCTGGACAAGAGTTTTCGCCCAGGTTATTGAAATAAAAGGTCCAATTCGCTTATGGCTGTCAAGAGGCAGCTACACATGCCATGAAACAACTTTTGGTATCATTACAGAGAAGGAAGTAAATATGTCATTGAAAAGATGTTTTAAACATTGAAATTTGTTCTTTCTAATATTCCTATCTCTACAATTAAATAGGTGTGTATGCAAATCACATTCAATAAAACGGAAGGTAATTTTGCGGCATCTTTCTCCTCGACGATGATATTTTGTAAATGCTGAAAGCAAGTTTAAAATAAATGTTCCAATGCCATTTTAAGATATTTGGCTTCTGTCCCTTTACGCTCTCACGTTTATTAACTAGCAATTAAGCATATACAAATATAACACAGTCAAAATTAACTGTCAAATTATTAGAAACCTAATATTTATTTAAAACAAATTATTTGATAATTTTTACATGGTTAATGGATGAATAGTTTTTTTTTTATTGTATATATATCATGACTAAACATACAAATGAGTATTTTTCATCTGCTGCCGAAATCATTGACAATCTGTCGCACTCTATCTCCCCCACACACAAGATTTTATTTTGCATTGCTCTGAACATTTTGATTTCGTGTTGTATTTCACATGTAGAGGTTATTTTGTTCTTACACACACACAAGCACACATACAAAAACGCACACATACATACACACACATATACAATATATATATATATATATATATATATATATATATATATGTCAAAGAAAAGAACATAAACCACTTACTTGATACTTAGGTTTCGACCACGCTGATTTCTTCAGATCTCTTTGTCCTTGAAGATATCAGTGCGATCGATACGTCGGTAGCAGGTATATGGTGTGTGTCCTGTTCTTTAACATATCTTTATCTATGCATATTCAGTGAATTTTGGTTGAGCATTGAACGCTTTTTTGATCAACCGTCCGCTAGTCCGACCAGCCATAATTTTACCAGTATATATATATATATATATATATATATATATATATATATATATATATATATAAAATTATTACTTTTTGCATGTTCACAATTTTTTCCATACCAGTTAAATAAAAATATAAAAAAGAGAAAATTATTTTATAATGAAAATCATGTTTCTTTGTATTTTA
Source organism: Ascarosepion bandense (assembly GCA_037127315.1). NCBI lineage: Eukaryota > Metazoa > Mollusca > Cephalopoda > Sepiida > Sepiidae > Ascarosepion > Ascarosepion bandense. The sequence continues at coordinate 1,703,548 of JBBBDQ010000862.1, read as the reverse complement.
TGTGCAGTTTGTAATATGTTACATTTCCATACGGCTTGGGGGAAAATGTTTCCAGATATTAACAATGACTAAATTTCTTTTTTAGTTGTTTCTCATTTAGGACAATATATTAACATTATTCATAAATCCTATGGAAGTTTGAAAAATATATTTAACTTGCATAACATAATTTAAATGAAAAGCATTAATGCTTGCGTTCGTATATATTTCATTTAGTTGCATAACATTTTTAGTTTAAAAAGGTTTAATTTTTAAATGACCACTCACTGGGTTCAAATAAATTGCCCATCAAGTTCTATTGTAAACCAAATCTTTCATCTTAAAATGAAAGACCCTGTAAATGTAAAGGTTTAAACATAAAGTTAAAAATTGTAACGAGCGATTATTGTATCTCTGCCTACTTTGTATTTCACATGCGGAAGTCATTGTATTGAAAATTGATATATGCATATACAAATACACACACATACACACACACACACACACACACACACGCGCATATATATATGTGTGTGTGTGTGTGTGTGTGTGTGCGTGTGTGTGTGTGTGTGTGTGTAATTCTTCCTCTAATGGTCTTTATTAAAAACAAACAAAAAATTATCAGCAACATGATTTGCTCAATAGAGCATCATCGTGAAATATGTAATCGTTTCATTTAATCGAATGAATATCATTTGTTTGTAAGTCTGAGTTTTGTTTAACAGCATATATATTAATGGTTAACTATTCATCCATATCTGGGACATTAACAGTGCCACCATTCCTTGTCAGGGTGGACCTGAGTACGACTGCAATTAAAAGTTTGATTCATGCTCCTCACAACCTCCTAATCAGAGGCCTTCTGTCGGATGTAATTTACTATCATACCCAGGACCTGGATGAACATGAAAGTTTTTTTTTTGTATTTTTTATTTTACGTATAATTTTACTGCTCTTTGTAAAGACATGTTGCAAAATAAATTAATAATATATTTTAATAAAGTTAACTTTTGTGTCTTTATATATATTTGAAAGTGTGATAGGGAGAGAATAATATAGAGAAGTAAATAATAAAAGAAAGGAGTGTTAAAACACCTAAAATACATAATTATTTTAATAGTAATTTTAATAGATACAGGTAGCGTAATAGACTTAATTTAGTAAAAAATATTTATTTATTTTAAAGGAAATTTTGCGATCTCTGTCAGAATTCGAATTTGCCTCAACCCAAATACGGGTGTGCACTAAAATAATGTCTAAAGCGCAAAATAAATGAAATTCCTAAAAACATATTCAATATATATATATATATATATATATATATATATATATATATATATATACACATACACTCATGACGAAGTAACAATTTTTCATGTGACGCGTTTTGTCTTTAATGGTATAATCATACTGCACGTTTTAAGTTGGTGCGATTACATATATTTTTTTAATCGTGTCACCTTAAGCAAGGCATTCCACTGCCACTATGGCGCAGGGGGTTACATAGAGAAATTGGGTATAGGAAATGTCAGGAGGGTGGTGACAGACAACTTAGGATGTACATAGAGGGAGAGTTGGAGACAGTGGGTGTGAGTTAGTGTGTTAGGAGGTGTCTATTGACATTACATTTAAACTCCTGGGGGTTGCAGCCGTCGGGGAAGCAAGCATGCGGTAAGGAATTCCACAGGCGAGAAGTGCGAGAAAAGAAGCTGTTGGAGTAGAAATTGCGGTTACATTTCATCGGTTTCACTGTAAAACGGTGGGACCTAGTTGCCAATCTAGTATCTCGCGCAAATTCACATCTAGGGGGCACCAGTGATTTAAGTTCGTCAGAGCAGATGCCATGGAAGTACTTATAGAAGAGCCACAGGGAAGCCACGTCACGCCGTTGAGAGATTGACTGCAGACGGTCACTCAAGTCAGTCTCAATCACATTACAGATTCTTCGCTGTATTTTGTCAAGAACCCTAGGGAGAATAGCAGAGGCGCCCGACCAGATGTGGCAGCAGTACTCAATATACGGGCGGATGGTGGATTTATATAACTGTAGGATAGATTCAGAGAGCCGACTTTCATAGCAGCGGATTTAGCAATGGATTCGACGTAGTCATTCCACTTGAGGTCCGCTGAGAGTGTCAGGCCAAGCAGGCATATTTTTTTACTCTCTGGGAGGCAAGCCTGTTCCATACTAATGGGAGGGAGGTGCGGTTGTCTGTGGTGGTTAATTAATTTCGTTTTGGAAGAATTGAATTTTACGAGCCATTTCTTACCCCAATCCACCACGAATTGGAGGTCTTTTTCAAGCTCGGCAGCGAGCTTTGCCTTGTCATCAACACCAGAGTTTTGATCGAGGCGAGAGTAAACGGTGGTATCATTAGCGTACATGCCTACTTGTGATCTTATGGCGTCGGGGAGATCATTGATGTAGATTAGAAAGAGCGTAGGACTTATGATGGAGCCTTGGGGGATACCCGCGTTTGTAGGGTAGTTCTGGGAGTCATGTCCGTTTAATGCGAACGAGTGATTCTGGGTAATTTCTTTTGTATGCAATCGAGCCGATTTCATTTATATTTTTTTCTTTTGGTTTCCATCATTTTTGTTATTACTAATCCCACGTCGTGATAATAGCAAATCTGACAAAAATATTGACATACCCTAACAGCCAGTGACCAAATTTATTTTCAGGACATTACTATCAAGAGACGCTCTAGAAATTTACGTTGTAGTGAATCATAGTTTTCTGCTTTGATGAGAGTACAATATTTATGTCAAAAGTTTGGCTAGTCTCGTTACGGAGATCCACTACTGTATTTATTATATTATTTTGTATAATTTCCCTTTTGTGTTCAGATAATAATTTATTTAGATTCTTTGAGGTTTCCCCTATCTGTATTTGGATGGTTCTAATGGTAATTACGAATGTGTTTGGATTGCTCACTATTGATGGCTACGTTATGCCACCTTTCATTTTCTCACTAGGCCACAGGCTCAGAATGGTGGCCAAGATTCAGGTTTTTTAGTAGGTAGGAGCTCAAGAGCGTTGTTGCTAGCCGATCCCATGTCTAGTAACATATTGTACACCATGCTACACAAGCAGGTCAACCCATGGCTGTCATAAACTACTGCGACATAACACCTCTCCTATTATTCCTAATTCTCTGCACTGCAACGCACTTTATTGTATGTAAGGCGTAGCTGAACGTGAGTACAACAAAACATTTGTAACACCAAATATGAACTGAAGGCAAAGTATTATGGCAGTACACAGCACCTTAATGAAAGATATCGTTCAGATGAGTCGCTGGAAATTCCGCAGGGATCTGGAGTTTGCCTTTGAAGACAATGGCTGTTTTATTGAATAAATTTTCACTTTATTATTCCAAGATATTTTCTACAATTTTGGTAATTATATATGTTAAAATAAGTTGTCAGTGATATTTTCATTTTTGCTTAATTTAGATGACAATTTATCCAGCGCACCGTGTATCGAAAAGAATGATGTACAGATGAATACCAAAAATCGATTTTACAAACGCTAAGAAATAAGTAAAAAATATTCATCATTCCTTTAGGAAACAGACAATCGAAAAAAACCTACACCTACTTAGAGGAGATTATACCTCTTCTTTTCACGCCTGAGGGACATAGACGAAAATTCTCTCAGTGAGAAGAAGCCCTAGCATAAAGATATTTTGCCTGAAGCTATGGCACAACAGAGAAGACATTTCCGATTCACTTCCGAAAAAAGCTTTGGGCTAATTATAAATGGAGTTTGAAATAATTAGGATGAAAATAAAGGAAAAATAAAATAATAATAAAAAACACTGGAGATTTAGTAATATTCGATTGCTGTTTTTTTTTTTATTTTGTCGTATTTTTATTTCGTTTTTTTCCCAGGTGAAAAAAAATTAAAGATCAATCTCACTGGCAATACCTGCCTCACCCGATTGTCTTCGATTTGTTATACTGAAATGTCTATTTATTTCGATATATTAGTCCCAAGTATAAAGACTTAAGCAACCATTAAATCAACTTGAGTACTAATTCCCACCTCAAGTCAAGCAACGTGAGTTCTGGTCAAATTATTTTATGTTTATGAAATTTTAGTAGTAGTAGTAGTAGTAGTACTAGTAGTAATAGTAGTAGTAGTTCCATTGTATAATAAACAAACGCTTACTCTGCAATGATGCAGACTGCGCATTAAAATTAGATATTATTATTATTGTTTTCATCATAATTCAGTTTCTGCTATGATCACACTACTTACAGAACTCTGTAAAAAAATAAGGCAGGTCATGGTGTGTTGTTATGGCTACATTTCATATTTCTTCTATATTCAATAACATCTCTATCGGTAAATAGACAGAGTTCTGCTTAGTGTGTGACCTGTATTTAACAAACCATTTTTTCTATAACTCTTAAGGTAGTGTTTACATGTATTCTTTCAATGTGTTCTTTTTTTGTTATTTCAAGAGCACCTACTATTACTGGTAATAATCTTGTTTTCAATTTCCAAATTTTAATTTTTTGTTTGCAAGGTCTTTATATTTTGATAGTTTTTCAAATTCCTTAGTTTTTATGATACAATTCACTGGGCAATCGATATCGTTCAGTAGGCACAATATTATTTTCATTTTTTGATAATTATGTCAGGAATTTTTCTTCAATTTTTCTTCTCTGTGTATTATTAAAACTATTATTATGTTGTCATTGTTCGTCATATTTCGATTTCTGCTATGGTCGCACTAACTACCAAGTGTGAAAGACAAACTAAGGCAGGTCGTGGTGTGTTGTTATGGCTCTATTTCATCAATTTTCTATCTCTCCTATCATCCCTAGGGATACATAGACAAATTTCTCCTTAATGTGTGGGATGTAATAAACAAGACATGTTTTTTGTATATCTCTTAAGCTGGGTTTCCATGGATTCTTTCAATGTGATGTTTTGTTCCATTTTTATCATTACAATTGCACCTACTATCACTGGCACGATACTTGTTTTCAATGTCCACATTTTTCTAATTTAAAATTCCAGGTCATTATATTTAGACAGTTTTTTGAATTCCTTGGTTGCTATATTACAAACCGTTGGACAAGCCATATCACTTAATAGGCAAGTTTTCTCTTTCTGGTTTTTAACAATTATGTCCGGCCTACTTGCTTCAATTTTTCTGCCGGGTTAGATGGTGTAATCCCATAGAATGGTGACCCCTTCTATTTCTGTAACCGGTGCTGGGTGATGTTCATACCAGTGTTTGCCTACAGCTTTTCCATAATGTTTGCATATTGCCCAATGTAAATATTGCCCAACTCTATCGTGGCGATTTTTATATTAATTTGGGGCAAGTACAGAACTGCCTGAGATTAGATGGTCTATTGTTTCTTGGTATTTATCACAGAACCTGCATTTTGCATTCACATAATTATGTATAATATTTGCCTGAAAGTTCCTAGTGAAAAGTCTTTGGTCTAGCGCTGCAAGAATAAAGCCTTCAGTTTCAGACTTTAATCCAGATGCACGTAACCATCGATGAGTTTTAAGTTTATCAACATTGGATTTATTAGCACGGTCTGAATATTGGCCATGCAGAGGTTTGTCTTGCCAGCGTTGTTTCATTTATTCAAGAGCTTTATCTTTGGCTTTCATTTTTATATTTTTTTCCGCCACAATTGGTTCTTGGCATCTGTTTTGCTATTCTACAGAATCTACTAAATGTAAATCTTGTTTGTATTTACTGCATTCTTTTATTATTGAATATTTTCTCTTTCTATTTTCATGTTGTTTGACTTATTGTATCATTTAGGTCTTTGTTGTTTCTATGTATGTTGGTAAGCCAATAGTTGTTGTCTTGTATGACATTTCTAGCTGAATAAGACCTCTTCCTCCTTCTTTACGGGGTATGTATAGACGGTCTACATCAGCCTTTGGATGATGCATCTTATGCTTAGAAAGAAGCTTTCTTTTTTTAGAATCAATGGGCCTGATGTCGTTTAGCGTCTCGTTTAAGATGCTGAAACTATATTTGACACATGGGTTGGCAAAGCTATTAAAAGCCATAATTCTGTTCTGAGAATTCAATTCAATTATTAATACCAATCGTAGCCTTCTATAGTACTCTTTACGAACTATTTCTTTCATTTGTTTTCTTTTGTGAATTTTTTCACTCTCATTTACACCTAGGTATTTATAAGCTACTCTGGCTTTAATTACTGTATTTTTACAGCAGGTTCGAAGCTAATTGAGGTTGTTTGTTGTAGCGATCCACGTAAAACTGTAGCTTTAGCACATTTATTCAAATTGAATTTCATTCCATTGTCTTGGCTGAAGCATTTTACAGTTTACAGAAGACATTCTAGCTCGTTATCATTCTTAGTATGCAACTTTAAGACATGCATGTAAAAGAGATGGCTTATTTTCTTTTGGGTTATTTTATAACCACATTCTGTTTTGTTAATTTGACTGGTTAGTGCTATTAATGATATGCAGAATAGTAGGGAGACAAAAAGTCACCTTGAAATATACCGCCTTTGATGTGTATTTCGCCAGACTCATAGGTTATATTATTGGAGTAGATAGACTGAACTGTCGCCCGGTTCACACTCCACCTACGTCTATTGAACAGGGGTAGAGGCTCATCCCTTGTTCCCTGTTTAGGATGTGGTTTCCGGCTTTCTCTCTTCCAATCTATTCAATTTTCCTTTTTTTTTTTCAATTGGACTCGATAGACTGAACTATCGCCCGGTTCACATTCCACCCACGTCTATTGAGCAGATGTAGAGGCTCATCCCTTGTTCCCTGCTTAGGATGTGGTTTCCGGCTTTCTCTTTTCCGATCTTTTCACTCTTCCTTAGCCCCCTGCACACCAGTGGCCTTACCGCCTTGCCCGGGGTGATATGATTAAAAAAAATGATTGATGTTAATGGTTGTTTTCCATATCGACATACATTGTTTGATGAAATTGATGATGACGGGTGATATATTGTACATATTTAAAGTCTTTGAGATCCCGGAATGTGGTGCACTATCAAACGCTTCACGGTAATCTATCCAGACAGTACTAAGATTTTTCTTTGCATTGTAGCAGTTTTCTAGGATCATTCTCTTAATAAGCAATTGCTCTTTACATCCGTAACAGCCACGTTTGCACCCTTTTTGTTCAAGCCGTAGTGTGCCATTTCTTTCCAAGAACAAATATCTCTGTTTTGTTAAAATAGATGCTAATAGTTTGTTTGTTGTCGGAAGGCATGTAATTGGTCTGTAATTTTTCGGGTTGTTTTATATCACTCTTCTTGGTTAGAAGAAATGTAATTTATTTGGTCAGCCATGCAGGAATTTGAGTGCGATCGTTAACCATTTCTTGAAGTTCTTTGGCTAGTTTTTATGTGCCGTATTTAAATAATATAGCCAAAAGTTAGAAATTTTATCTATTCCTGGAAATTTCCAAATGTGTGCTTTTTTAGTGGATATTTAACATACATTTCTGTGATTCCAGTCCATGTCTGTTCTGGTTTATTTTTCATTCTTTCTATCTCTTGTGCAATCCAATCTACTACTTTGTTATGTTCTTTAGAGCAAGCCCATATTTTTTCCCAGTACTGTATAAATTCTGGCACTTTGGGTTAACTTTCACACCATTATTATTATTATTATTATTATTATTATTATTATTATTGTTGTTGTTGTTATTATTATTATTATTATTATTTTTGTGTGAATTTTATAATACGCCAGTAAATTAAGTTATCTGACATGTCACAAACATGATTTACAAAGAATACACTTCATCGAAAGAGCCGATTGACCTTATATTTTTGTCAAGAAACTCACACAATTTACTAAAACTGATCTCAGTTTTCTTATCTCTTCATGAATCACAATCTTTTTGTTTTTTCGTATTGACAAAATAATGCAATCTCAGTTTTCAAATCAGAGTAATTTGCCACATTTGAATTGTTACATTTGAATCATTTACCATGCCCACATCAGTAATATAGCAATCTGTGGTGCCTTCATCTAGCACATGATATGCGGAGAGCGATGGTTTTTTAAGTAATCATGTGATAATCTTACGAAATCTTCTTGACATGAAAAATCTTACGGCATTGCTATTCGTCGCATTTTCTGATATACGTCGTCTCAGAATAAATTATATATATATATATATATATATATATATATATATATATATATATATATATATATATACTCAAGTGGAATAAGCGAGAAATGAATGAACATTGTGAACATTGATGGTGTCGATTATCAAAACAATGTAAATGGCTTACTCTTAATTTATTGCATATTATTGATATGCCTATTGGTACTATATATTGTATTTTAATGGATATGAACTCGGAAGAAGCGATCGGAATGCAGAGTTCGATAGATTAATTCACGCGCAAATTCGGACATTCATGAATCCATCTCTTCTCTTTCCATGGATAGAATTTCAGCATTTAATGGTCTTGGATGGTAACCAGTCTACTGCAGAAAGATATGTCATTCTACTACAGGAAAATATTCAAACGCTCACTTCTACCATACATTGTGTAAGCATGGAAGTATAGGCTTATAAAATTGACAACACATTTATAATACCCACAGACAGTAACAACAAAAAGTAATCAGGCAGATAACATAATCAATTGCTACGAATTAATATTTTATTTATATTGATCCAAAATTGCCTGCAGGTTATAATGTAACTTTGAACACGGATGCATCCAAAAAAACTATAAAATGTTAGGATCTAAATGTAGAAATCTCAACATCAATAATTCAAGTTATAGTTAGAATTATCAGTTTAATTGGACTCACTGAATGAATAATATCATTAAGCCATTTCCGACTTTAAGTTGTATTGGTATAAAAAAATAAGGAATTAAAATCAACCTTCTTCTTGTCTTTTACAAAAATTCACAATGACGTGTGAAATCCTGGTTTTCCCAAATAAAAAAAGGACTGACCTTGTGCTTAAACAATTCAAACTCAGATTACGCAAGTAGGTGTTAAACTGAATTTTGACCAATGGGAGCGACTTGCAAGGTTGAGGACTTAGCGATACAGTGCAAAATTCTAAGATGCTATATATAAATGACCTCTATTAGCATAACGTAACTTCAACTTCAAATCGACTCGAAGATAAGGTCAGATCGCACTTTGTTCTCTTTCTCTTTCCTTCTCGTGTGCTGATTTCTTTTACTTCTTCTTCTTCTTTCAAAGACATTTATACCAAACAAAAACATACATACGCACGCACGCATATACTCTCCCAACTATTACTACGACGAACAGTTTCTATAAATATTGATACCTTTAACTTTCTCATTGAACACGAACTCTACTCTTAACTTCTTAATAATGTTTCAAATTGCACATTAAATTCTACAACTTCTGTTATTCTTTCCTTTTAGTAATTTTCTATTTCAACATACAAAATGTATATTTTTATTCTTACACTGTTTCACACAACTCCACACATTCCAACCTGCCGACAGCTAATCTTCTGATGAAAACATTCTTACAACTCTGATGATCATAGTTCTGCATAAAACTTGTAAGCTGTAGGGGGTTAAGTCATTTCAGACAAATGGCCGAATTAATAAAAATTAACCAGCTCTCTACGACTTCAAAGAAATCAATGGAAATAATAATAATAATAATAATAATAATAATAATAATAATAATAATAATAATAATAATAATAGTGGTGATGATGAGAAGAAGGAAGAGAAGGAGAAATATCCAAAATTAAATCTGTGATTTATTGAATTATAGTACAATTCTAAAACATCTAATAGAACATGATTATCATCTAACACGGACCTTAAAGCACGGCTAATTATAGGAATATATAATTCAAAGATGTGCGTTGTGGTGTAATGGATATCGGTTAGGAACGAGAAATCGGCGAGTCGAGTTCAAATTCCAGTTGAATTCCTTGCATTCACTTACGCGCAAATACCCTTCGGAAAGGTATTAACCCAACACTTCCCTCCAGTTATGTGTTAAATAACAGGACATATTGAGTGCTAGAGCCTCAGCGCGTAACCAATCTACCGAAGAAATTTTCTGCCCAGACATGATCGCCCAACCGGGTATCACGTATGGCACTTAACTGAATGATCATCTAAAGCGGAAGTTACCTTCATGACACATGTATATTTAAACCTATGTTATAACTATATTTTCAGACTTGCGACGTTTGTCTAATATATTCTTACATATAAATATATTTTTGAAATGTTAAAAACAGTTTAAAAGCATATCTACCAGCATAAAAAAGGAAAAATGAATCTTTCGATTTGTAAAAATATGTATTAGTTCTTACCTCAAAGAGCACAACTTCCAAAATAAATACCGACATTGATGATGGGCAAAATCACTGTTTAAAAGTTATGCCAATACACAAAACATTGCTATGAGTTTTCCCGCACAACCATGTAGATAGGGAAAGCTTTTACTAAATCTATTAAATGAGTCAGTTTAGTGATTCATGAATGAAAAGCCTGCATAATGCTGCTGGCCACCATTACTGAATAGCGGTTTTTGTTGCAGGAGAACAGGAATAAAAAAACACAATTTACAGCAATCTACACTAGTCAGATATAATATTTATCCGATTTATATCTGAAGGCATCCAAAGAGTTTGTCGCCGCCATTGAATATGTAAGATGTGCCTCACTTCAGATCATACATAATAGACTGAATTCAGTGTCCTTTAAAAATCTATGTATACTTAGATTTTTCATGACATATTAGACTGAGTGAAGATCAACAATTCTCTTGAAGTAATCAGTTTTGTCTTCTCTGGTTTCTCCGCTTTGCAAACACCGTAAGAAACGGAATTACAGGAAACATATCAGAAAATAGATAAACTGTTTCGCAAATGAGTATGTGGCATCCACGTTTCAGATGCATGGTCCGAGGCTGCTCATACACATTGGCCGAGGGTAATATCAATGTAATCAATAAGAAACTATATTACACATAAAATATTAAGCTTTATTATCATTAGTTGTGGCGATTTCCTTAGTGTATAAAATGCTTTGTTATGAAGCATGGCGTTTTGAACACCATCATGTACAGGGAGAGATGTATGAATTGTTATCTAAATGACACAAAAATAAAAAGAGCACTGATGTCAATTTTAAAAGATAATTTTACCAAAATAATTCAAACAATATATTGAAATACAAAAAGTTAGTTTTATTCAGTAAAGTCGCCATTGGATTCAGCCAACCTTACAGGGGACTTCGAAAACTTCCGCATCTCTTCTGGGGAGTCTAATAGTTTAGATTAGTAAATGCTGCCATAATCCTTTACTTATATCCATATTTTCCATTAGAACAATTTTTGTTGATGTCACGCTCAACTGCATTTCACGCATAATAATAAAGGGGATTGCGGTCTAGAGAATTAGGTGACCAGTTATAAGGCGCGTTGCAGTCGCGTAAAATGTCTGACTAGCATAACTGGTTTCTTCTTGTATGTCATTGTGCTCAGTCTAGTTGCCAGATATAGGATCTTCTAGCAGTCCTCCTCTCGGCCCACGGGGGCATTATTTCATCTTGTCATTTGGTGTAGGTCTCCGTGTCGAGTCGGAGAGCCTGTTGGAGGATGAATAGTAGCATATTCTTATCAGCATTAGACTCATTTAACGTTTTCTGAATACTCTGCACTGTTTTCAGGTTGGCACACAAATATTCTGAAATTTTCGTATTGCAGCATCCGGTGTGAACGCCCAAAAAACAACATGCCTTTTCTAAAAGGAATTGCGCCATGGTGAATTTTTATTTTTTGCACTAACGATTCTCAACTGACCCTATTATGCTGTGCAGGCGGATCAAACAAACGTTCATGCAGGAAATTTAAAATATAAAATAGTAATAATTTACTCTTCGCACTCTTTACGTATTATAAGGTACAATAACACAGATTAAATATTTTGATTTATTATTCTGAATTATTGATCGAATTCGAAAAAAAATTCTGTCGGATAAATATTATTGTAAATGTAGTCTATGAAACATGATTTAATACAAAATAAAGTCAGACACATAAAATGGCATTTTTATTTTTTAATTTTGCTAACATTCTTTCAAACCTGTAGAGTTTGCTGAAAAATATTAATTGATAATATGCATCTTGAATATATCAGGTGACAGAAGATATAAAAATAAATAAAATTCTGCTTCGTTTGGTTTAGAAAAATACTACTTCTCTACTTCAACGATTTTAAAGTTTTGTACCAATTAATTTTAAAGTATGATATCTGATTATACTTAGTAAAAGCCTATCATTCAATAAGTCCCGGGCCTGACATATAGATGGCGGGACTAATAAAAATTCGTATATTTTTTATGACCTGTAAAATTCAAATGGCTCGTGACAAAATTAGGGCTTAATCTGATTTTTAGTTTACAAATTATAGTTAAGTGAATTTACCGTTGTAAAATTTCAAAACAATGGAAAAATCTGAATTTCCCTTGTTGATAATGCATTGCTTCTGGTGAGAAAAATAATATTCAAGCAAAACACTGGCGTTATTCGGATTCTTATGTGATGGAAACAATGTTTAAGAGGTTATAAGCGGACTTTAAACGATGTCGGACAGACACAGATGAAGCTGAACGCAAATTGGCAGTTATCCTTCTGTTTCGGAGGCAGTTCGGTGTTGGCGATTTGTTAAAGCTACACCGGTGTTAGGGAGACAGTATTTTTTTACGGTGCGCAGGAAACGGAATCCCGAGTAAAGCAGTGTTCCGGGTTCTACGTGGAGCGGCTAGGAGAACGGATAGAAGCGGTCATTATTTCGTCTACCAACTACATATCGAGAAGAAACAAATCCTACAGGATTTAATCAAATTAAAAGTCTCTGTGAATTTATTGGATAAATTAACCATGTATTAAGATCTGGAATAATGATTTAAATAAACATTGCACTAATCATCTAAAGAAGATTGATGCTAATCAATCTTAGGAAGTTTATAGGAGAATTTCTAAATGCTTTTGCTTGCCAAATCATTCTTGAATAAAAGAAAAATTATTAACTATCTACTACTTGGAAATGTCAAAAAATGTGTTACTAAACATATAAAGAATGTTTTAGACAATCTCACATCGAGTGTAAAGCAATTTAATTGTATTAAATAAAACCTTAACAATGATGGATCAGATCGGAATGAACATTGCAAAAATTCTTAGCATAGTCATACGACAAGCATTTCACGTAACGATCCACGTGAAATTACATTGATTGATTCGTTTTCTACAGATAATCGAACATTTGAATAATATTTAAACCACGAAAATATTCGCAGATTGTAAAATATGTTTCTTTTAGTTTATAATGATTTAGAGATTCAAGTCATACTAAGTAACACGTAACTGGGGGAGAGGAGATATATTCATACCTTTCTCAAGGGTATTTCACATAAGTATATACAAGAAACCAAAGGAAATACAAAGCAAGTAAGAAGATTAAAAATTCGAACACACTACATTGCAGATAGCGCAGATATAAACGTATGAGCCTGTTTCTCCCAAGCGATCACCCATCTAGGTACTGATCAGGCTCAACATTGCTGTAAAAAAAAAAAAAAAGGTAAAATACCGAAAAGGTGAACACATCAATAATGTTTTAGATTTGATAAGTAATTTAAATCCGTTGAATGATTACGCGAATACAACTAATTATACAAATGTAACAATAATTTCACTTAAGTAAACTGTGGCACACTATGTTATATTATCAATCAAACATGACTGAGGATATATCTATTCATGGGTATGCTTGAATATTGGTAGCTTAGAAATAATCAGATTTTCCGGCTCGATTGGTTTACTAAATTATTTGCCTTCATTTGTAAATATGTTTTACACCCTATAACAATCGTGGCAAAACTTTTACCAACGATAGCCCCAGGGAAAAAGTTTTAAATTTCACTAAAATAGATTTCAAGAAGAAGTAAAATATATTTCACATGACCTAAATATTTATTTTCAATAAGGTATATAAAATACCAGATGAGTTGGACAGAAGCGATGTTACATATTTAGCATTGTCCAATGCCAAAGGAACCTAGACTATGAGATTTTTCTGTGCAAAAAGCGCAAAGATATTTTACTAAATTATTAATAATTAACTAATTTATAACACTAACGCTGATAACGAAATGAATAATCATAACAGCGACAAAAATAACACAGAAATTCATGAGCACTTAAATAATAATTGTATAATACGGAAAACAGCCTGTTTAGGCATGTTATTCTTGCATTAATTGCCTGATAATAAGATCATGTCAGATAATTGAGATACTGATGCCAATAACAAATAACAATGTTATTACTACTACAACGACTACCACAACTACTACTTGTACAAAGAAGAAGAAGAAGAAGAAGAAGAAGAAGAAGAAGAAGAAGAAGAAGAAGAAGAATAAGAAATCAATAATTACAATTGTAGTTGAAGCCTTAGGGTTGATTTGAATATTTTCCGTTAGACTAATGTACCCAAAAGTACGGTTTAAACATGAAAAAGAGCCTTATCTATGGACAATGTGTGCTTTTTTTTTTCAAAATGTCCTGAAGCCATTTCGATCTTTATGTCTCTGGTTTGAACCCGGATGATGTTAAAAACAAAAACAACAACGAAAATAACAACAACAAAAAAGCAGAAAGAGCAATAACTACAAGCGGCACCAAGATAAAAATTTGGCGAGTTCTCTAGTGGCGTCAAGTCAGGAAATATGCATTTGACGTCAACGAGAATTGGTCTCTCCACAAACCAGCGAGTGCTGTGAAGAATAGGATGGTAGGATTTCCAAAACCAAACCGATCGTAAGTTAAGTATACGAAGTATAAAATTATTTTGTTTTATAGATTCATTGGAAGTGTTATCCTGGTGATTTCGTGATGAATATCTTAAAAGGAAATCAAATAAGAAAGTCTGCTATCAAGTGGTCCATATTGCTGTTAAAATATTGAGGAATATTTTTACTACCATATTTATTAGTGCGTTAGATTCTAGCTCCAGGACTGTAATATGGAGTTAATAATGTTATGTGACTAATAATAATAATAATAATAATAATAATAATAATAATAATTATAATAATAATCATAATCATAATAATCATAATAATAATAAATTTAAAACATTTAAACTTGTGTTAAAATGCACTGCGTGCCAGAATTATATGCAAACTGATTTTTTTGTTCTAACTCCGAGAGTTTTTCATATAAATTCGTAAAACTTGGCACGTTATATGTCAACACTAACACATGTGCAGATCTAAAATTCTAAGCTAATTTGTGCAATAGTAAACAAATGGCAGCCATTTTGGTGACTTGCAGCCTGTTTCAGTGTGCAACCCTATATGCAAGCTAGAACGTAAAGGTGTTTTGAGTCAAGCTGAGAAGTCTAAAATTGTCCAAATGGTTTGTAATAGCATATCTATCTTTGAAATAGCCAAAGAAGTTGCCCGTGATCATCGTCCAATGAAAAACTTTGTTACTTACCCTGAACTTTGCACAGATGTTCTGAGAAAGGGAAAATTCATAAGAGAGCACCTGTTTATTATCGAGCAATGAGTTTGATCAAGAGAGAAGTCCATCGTAACCCTCTTGAAACTAGCAAAAAAATTTTTGAAAACGCTGGTGTTCCTGATGTGCCCAAATCATCTCGATGCCGTATCCTGAGGACGATTGCAAAATGTGGAAAGCCAGCGATTCGCTCTCCATTAAAAGATATCTACAAGAAAAAGAGGATGAAGTAGGCAAGAAATCACATGAAGGTAAATTTTCAAACTGCTTTGTTCACCGATGAGTGTCGAGCAACCCTAGATGGACACGATGCGGAGGATAAAAGAATGGTACTGTAATGTGGGTCCAATTCCCCACCGGATCAGGCATCAACAAGAAGGTGGTGGTGTGATGTTTTGGGCTGCAATCATTGGTAATGAGCTGGTAGGACCATTCAGAGTCGCAGATAGAGTGAAAATGACTGCCAAAATCTACATTGACTTCATTAAGGATCACCTCGAATCCTGGCACAAGAAGAAGAATCTTTCATTCCGGAAAAGGATGGTTTTCATGCATGATAATGCACCGTCTCGTGCTGCAAAGATAACCAATAAATATTTGGAGAGTGTTTTGCCCGACATGGAAAAATAATGCAATGGCTAGCCTGTTCTCCAGATTTAAATCCCACCGAAAATCTGTGGAGCATCTTGAAAAGCAAGATTTAGTCCGGAGAAAAGCAGTACAACTCCAAGGATAACCTCTGGAATGCCACTCTGACTGCTGCCAATGACATCTCATCAGATGAACTCGAAAGTTTGACATCTTCAAAGGACCAAATGCTTTTTTCTCTTGTTAATAAAAATGGCAATTATATACAATATTGATTGTACTATGAAACCATATTTAAATTCTGTATTATTTTTGTTATCAAATTACATATTCATAAAATAATCAATGTTCTAATTTTCTGTCTCCACTTCACCATATTTGACACTTTAGCAATGATCTGGATATAAAGTTGGCACTCTGAAATAGGCTGCAAGTCACCAAAATGGCGGCCGTTTGTTTACTATTGCGCAGATTAGCTTATAATTTTAGATCTGCACATGCGTTAGTGCTGCCATATAACGTGCAAAGTTTCACTAATTTTTATTAAAAACTATTGGAGTTAGAACCAACAAAATCAATTTGTATATAATTCTGGCACGCAGTGTATTAGATAAATTTAATTAAATCACACATTTGGTGTTTAACATAAAATTAAACAAAATACGACTAACAGCAGTATAATTCCGTATTCTTAAAAATCGTGTACACACACACACACAAACGCACAAACACACATTTATGCACTCTAACTACTGGCGCATGATACACCATACGCTAAATGTTTTTCTTGGTCGGGTTTCAGTCCTTTGTAAAAGCAATCGGATGTCTAACAGTACTGATTAGCTGTGATACAGCTAAACAGATCTATCTGGGGATGGCTATATATATATGTATGTATGCATGTTTATAGTAATGCGTTCTTTTATCGGATTCGATGTATGGGATTCAAGCAACTCAAACTACTTCGCATATATCATTGGCTTATAATGGTGAGCGCTTGTTCAGTCGAATACAGGCAACGGGTCTCACTCTATACCTAAAAATACTCAACCCGAATTCAGAGTTGGAATTCCGAGTTGTTCTGTTCGTGAACCATTCGTCACTCATGCCTATAGGATCTGTTTTTTCTACTGTTCTTCATAGGTGGGAGGGAAAACGAATATTTGGACTCAAAAAATGAACTGAATATCATGAACCTGACTACAATTCGAACTCTCTGTTTCTCAATCTGAGCAGACAATTCATCACTCTACACTGCCTCTATAATATATATATATAAACATATATATATATATATATATATATATATATATATATATAAGTGTGTTTGTGTGTGTGTGTGTGTGTGTGTGTGTGTGTGTTCGTGTATGTGTGCACGAGCATGCTGTTATTCATAAAGTATGCAATTGACCGTTAAACACAATGTTCCTTGCTTATCTGCTAACCTGGGCTCAGATTATAAATTGTTTCCGTTGCCATTCATTCATTCTAATAATAATAATAATAATAATAATAATAATAATAATAATAATAAAAATAATAATAATAATAATAATAAAATAATAACATTAATATTAACATTAATAATAATGATAAATATTTAAAATGTATTTCTATATAAACGACGTTTATCTACTTATAATTGAGATGCCATATTGATTAATACTGTGAAATGTGGCCCAATAAATCCAGCTCCTTTGATGGCCTCCATACTTGGCCGATAAAAATGTCATAAGTTTTTTCTTATTTATACTCACAATGAATGCATTTATCACTGTCTTATTTCGCTATTTCTTTCATCTAGATATCATTGTTTAAACGCTTTTCAATTTTAACTGTCAGATATTGTGATTAATGATTTTTGAAGATTTTTGTCATGCAGAAAACTTCCTGAGAAAAGTATTAACTATACATCGAAAATGCTGATGAATTCATTAGATTTTAAATAGAATTCTAAGCAACAGTTTTTGAAAATATATTTTCTATGATATTCATGAAATAAAGACTCCGAAATTATAGCTGTGATTAATTCTAATAAAAATAAAATTATTAATTGAACTAATATATATAATAAGAATTATTCTCTTAGAGTAAGCGAAATGATTTAAAGAGAAAATTTTATTACTACCAAAATTTATTCATTACCAAAAATATACATTACCAAAATTATACAAATGAATTTGTGTTAATAAAAACAGAAATAATATTTTGACAATTCCTTGGAGATGAATTATATTATTATGGCGCTATAGAGGGAAATGAAATGATTTTCATTATCTTTAATTTAACAATGTGAAGTAATATATGTAAATATGCAGAAAACCAAGATATAGAATGAATGATAACTTAGGCAATGAGAAGATATAGATACTTTACTTGTTATTTGGGATAAATCATGAAGGTTACATTAGTGACAATCGTAAGCGTACTGGGCAACTGGTTAGGCGTCTCCCAAAATGAAGGTGTGTAGAAACAATTCAGAATGTTAAAGAGATATCAAAGAAGAAGATATATATATATATATATATATATATATATATATATATATATATATATATATATATATATATATATATATTCAAATACATGATGCCCTGCATATAACAAAACGTCGCTGAGAGGCATCGCCTGATTCTTGCTTACATGCTGAATTGCAGAACTGAAATTGGCTAATTCTCGTCTGTATAGGATTCTAATGGCGTAGGTTAAAATATAAATGTGAGAAAAAAATATAATGGTATATAATAAACTTGAATATTTTATTCTGTTCCGTTTCTTCATGAATTATCACACCGACTTTTTCAAAATATGGTAGACTACTTGTTTTTTTATGTGTGTGGGAAGTATTACTAGTAACCTAGGGTCGACTTATATACTTGAATTTCTAACAACTTGTTTGCTATCTCTTTAACATTCTGAATTGTTTCTACACACCTTCATTTTGGGAGACGCCTAACCAGTTGCCCAGTACGCTTACGATTGTCACTAATGTAACCTTCATGTAACCTGAGTCATGAATAGACATTCTTTAGTGCGTTTATATTCTCAGGAAGCACACTATTACGCAAGGAAGTTTGAAATGCTAGAAATAATAGTTCTACATGCACGTGAAAACACACATATTTATAAATAAATTGCAAAGGTATCTAAAAATGGCACAAAAACTTTTACATTTATGTTATTGACAATGACCGAAACCATCGGAAAGATTAAAATATTAACAAAAAGTAACATGCCATTTAGACTAGTCTTTTACGATTGGAAGACAAAGATACGGAAACTAATCCGGCGACACGAGAAATCTATAGAAAATATAACAGACAAAGCTGTTATCTGTAACGAAACCTTTAGAAAATATCTTTTGTTGCTTAGTTTCAAATGCATAAGAATGTTAGCTTCTTTGAAATGGCTATGTTTTTTTATGAGTTTGATTGTTTTGTTTTCTACGGATTATCAACTTATTCTCTACGTTTGCTTGTCACAAGTGTGTGATTATATTTTTGCTTGTCACAAGTGTGCGATTATATTTTTGATACTATAAGATTTTCCGTAATTCTGACGAGGTTTATATTTTTAAAATATAGTTTATAAACTGCTTTACAGAATCGATGTGAATTTGCACATAGATATCATATCGATAGTTTTTTAAAATGTGTAATGTTTGTTTAAAATTATTTTGTTATTTTTAATAGTTGTTGTAGTCAGTCGAAAAATCTGAACACGAACTATGACTAATATTAACTGTGTAGAAATCCTTTACCCTGTCAAAACCAATTCATATTATTTAATCTGTCAGGAATATTTACTATAAAATAATGGTTACTTCTTGCATCTGTAAAAACAAATTATCATAGTCATTTTTATTGGGTATATTAGTAACGTATATGAGCTTATGTATACCAATACTCAAAAATAATTCCAACTTAAATTTAAAATTCCAGCCGAAAAAAGTATTGCAACAGAGCTGCTTTTCAGTGAACCGTATAGAAGTGACAGCAATATTTCCTGTACGGACTCACATATATACGTTTATATAAAATACCCAAATACAAAATCATTGCAACAACTCAAAGATTAAATCAGAAATGTCAGCTACGGACATATACTCAGACACATATACATACAAACTTATATTAATTAACGTTACTGCCCAGCATACATCCAGACAAAGAAGCGTTTCCACGTAAACATTCACTCTCTCATATCTATTTAGAAATTGTCCAATTCTTTAATACACATGATGCACACACACACATTATCACATACATTTATTAACTAACATAACTGTCCGACGCACATCTAAACAGTATTAATCTCCAATGATACACAGACATTTTTATACACATCAACATGTGATAAGAATTAACTCAAAATCACAACATCCCAGTAAATTGCCTTTTTGTCGTTCTTAATTTATCTGTCTGTCTATGAAGAAAATTTAATGAAAGATTTGAGTTGTGTTAATGTTTAGCTGCTACGCTATTGTGGTTTTTTTTTCACTTTTCTTGAAGAAAAGGTATTTTAGCAAGGATTTTTTTCGTAAAATGCTCGATATCAAGGTAAAGATAGAGCTTTAATAGGATTACTACGGGTATTTTTCACTTAACTTAGAAGGGTAATTCCGACATCGAAGTTCCGTGAGATTACCATTATGACGTCTTCAACTGTCAAATCGAAATGATAGTCCTAAATGTGAATAAATCATAACGGTGCCCTCGCGAAACATCGAAGTCAGCATGACTCTGCAGAGTTAAATGACACTTTTCTCTGAATTATATATATATATATATATATATATATATATATATATATATATATATATATATACGTATAACTTTTCTGATTTTGCAAGAAAACCAATGATTAAGTTACAAAAACTAGTACCATAAAATTACTGTCCCTCGTTAGCCACTATATTTCGTCATCTTTCTACGTGGGAAAAACAACACGTCTTTTGAGTTTAAACACGAATTGACCTATTTTTAGCATCTTCATAATAATGAAAGTGATACTCAACCAGGCTATGTGCCATTGATCGGAAAGAGTATATATTTTTTTTCTTTTTTGCCTATGAAGCGGCTGTTTACACGTGACAAGATGCTGTTCGACATCTTGCAGATCTATCACGTATGTCTACCGATGCCTTAGCATTTGAATGATTTATAAAGTTATTAACTTTCCGAAACTTTTGTGTGATCAACTCCTTACGATCTTACAATTTGAGCTTGCGTCATGCATGTTTTAATGTAATAATTCCTTCCTATATTTCTCTTCAAACATGGTCGAAGCGTCAGAGTGGTCATTATTTTCAACATGAAAATGATTATTTTTAAAGCTTCTAAACAAATCTCTGCATGATGTTTGCGAGAGATCTTGGTCAGCGTAAGTCTCAACATGGATTTTGTGTGCTACACAGGCTATCGGCTTTGAGTGCTGACACCAATAACCACTAGGATGGGCAGAATAAACTAAACTTTTAGAAGAAACAAATACAGATTATTTGTGGGTAGTCTGTCATTTTTAAAAAAATTCAAATGTGATACTCAGTGCGGACGGCTAGTCTCAGGCTAGATCCTAGTCGAAACCAGATGTGATGCCTCAGCCTGACTGGCCGTCTGTCTAATGCGACACTCGTTCTCGCTGACGGTCGTGACGATCCCAGTTGTGACACTGCCACCCGGTCCTACGGTTGGTTTGGTCGTTGTCGCTGGTCGGGACGATCCCGTCCGATGATGTCGCCACAAACACTGGGATACAGGGCGTCTTTTGCAACAACGGGCTACTGTCCCATGTTGTGATTAGATCCAAGAGGTTTCGTCTTGCAATCTTACTATTCATCCCTTTTAGCCTGTTCGGACACGAGTGTACACTTGTGGTTTGAAAAAAAATAAACACGGCACCAAAAATAAAATAAAATAAAATAAAATGAACGAAGTCGAACACGCCTGGAGAGCTACGTAGAGTGTCTTTATATAAAGAAGAAAGAATGTCTTTCTTTTCCCAAGAATACAGTTGTCGAAAATGGTATTTACAACGGAGAAAATGATTTTTACAACGGAGAGAGAAATTTCGCCAAAAGCATCATAGCTTCTAATCGTTAAACGAAATGTTTTGCCTAAGTTTCGTTAGCGTTGAAATAAACAGATCTCTTCAAATATTCGCCAAAGTCTCTTCTCGTATTTCGTTAAAGACTTTTCATTAAATCCCTATAATCAGGATTGTCAACTTTCCTATGTAACTTCTAAAACAGCAAAGTTTTTTTCGGATTCTTATCGGATTTTAACGAGTCTGTCGAAGTTGAGCAAACGAAGAATCAGAATTTTCGATTCTCCCGTGATTAAAAACATTAACAATAACGTTGTTTCGGGATTCATGTCGATGACGCATTTTTCCAAATTAACTTCTTTGAGTAAGTTTGCGACAGGCTTCATTTGAAATTAACTCTTTAGCCATAAGTTCTATGGTGGGCAACCAGCCGTGGGTCATGGCTCCCCGGCTGGGCCATTTATCCCCCATTCGCTACATTTCGACTGATAGCTCTAACTCAAAAACTGTCACCAAACTGACAAAACTCTGAACTTTTCGTGTCGAGCATCTAATTTTATAATCAATTTCGGCTCACAGTTTTCGGCCAATGAAAATCGGTCTCCGCCCACTCAATTGCTGTTGTCTTAGCTCGAACAATGAGATTATGCAAACTCAAATCGAACTGAATCCAGGTCAGTTTATTTCGGACTGTTGTATTCAACAGTGGCCTTGGGCTCCGGGTGACCTTATCAAATCCCTTTGACACTTGTTTTGTCTACGCGTTTTCAGATTAGTTGGATCAACAATTTAACACCAAAGAAGAGAAATTTATATAAAAACATGAAAGACGAGAAATGTGTATTTATCCAAAATAACTGTATTTTATGCTCCCGTGTTTTTAGAAGCAATCATTATTTTTTCCTAATCTCTCATCGCGTGACGTAATAAAACATTAATAATATTACCAATATCAATTTCTCTCTCCGTTGTTTTAAACCAACCAAAGGAAAGCATCCCAGCGGGAGAAGGGAAAGCATCACCCTGTGAGATAGTGTCATACAAAGAACTGCATTTTTGCAATCCTAGAATGCAAAATCATTCTTTCTATTTGTTCCTGTCTAAGGCGAGGAAAATAGATTGTTTCATGCATTTCCCAAAGTTAAGTTAGTTAATATATGAAATCAACTAGAATTCAAACTTGGTTTTCTTATTACTCAGTTTCATAGAAGAGCATATTCGGTAGTCATTGATCAAGCAGCATGTACTCATGCTGATTGAACTTTATAAAATATTTTTCTTCACACTACTCGTCAGGTACATACCAGTAGCCGTTTTTGCTCTTTTCACTACTGATGGTATTTTTACTTTTATACCTGTAATATGGAATGTCAACATCTTTATCACATCATTCGGATTTGTGTAACACGTTGAACAACTTTCTGAATCTATTCAAGATATATCAATTGTAGAATTCGGCTTCAAAATTAATAATTCCTTCTAAGAGATTCCTTTGTGCACCGAGAACGATGAAATGTCATATTTTAAGGATGGAGTGTCGTTCTGTTCTGCATTTTTCTGTGGAGCTTATAATTTGAGCATCACAATTGTTAAACATTGGGGATGGAGTACTACACTTGAATGATTGAACACGCAATGCATATATGATGAAATATACGATAGATAGAGCTGCCTTCAATAACAATAATATAACCTGTTAATGTCTTTATTTCAAGAAATTTCATGGCCAGCAATTTAAAAGAAATATAAAAACTATATGAAAATACAAATATATTTGTTGCTCAAAAATCAAAAAACGCTCTATTAGTACTCTGAATAATCTTTATGTGTTGTTAGCCATAAATATTTAAAAAATTACGAGATATTATGTGACGAAAAAATACGTGTCCTGCTAACAGATACTATTTGTATATATTCATCCACTGGGCTTAAAATAGAAGTTAGCAATTTAATAGCGGTGTATTCCTTCTAATATATATATATATCATTTAATACTCCCCGTTGTTAGTTCGAGAGAAACATAGCCCAGGGAAAATTGCACGTGACGACACTAAAAATAAGTACATCTAATGAAATTAAACGGGAAATATGCCTATTTCGCGGCGATATGATGAACACAGTACCAACTAGTTCATTCAACAATTACTCAAAAGACTCTTTGTACGAAACCAATATTTAAATAAATGCAGATGAACAATCATGCTTATACATATACTTGATAATTCGTATGTATGTATTTGGGCTTGTGATGTGTCATTTTTATGAGTATTTATTTAATATATGTGTGCACGACACACACTCATAAATATCAATATACATATGTACTTATAAAATATATACATATACATTAAAATGTATTTACTTAATTAATTGTAAAACAAATACTTGGCGCAAGAGCCACACAACTTAAAGTGTTACTGAATGTTGTGATATAAACGTACAAGGAGAATCTAAGAAATGAAGTTTAAGAGAATATGTAAGAAAAAAGCAAAACATTTAAATCAAGACACAATGAGATTAATATTATTTTGAGCGTGGAAGCAATCTCTCGGTAGTCGTTAGTACAAAGTATTGATTCTTGTATAGAAGCTGACCGAATGGGACTTGCTCTGTCCTAATAGATTACGAAGAAAATATTTATATTACAACGAATTTTCATAAGAAGAGATGAATAATTTAAGCGAAATAAGTTGAATTGTCGTCGTTTAGCCTGCGAAATCATTCGTAATCAAGTGGTCTAAGACGCATCGAATCAATTAAAGATTTTGTTTATTTTGTTAAGTGTTGCAGGTTCAAATCATGCTGAATAATGTTCTTGGTAAAATCAGTTGAAGCAATTCCTGGGCTGCTCGAGAATCGGGTAGTCAAATCTCGTACCCATATAAAATTTCAAATAAGCCTTAACCAATGAAATGGCTTTGGAGAGTTTAGGGATACATTACTTTATGACGACAACTGGGATTCTGTCACATCTGCCTGTTTTATGGGAATCAACCTTAGAAATTATGTTCGAGACCAGAGAGTGAATTACGTATACGTCCTTTGTCTGAAGATGGGATGTATAATATTGTCCATTGGGGCTGTGAGGACATTTAATTTATTAAATAAGGTTTGGGTAGATTGTCTGCTGTTGTTTAACACACTTCTAAACAGCCTTCATTAGTCTTTTAGGAAAAATAAAATTTGCGAGTTGCTACACGCTGCTTTAATTTATCAGCAAACAAAAGCTTAGCATCATTTAGGATCCTCTACACTCAATATGGGCGCCTATTATAGTCAGACGCGTCACTACGGTAAACCATGAAATAGTGATTCTTGTGGACAATGTTAGCCGAAAATCAAGAGAGAACCAAACAATTGAATGAAAAAAATTTCTTGCTAAGAAAGAATCGATGCTATTTTTCACCAAGAAGTAGATCACAGAGGTACAGTCTTCAACGGGGAGACTAAACAATATAATGTTGCATATAATATGTTATATGAATGTGTAATTTTGTAATATATATTCCACAAAATTATGTGCTGAAATCCGAACTACCTCTATATAATTCGAATTAGATGTGAATATTAACATATCGATGTTACTCGCACCTCATTACAATTATAAGATTCCTCTATTGAAAACATATATCTGCTGCTTTAAATGCCTTTATCTGTAGTCCACTCTCAGTCAACCAAGCAGCTGATTATAATAGAACTCACAGTGTCATATGAGAACAGAATGGAGGCAGCTCAAATCTACAAGACTGAAAAGTATGCTGATCTGGCAAATAGCCTGAGGAGAGAAGACTACCAGGTCAAAGTCCTCACTGCAGAAATTGGAGTTAGGGGGTTTGTAGGAGCGTCTGCATACTGCCTCATGAAACAGCTCTCAGTTGCAGGGAGGGAAAAAACCAGAGCCCTGAAAGCAATGGCAGAAGCTGCGGAGTGGTGTTCAAGCTGGATCTGGTCAAGGAGGAATAAAATGAACTTCATAAGGCTTAATTTTCCTACAAATATCAGGTGTACCTTTGGCTAAGTGGTTAGTGCGGGGGTCTTTGAGTGAAAATGAGCATATCCAGAAGGTCACGGATCCTATCCGTGGCTCGTCCCGAAAAAAAAAAGATAAAAAAAGGGCAGCAGAGGGACATCCGGAGTCATGAACCGGGTGTGGCCCAACCCCCCTAGAGTGTCAGGAGATAAGGGCCGAAACACTTGCTTGACGGGGGCTTCTCTTCTGAGGACTCTCTGCTACCACGCTCTCCACGAGTTTCTTTCTACTCTGTCATTAGAATCTAGAGTATTCGTAACCATATAACAAGGCAAAATAATGTCACTGTCCCGCCTTTCTTTTTTTTGTTTTTGTTTTTATTTCTACGAAAATATTCATGCATTTTATTATTTTGTTTAGCTTTTAGCTAAACAAAATAATAATAATAAAATTTAGCCTTTTATTTCACAATTCCTATTGTTGGATATTTGCTTCGTAAAAGCGTTTGGATAATGTACGTAGCAACGACATGTTTGCACTTCTAATTTGCAAAATATTTAAAAATTTTGCAGAATTATTTCTAAGACTAAACAGAATGCATACAGATAAAAAAAAAAAAATGAACGATGCCTCAGATAATTTCATATCTTCTCACCGGACATCAGATATTTATTGTAAGGGGATTTTTAGACAATTAAATGTCTAACTAAGATTTATTATTGATGCCCACAAACTTTTCATGAAAAATATATACAAAAATAGAATATAGTGAAGGAAACTAAAAAGCAAAAATAAATATCTATTGACAGAAGTTCGAAATACGAATTGGAGACACTGAAATCATGCAAATGCAAAGATCTGCATTTATGAATATTAACATCATAAAAAATATAAAATTTTGCTGTTTTAACTCTGTAGGTTCACTGTTGTATATAGGATAGCAGACATTCCAATATGCCAAGCTTTTAACAAAGTCTGGTTGAACAGATATGGAATCATAATTTTTCAATTGTAACTGTGCGAAAGCAAACGCGACACATCAATTCCATTTTTAACGCTTCTAAATTCTTTCTGAGACACACATTCAATATTAAATGTAAGAGTTGTAAGCGGCATACTAAATATCAAGAAAGTGCGTCTTTTAGACAATATGATTAGACTAGTCTGAGGTCCACTTTCTAGTAAAAAAAATTATATTATAAATGAACGAGAAGAATTGGTTACTATTAACGCAATAGAGATATTTATTAAACGGGGTTTGCTTGATAAGTTATGTGAATTTGAGCATCTAGCAACCAACTGAACATATATCTAGAAGGAGTTATTGGTGAATATTTTGTGTGAGATTGAAAAGTCTTAGGTTTCGCAGGTTTTGTTGGAGGTAGAATGAAACGAGATTTACTAAATATAGCTTTTATAAAAGTTTTTGTTACATTAAAGTGTTATTGATAGTAAAATATAAAAGGATACCTTATCATTATTTCCTACGTAAAAAATATTTTCGGGAAAATATAAACAAAAGAATACTTCCATTCAGAATCAGAAATAATCATTTGACATTATTGGGCACATAACGATGTAACTGCCCTTAGAAGTTTCACAACCAGAGAACTTAATAAAGTAAAAAGTACAACAGGGAGCACCGTATTACCTACATTACATATCTGTGATTACTAAGTAGACAAAAATAAAAAGTGACAGCAAAACAACGAAATATACGAAGAACTGCAAACAACAGGGAATTTTGGAGGGACATGCTAAATCATGTTCTGAATAAACTGACCGATTCGTTTTTAACGGCTAATCGACCATTTTCAGGTTATTAAGACTAAGAAAATAATTTTAGATTGTAATATATTTTTGGTATAATACTGGTTGAGTAATACAAATCTCACTAATTAATTCATAACTGAGGAGAAGAGTTGGATATTTGCTCGTAACTAAATATAAGGAAATTCTCTGGTAATGGAAAATATCTTATAAAAAAGAGAACAAGAAAATATGTGCAATTATATGTCAAACTACTTACTCTCAAATTAGAAAAATACAAATAAAATTAGGAAGAGCCTTAACGCTTTAATTCACAAATGGGTTGGTGCATCATTTAAAATGTATCGTTTATTTTGAAGTGGGATATCAATTTCCTGTGTTTTTTGGGTTCCAAATAAATTCCGTTTTTTGTTATCTGCACTTAACATTGTTCCGCCATCCATTTGTTAAATCGTATTAGTTCTTTTCCTCTGCCCCTCATACCTCAGTCTCTCCTGTGAGTATCAATATTTCAAAGTCTTCTTTTCACATTATATGCTATATATATAGCCCCATATAGAGTGCTCTTGTTAGTCAGTATAACGTGAGTGTAATAATCGCTGGCTTGTTAAGCCTGTTGCGTTGTTGTTTAATGCATCTGCTGGTCTCATCCCCACCTAAGTATTTATCGGGTATTACACCATTTAACTCCTGTAATCGAAAAAAAAACACTTTATTTTACCGTAAGTAACGTCCACATGATAATCAAAAAGAAAATGCATTTCATTTTATATATATATATATATATATATATATATATATTCGGCATTGAAAGGACAATGTCACATCAGGTAGTGTGAAAAGAGGATGAAACATTTTTACATTTTATTGCCGATTTATGTGTGAGGAGATGTGGGGTGGAAAATAAGAAATCAGAGTTTTAATTTGTAAGTTAAAATTTGAACAAAAAGAGGAGAGAGGTAGAGAAGAGAGGTCATTATTGGACATTTTTTAAAATTTATAGACTGATTTAACAGTAGAACATAGGGTATGGTACTTTACAGCCTTTATGGCCAGTCATTTGGGTTTAACAAAGAAAAAAATAAGGATATGTATATGGAGTGGGGGAGTAGGGGAGGATGGGCTTTTAAAAAGAAAAGAAATTTCTGGATTATTGAAGTATACGGCTACAAATATATTTGTATTTAAATTTATTTTTATATTTAATATATTTTTTCAACATTAATTTAAAATTTAGGAAATCTTTTTATATAAAACTTTAATTGGATCAGAATTTGTAGGATGAAATAAAGGTAAATTATAGGTTAAAGTGCATTTTTTAAAATCATTTCACCCCGAGCAAGGCGGAAAAGCCACTGATTTGAAGGGGGCTACATAACTGTAAAAATATTCATTAGAAAAGAATGAGTAGTAGAAACTAGTTAGAAAGGAGCAATAGAAAGCTGAGAAAGCGGGTGCGATGGCAGATACATAGGTGGAGAGAAAGGGAAGGTTATACAGGGGTGGGGAGAGAGCTAGAGTCCAGTAGTTAGTAGATGACTATTGACTTTGCATTTAAATTTCTGGAGGTTGTAGCCGTTAGGAAAGCAAGAATATGGGAGCGAGTTCCACAGTCGAGAAGTGCGAGAGAAGTAATAATTGAAAATAATTTTTATTTCAACATAATATTGAGCACAGTTTTAAATTAATAATTTTGACGTTGCAATTCCTTTCTTCGTTTTTATCAATTTTCTAGAGATTTTATGCAAAAAATCATTGTCAAATATTTTTTGTAAAATTCATAGATATGTGTTATCTAATGAAATAATTTGTACTATTATGTTTACCGAGTAAGCATGAAAACAACTAAGAACCAATTTTCAATTTCAGTTTGATCTTTAGTATTTTTTCAGTAATTATTGCAATTTGCAGTTTCAAGAGATTATTTGCAAGAACTAGAATTTAGTAATATATAATCAAAGAAATTAGCAAAGAAAAAAATTTGCTTCAAATTTCTAAGGATTTGAAAAGGGATCATCGAACAATCAAGACAATATGTCAAATGGGAATTCAATCAAGGAAAAAAAGTTTCCGAATTCAGGAATTTAACAAAACAAGATCTATCTATTACAAACTCGATGAGTAAGAAATCCAAGTGCGTCATGTGCTTTCATATTTGAGGCTGCTGTAGCTCCTATGGTGTCAAGGAAAACAAGATGTAAAATATTATAGAAGTTTGCTGATGTAAAATATCAAATAAAGAAACCCTTTTTACCAAAAAACATAAGGAAATAAGAGTGCAGAGGGAACAAATAAATGAAATCTGATTTTAGTAAAGTGCTTTTTACAGACGAATCAAGGATCACTTCCGATGGGCCCGATGGATGAGCTCGAGGATAAGTTTGCAAGCAACATTACTCAAGAAAAATTTTAAACGCCAACAATGCGGTGGTGGGATCATGATATGGGCTGGGATTATTGGTAATGAGTCCGTGGAACCATTTAAATTGAATGACGGGGTTAAAATGAATTCCAAATTCTACTGTGCCTTTCTAGAGCAATATTTCTTTGGATGGCTTGATAACCAGTTTTTAGCCAAGCGTAGATCAATTATCTTTATGCAAGATAATGCACCAAGTCATGCATCAAAGTTTACTAAAGTTTACTGGTTGACAGAAAAGGAATTTATTGAAGATTCTCTTATGGACTGGCCTTCAAATAGCTGGTATTTGAATCCCATTGAGAACCTGCGGAGTATCCCCAGGAGAGATATTTATTCTAATGGAAAGCAATTCAACAGCAAGCGTGACCTCTGGAAAGCAGTTAACGTTTTCTGTGTGTGTGTGTGTGTGTGTGTGTGTGTGTGTGTGTGTGTGTGTGTGTGTGTGTGTGTGTGTGTGTGCGCGCGCGCGTGCGTGCGTGTATGCGTGTATGTGTGTTATATAACAGAACAGATTGGGTTCTATAGCCTTGGCTGTCAACTAGTATACTGCAGAATCTAATATCAGACTAATGTAGTATAATCTTTTATCCAGTCAGTCATATCTGTTTCCCCGAAACGTGTATCACGTATGGCATTTAATTGACAGAAATTATATATATATATATATATGACTAATAATTATAGACTTAATGTTTCGCTAAAATATCATTTATGTGTTATAAAACTAAGGATGAGTTGCAGATGAACTAATTTTATGGTTCATCCTGGGCATGACAGCAAATTGCGCGCGCTCGGCAGCAAGTTATCTGATTGGGATGTTGAAAATAGCATGGAAACATCTATTAATTGCCGTTGTTCCGTTGTCCACCCTGCCCCGGTGTGTAGCATTTGATGGGTTCCCAGCTATTGGCAGTTAAACCCCAAACTGTGAACAAAACATCATGAAATTATAAAAATACACTTTGATAAAAATGTATACATAGAAGTAGACTTTTATAGAAAATTATACGTTTTTGAATGAAAAATATTACTAACAATAAATTTTATAAAAAAATATTTTCAGCAGAACATTTTTGAATAGAAAACGAGAAGAGATTTTTATATTTCTAAAATGAAAAAAAGAATGAAAACAAAAAAATCATTAATATCAAACTAAATCAACCTTCTCACTATAACCGAATATGAGATAACTCAATACCCCACATTTTGCTTTTGAATAACTCACAGAGCTTGATATGCCCTTAAACAAAAATCAAACTGAAACTCGACGGATAGGATCTTAAAAAAAAAGAACGATGTTGTTTATTTTGAAATATGCAAACACTACTGAAGTGTGAGCCGGAGATATGAAAGAAATAACTTTGAAGAGGACTTAATCTAACATATCTAGATAGTCCAAGACTTTCTAATATTGAATAATAGCTTACTTTTTGGAAAAAAAAAGTAGAGAAATTATCGTATCTTTGTGCTTCAGTGTATACTCACATAAGCTTTCTACAAAAAATAATGTACACACTTTTCTGTTTATATCTATCTTTTCGAATGTTGCGTATTTTTGTACGTGCTCGTGCATTTGTATGCACAATTGTGTAAAAGATCGTATCTTCCTCCACATGAAATGCACACGATTTTGTACATTCACACGCGCTGGCATGTCTTCTAGATAATGTCAATCAAAGAATCGATTAGAGTTTCTGATTGGCAGATAGGAACGAAACTGGACAGTTTCCAACGCCACGTGATTCCGTGCCGATTGATCTGCTCTGACATCACGTGACACAGTATCCAAACATGGCCGGCACCGCAACATCTTATTATGGCACTGGCGTGAAATTTACGATCCCCAATTGATGCATACCGGCCGGGATAAAGAGCACCGGTCAGTTGTAAGTGGATCTTGTAGATTTTAATGGCCAATATATCAGCCATGCCCACGTAAACGAGGAATACCAGATGATCCCATATTTCTTTTCCGCATCAATTACACATATCGTTACAAATCTGTATGTTGTCAGGATTTTTTAAAAATATATAATTCTCAATCATAGTGACTTTTCTTTGTGTATTCCCTGAGGGTCTAAAAAATGAGTCGATAAGCAGTTCAACAAAGAGCAAACTTCTTATTTAGACATAAGTAACTTTCTCAGCAGAAGGCTTACAATAAAAAAGGCATTATTCCATCTCTTTCCATAGTATTACAACCGTTTTTAACAATTCCGTTGTCCGAGTATTATAGGTTCTAACTTGGAACGCATTCTTATTCTGACTTTTAGCTACTTCCCGCATTAAATAAAAATGTATTTCTCTTCCATATCACGTTGAAAAACTTATTCTACTTAAAAATACTAAAATTAAGCAGCATCAAGCCAGGTCAGTACCAGAATGAGTAAAAATCTAGGAATACCAGGTTCTGTAACCTTTAGTTTGCGGATGGTACAAATGATAAAGTCGGAATTGGAACGCATCCATCTGTATTACAATAACAGCCGGCTTTGATTTACTTTCGTGCACATACAGTTAAAAAGGGAATTAATTTTTCACCCCGGCAAACTATGGATCAATTAGTAGGCACTGAATCAGTAAATCGTTACTGTCTCCAAAATTCGTTCAATCTAAAAAAGGCGTTTTTGCTTTATGTGCGTTGTGGGGCAGTGGATATTGGTTCAGAACGAGAAATCAGGGGTGAGGCCGATTTCGAATTCCGGTTTAATTCCTTTTATTCATTTACGCGCAAATACTTTTGGGAAAGGCATTAATCCCTATCTTCTCTCTAGTTATCTGTTAAATTACAAAACAGATTGGGTTCTATAATCTTGACTGTAAACTAGTCTACCATAGAATGAAATTGCAACTTATAATCTTCTATCCAGTCAGTCATTTCTGTTTCACCGAAGCGTGTATCACGTAAGGCACTTAATTGACAGAAACTGCAAATGTGTGATTCCTGTTTGAACGCCTGCGAGGCTAATATATTTATTAGGTTTACACTTTTGTTTGTAATAATATTCTATGATATACAAATTAATATATGATAAATATCCATACTTACTTGCAACCATAATTATTCAGTCAGCTAAGTTCCATACATGATACTTGCTTGGTCTGTCATGTCTCGAAAGCGATATGACTGACTAGGCAGAAGCTTTTCCAGCAGCAGTTAGCCATTATTTTTTGCAGTAGACTGGTTGCCAACTAAATTATAGAACACAACCTCTCCTGCTATTAAATTCACAGTTTGATAAAAACGAAACTGATTAATACCTTCCCAAGTGTTTTCGTGTCTCAGTGAATGCAACAAATTCCACTGGAATTTGAACACTGCACAACAACGCACATTTGTATTTGGTCTAAATTTGTTGATTTATTTTAAAGGTTCTATGGAGCTTTCTACTTTTAATTGTGTAAAACATATTCTGGTTTGTCTTTACCTATTGTTTTTGTTTAATTTAGTATCAGACTAATTTGCATTTCTTAAGAGTTCATTTTTCCAACGCACTCAAATCTATTCTTGAACTTTTATCTGTAAAAAAGGGGAAAAAAAGAAACAAAAACAAGTTGAATTCGTTTATTATAGAATTCCTTGTTTGGTTTTGTTTTGAATCATTATTTGTTATTCATATCTGTTAACTTTATGTTGGTAATTAAAATTTGTTTATCTATCACTTTTGCGGGAATCAATTTAGTAACGTTAATATTTAATTGTAGCTTTTCTTTGTGCAACCATGTCTTTGTTCATTCAGCTGTAATTATTCCAGTTAATCTTATGAAATACCGTAAAACTTTTTTTTAAATTCTCAGTGACCTGTTATTTTTGATAGTCCATTATTATTCACAATAATTTGTTCGTTCTTGATAATTTAAAGTAGAAATATTTTTTTGTTCAAAATTGTAATTAACTCTTCTTTGCTTTGTTGAGATTTATTTAATATTTTTATGGTTTATTATACAGTGTATCTTTAAAGTATAAATATACAAGAAATCTTATTAACTACAGTTTTTTAACTCCACAGTTTAAACCTATTTTTGTCGAAAAAAAATTATTGATATTTTTCAGGTGTATGCTAAATGAGAAGATGGGCTTAATAAAAATAACAAATACAATACTCTTCATTGAAGTATAAAGACAAATCTATCGTTTTCACGTGAATCCTACAAATGATGGAATTCATATTGAAAATAGTATTCGTTAATAATTCAAATCGGTAAAATGTTATTGAAGATTTAAAACTTGAAAATATGCATGGTGACTTTATGTCACGATTTTGGGTTACCATGTAAAATTGTTTTAATTCTTTTTTTGCATTAAGTATTTCATCAACTTCATCAACTAATTTTTATTCTTATTCTTTACTCTTTCTTTAGCATTTCTATTAATTCTAATCTCAGAGCTTAATATTGTAACACAACGTCTGTTTTTTTTTTTGTTTTTTTTTTTGCCGTTGCTACACTGTTATCACAAACGTATTTAAGAGACAAATAATATACTATTTCTTTCGTTGGGGAGAACAAACATTTTCACACGCATAAAATGAAGAGGTCCAGATCACGTCCTATCGTGTCCTTCTGAATTCACCGACACATGCTTTCCATACATTGTCTATAGCTGCTGTCCAATGCCGTCAATGTGTGACACTACGGACTTTGTTTGTCGATCATGAAATCGTGAGTAACGACCTAAACCAGCGCGTAAATAACTAGAATCATTATTTTACTTGTATTAACTTCGTTTTTTTATACAATGTCACATCAGTTCTACTTTGCCATAAACATAGAAAAGTGAACCAATAGTCACATTGATATGTAGAACAATTGACTTAATTTTGTTTGTCAAAGTTAGCAAGCTGTTTTCAATATACTTAGAACAATAGATCTGGGTAAAATTTTTAAGAGCGTTCTGGTAATTGCTACCTATAATATAAATGTCCCTTTATATTCATCTTATTATCATAAAATTTAACATGGCTACATCACAATGTAGTCATTTATAAAACAGCCATTTTAACAAAGTGTAAGTTCATCATCACTAGAGAAAAGGCTATGTGATATTCATAAAACGTATGACTACCTTGACAAGTACGCTATCTAAGAATTAGACATTTGTAGAAGCATGATATATGCATTAATCTTTTCAAATCCTCAGCTAATATGGACAGATATCACTAGAGTTGTAAACATAGGATCGAACACAATTATACGTTCTGCACATAAATGATATATAATCGAGTGGAGATCAGCTTGATATCGTTTTTCTTCTAAGAATCCAAAATAAAATATAGAACGGAACAAAATGATCCAGCAGTTGGTCAGTGAGAGAATTACATCATTTAACGTGATGATATATATATATATATATATATATATATATATATATATATATATATATATATATATATATATATATATATATATATATATATATATATATATATATATATTCAAAAGTCTCCTCTGTTACTACATTAGTTCAAAAGAAACAAAAGAATTACAGACATATTTTATAGAACATTTGCTTGTGTTTGATTCAGCAAAGGGTTTGTATATATATATATATATATATATATATATATATAATTATGCATTTGTATAATTTTGCTACGCCATGAAAAATAGCTATATTTCTTCTTATTATAGTCTTATTATAGTCGATATACATTTTTTTTTTAAATATTATATCAAAAGTCTCCTCTGTCACTACATTAGTTCAAAAGAAACCAAAGGATTACAGACATATTTTATAGAATATTTGCTTGTGTTTGATTTAGCAAAGGGTTTGTATATATAACTACATTAGTTCAAAAGAAACCAAAGGATTACAGACATAATTTATAGAACATTTGCTTGTGTTTGATACACCAAAGGGTTTGTGTGTATATATATATATATATATATATATATATATATATATATATATATATATATAAACCCTTTGCTGAATCAAACACAAGCAAATATTCTATAAAATATGTCTGTAATCCTTTGGTTTCTTTTGAACTAATGTAGTTATATATACAAACCCTTTGCTGAAACAAACACAAGCAAATATTCTATAAAATATGTCTGTAATCCTTTGGTTTCTTTTGAACTAATGTAGTAACAGAGGAGACTTTTGATATAATATTTTTAAAAAAAATGTATATCGACTATAATAAGAAGAAATATAGCTATTTTTCATGGCGTAGCAAAATTATACAAATGCATAATTTGTAATTACTACTAATCTTTTCGATCAAAATGACTCTATTTTTATTAATGAAAATGTCGAGATAGCAAAAGGACATGATTATTATGTATTCGTAGATGCAAATACTACCAGGTATATGTGATACTAACCCAACTATGCATAAATACTCCCTAAATACACACTACTAAAAGTGACACACGGAATTTTAAAGTGTGCAGGTTGTTACATTGAAAGAAAATATTGGGTACAGGAGCTATGGAAGAAAGGATAATACATGACTGGGATTCAGAACGATAGAAGATGACAATTGACGTAAACTTTAGGCTTTCTGACACTGTAGAAACCAGCTAAACAAGTAAACAAACAGTACGAGAAAAACTTTTGGAGTATAAGTGGTGGTTATATTTAACTATTTCAACTGTAAATGCGTGGAATTTAGAATTCACCCTTAAATTTACTTGAACGTGGCAGCAGGGAAAAAGCTCGTCGTTACCAGTTTCCATGAAAATTTTTGTAGAAAAGACAAAAGAAAGCCACGTCACATCAGTGAGAATGTGACAAATAGAGATGCTAGGTAAGCAGCAATTATATTGCAAATCCTTTTTTGCATTATTTTGATTTTGTCAAGAACCTCGAGATGAATAGCAGGAAGACTCAACCAGATGTGACAACAGAATTCAGCGCACTGTCATACGGTAAATATATATATATCTGCAACGTTGATTATGACGAGAAAAATTCTTGCACAACACAGAGGCCCAAAACAACAAGCAGGAGCGTCAACTGTAGATCCGATATATTCGTTCCACTTCAGGTGTTTGAAACAGTGAGTCCAAGTAGGTGCAATTTGTTTTAATTAAGTAGAATCGCATCGGAAATGCTGGTGGCTCTCTAAAAAGTTTATCTACAGTGGTTAATGGAT
This sequence comes from Ascarosepion bandense, assembly GCA_037127315.1. NCBI lineage: Eukaryota > Metazoa > Mollusca > Cephalopoda > Sepiida > Sepiidae > Ascarosepion > Ascarosepion bandense. The sequence goes on along the minus strand of JBBBDQ010000862.1, from coordinate 1,666,121 downwards.
AAGAGTTTTCTTAAAGAGAAATTTAAATTTACAGGCCATTTCCTTCCCAAGATTGGAGGTCCATTTCAAAACAGTGGCGTGGATTACTTTGTTTGCCTTGAAAGATTTTCTATTAAGAAGGAAGTAAATGGTGGTTTCATCTGCATAGATGCATACTTGGGAACTGATAGCATCAGGGAGATTATTGACGAAGACCAGAAACAGTGTAGAAGAAAATGATAGAGCGTTGAACTAGATGTGTGAAAATTTATAGGTGCTTACCCGTTCAAAACGATCTACATTTCATGACTGAAAAAGAAGACTGAATTAAATCCAACAATCTTCCAATAATATCATATAACTAGGGAATGTAAATATGTTTTTTATTTCGATTAAGTGAATACATATTTTATTAACAAAAGTATATTTCTGCTTTATTAGATTTGGTCATAATTAAAATATGGTTGACATATATTTTTGTATAAATCTTTTTACATTGAAGGATATACTATACCTTTGTAAATAAAAGTATGGAATTTTTATCTAATTTTAATGCTTTTAACAGTCATATTGCAGCAGGTTATACCAACTGAATTACTCTTGAAAATACAATTATCATATATAAAAATATTAAATAAATATATAAATTTTTATTGCATATATATGTATGTCTGTGTGTACATACCTTTCATTAAATACGGCCGAAAAGGAAGTTTCAGTTAATTTTATCAAGTATTTTCAGCATTATAACACTTTCTGTTTTACTGGAGATAAAGGATATAGAAATGTTATATTATTTCAAATTAAATGACCCGCCAGGCAGCAAGGAAAATAGCACCAGTACAATCGGTAAAAATGTCTTGGAACGATAACTACGTCAGAGTCAAAGCATTAGGAAAAGTAACAGCACCAAAGACATAAATGCCCTACAAAAGGGTTATAGAAATAGCCAACCAAAAGGGCTTGAGATATTAAAATGTATGAACAATTTTTACATTTACCGTCTTCAACAAAACAAAAACAGTTAGGATATTGGAAAAACATCATAAAACAAACTGAATAATTCTTCGTCTGCCGTATTTAATCAGTGGTGCTTGAAGATAGGTTTTTGCCCAGGTTTACGATAATATATATATATATATATATATATATATATATATATATACGTTTGTGGGGAGATATATATGGAATAAGTAATTAACTGTTACGAAAATGTCTTTATACTAATATGCTTCGTTTTAATAAGCTTGCTCATAGAGATTTATTGACGAATAATTTCACTTTTTTGCTAAATGCTAAATGTTAAAAAACTTCGAAGGACAATATGTTGTTTGTGGTCTGCTTTCATTGGTCAGCTACGTGTCACGTATAATAAATCAATAATAAATCAATAGAAGAAAATTTCAAAATATGGAATGACTGATGCCTTTATATATGTGTATGTCACATGTAATGAATTCAATAGATGTTTATTTTAAATGTAAATGTATGTATGCAAAAATAATGTATTTATGAAGGGTATTTAATCTTAAAGAGAAGATGTGCGTTGTGGTCCAGTGGATATAGACTCAGAACGAGAAATCGAAGAGCCGAGTTCGAATTCTAGTTGAATTCGTTGCAACCATATACGCGCAAATACCCTTGGGAACTGTATTAATCCGTCTCTTCCCTGCAGTTATGGGTCAAATAACAGGACGGATTGGGTTCTATATCCTTGGTTGGCAACCAGTCTACCGCAGAAAGCAATGGCAAACTATTGCGGGATAATCTTCTGCCCAGTCAGTCATGTCTGTTTGGAGACATGATCGGCCAAGCGTGTATCACGTATGGCACTTAACTGACTGACTGATTTAATCTTTAACAGTGTGTTTAAATGTTGGTAACGTTAGTATGTGTGTGAATGACAAAACAAAATTCATTTTTGTTCAAAAGTGTAGCAAGATAATATATACAAACAACAAGGAATTGATTATTTTTAATAAAATAAAATATGTGTATGAAAGGATCATAAAAGAATGCGTGGTAAAGTTAGTATTTATGGGAATGAAAAAACGAAAAAAAAATGAAAAAATGTCTTTCAGTTTAAAAATCTATCTGACTCATGAAATCTAACCGCAATCAGCATAATGTCTCTTTGGACTTTTTTTTAAAAATGTTTAAAAATTTAAATCAATTTTTTTAAAATCATCTCTGAGGAAGCTTGTTAAACTGAAACATGTTAGATTAAAGACACATTTTTCCTAACTGTTCTTGACGTATTCTATTCATATTGTCAGATTTCAATCCATATATTCTAATCATATTTATCTGTGTGTGTGTTAAGCGATTAAAGTTTATTAAACTGAATATTGTATCGCTGTGTTATGAATGAGAATGTTTTAATTATTGAGTTGGTCACAATTAACCTAATACATGTCTTGCTGTATCATATTCTCTAACATTCCCTGTTATGATTGAGTTAAATTTAATTAGGAAAATTTATGTATTCTTATTAGTTCTATAAAACTTTGACAGTTTGTAGAAATTCACTTCTGTGATACATGCTGCGTTAGCGAATATATTGTGTAGAAGTGTAGAATTGAATTAGACATGCGGATGAAGTTACATCTTGTGCAAGGTAAGTGTTTAGTTTCAACATTGAAATCTTTATTGATCTGTTAATACATCCTACAACAAGACTTGCTATTTTTTCACAATTGACTGTTTACAGAGTGTAGTGAGAAAAGGCAGGTGGCGCTATTGCCAAGATCTGAATATGGATTTTGCTAGTGAATTAGATAGAAAGTATAAAGCGCGGTCCTTCGCTAATCCCAGAAGATGTAGGGTTGGATCCATGCATAATATTTTTTGAGTGAAAGCATTTGTTTCTTCCAGCTCCATGGTTTGTGTGAAGTACTGAAAATTGGTTGCATATATTGTCTATGGATTAGTTGATTTTCGAAGTGCCACTTAGATGTGGCACAAAGCCAAAAGTATGGGGTACCCTGTGAGAATCGAATTCACTAATCATTTGTAATAGCTAAACAAGCTTGCTGACTTTTACACTACAACGAGTCGTTCATGGATTAGTCTTTTATTCTTTGCATCAAATTAAGTAACGAAAAAAGATGAGATTATCTTCTCATAAATCTACGCGGGTTCTATGGATATAGTTTAATTATTTCACCCAAAAAAGTTACAAAACTTATCTCGGGGGCCTAGTATTAGATAATATTAGAAAAATACTATAAAATAGAGAAGAGAATAAAAGAAAGAATTAAGAAGATAAAGATAATGCATTTAATTTTTTTAATATCAACGTGGACTTTGAAGCAAGAATCCTTGTGAGATTTCAATAAGCGAGAAGTTTATTGTAGAAAGTCAGCATAGAAGATACGGTTATATTTAGTTGTTTCAACTGTAAAATGATGAGAACTTACCGCCAAACTAGTACTATAGTTAAATACATAAAGTTTACCTAGCATCGATGACAGTCTTTCCGAACAATAATCATGTAGGTTTTTAGAGATAATAAACAAGAAGCCAGGTTACGACAGTTGAAAATAGACTGAAGTCGAGATTCTATGTCAGAATCATAATATTGCAGACATTTTATTCAAAAACGAAAAGAAAATATTTCTCAAATTTTAAAAACAATTAATAAATTTCCTGATATTTAGGATATGTGAACGATTTTAAAATATGTTTTACATCTTTTTGATAAATGTTCGCATTATATATTTTACTTCTATATTTGAATAAATATTAGCATTGTATATTTCTTTCATGGCCTCCCTTAATTGATTAAACAAACAATTTGGAAATAAAATTGACTTGAACAAGTTATATGTTTTCACAACTGAGCTTCGTATTAGTAAAGAAGCATTATATATTTAGAATATAGAACTGAATTAAATGGTATGAAAATGAAAAGGATTTACAAAACATCAGATTATAAGAGACACATGTAATGATAGTCTCCCTAATTGTGCATTAATTTTTGCACAAAAAGATCATGGAGCAAAAAAATAAAGTGAACATTTTCGAACTTTAATAAATGATCTCTGAATACAATTCATACCAGCCCGGGAGTAAGTGTCTCGTAAATAACCTAAAACTAATCGTTGTTTAATGCGTCAAAGTTTTATTCACTAAATAATAAAAAGTACAATTTGCATTGTTGATTCATTTATTCATAACACTTGTGATACATGTGCAAATTTAAGTCCCAGAATAAATTAAATATTTTCTGAGAAGGAATCGAAAGCCTGAGATATATTCGAGATGCAGAGAATGATTTAAATGCTTATTTTATAACGCCTAGTACAATGATTGAAATGAATCTAGAGTTGCATACTAACACAAAATTACAATCATGTTTTTAAAGAATATGTTAAACTTATAAGTGAAACGCTTGCTCGAATTAAAATGTTTTATATAAATATGTGAGGAAGTATATTGCATTTATTTTAATAGTACAGATTTTTCAGTGAAGTAAATGTTGGGCGCGTCGACACAAGAATTAACAGGCAGATGCAGAAAAGACAAATGCAAATATGTACGTAAGTCTTTTAGGGCTCAGATCAAAGATTAAATGCGAAACTGATACGAGGATAAATGAATACAAAATGAGAAATTATGGAACGTTTCTGCTCTAAGAAGCTCGTTAACAACTTCCTAAAAAACCCAACCCAAAAATGGGACACTTTATTTAGCCTTATTTACCAGATCTAACAGTCTGTGATTTTTTAGTCTTTTTATAATTGAAGAATGCCAAGAAAGAACATTGGTCATCTCATATCCGTGACATCCTTCATTTGCTAACTACATTCACGGATATGTTTTCCAGAAAAGCTCCAAAATTGGAAAATTACATAATACAAAAATACGTTTCTACCGCAAAGTATTAATAAGGAATAAGGCGCAAAGTATTAATAAAGTGCACAAACAATGTCATAGTCGTCTCATTTAATGTATATCGTGACAATGGATTTATCTTGGAGCTGAAATCAATCAATGTTGATCGTCTGATAGAACTCCGCTTTCAAAATCTCATTTAAGGAAGTAAATCCTCACAGCTTGTTTATACTAAATGTCAAATTTTGCTTATCTTTAATTATTTCGTAAATTGCACAAAAAGCGACCTAGTTTATTTAAATTATAACATTTTCTTTTTCAGTTGTAAATGCAAGAGCTTTTTCTGAAATCACTATTTGACAATATGAAAATATTGTAAATTTTCAAAAGATTTCACCTGTATTTAACAATATACTAATCCGTACATTTCAATTTTTTTATCGTATCATTCCAAGCAAGGAAGTCCATCCACTGCTGCGCAGGGGGCTACATAGAAGGAGAGTGAAAGGTTATATAGGAGGAGAGCAAATAGAAAGATTAACTGAATAAGAACAGGTTACAGAGGATGTTAGAGAATGGATAAAAGAAGGATTGGGAAATGGTTGTGTAGAGAGTTACGTGAGATTAGTTTGAAAAAACGAAGAAGAAAGATACAGAGGGTGTTGGAGAAACATAAGGGAAGGATGCGAGTCAAGGGGATGACAGATAGTAATTGATGTTGCTTTTAAATTCTTGGAGGCTGGAAATATCATGGAAGCAAGTATACTGAAGTGAGTTCCACAGTAAAGTACGAGGAAAGAAGATGATAGATTAGCTGCTACATATAGTTGTTTTTGACTGTAAAAGTGTGGAACATTGTTGCTAGTCTGGTTACATAAGTAAATTATTTTTGAGGAGGTAGCAGGATGATGAGCTCGTCGGAAAGCTTTGTTTGGTTGAGTTACTGTTTAAATTATTGTAAGCTAAAGTCACACATTGCTTTTGTCCGAACAGCTCATCAGTACGGTTAGACAGCCGATTGCTTTTTACCCAGGATTGAAAACCGACCAAATTGGCGTCAGTCGACTATTCTACCTCTGAGCTATGGGCTCTCGGTAGAAAGTGGCAGACTTTCTAGCCTGTATATTATCATTATACACGGCCAATAGCTGGGTGTTCTAATTCACTGCAGAATGAACGATGCGTATATGCTAAAGAAGGTACTGTTTTTCAAGGTCTACCATTCTTCCGGAGTGCTCAATCAGGATGTGAGAGAGTAAATAGTCATCCACAGACAAATATGTTTCGCTGTATCACAGCTCTTCAGTACAGTTTGACATCCGATTGCTTTTTACCGAGGATTGAAACGCAAGCGAATTGGCATAAGTCGGCGATTCTACATCTGACTGGGTATCCAAAACCCTGAAAGGCGGATTTTGCTTACGGTTGACTGAATTCCAAGATGTTTAATTTTTTTGTAGTATTCCACGATCATAAGTTCAGTCAAATCATGATATATAAGATACAGAATTTAAAAAGGATTTCATTTAAAGGTTGTCAAATATTATTAATGTTTTCTTTTTATAAGAGAGATAACTGTAACATAGTTGCAGGTATTCCAATTGCCAATTCATTCTTTATTAACTCGAACACTTTTTGTTCATGTACCATGTCACTTCAGGCCGTAGGCGATCATGGACTTCCACATGGCTCTCGGTCTGTTATCACACTTAATATTTTTTCTCTTGGTATCACTTCAATACTGAGCTGCTTGATCCATTTGCTCAGTCATATGTCTCACACTGTTTTCCCCTGTCTGTCCTTCTCTTTATCCAATATAAGAGAGTTAATTTCTCTAGGACATCCTTCCTTATTTTGTGCCTCAGGAACCTTATCTGTCTCTGCCTGATCTGAAGTATTTGTTTTCTTCTCGTTTGCATTCATTCCAACACCTGATCTCTGCACATGTGTTCTGTCCATTTAATCTTCAGCATCCTTCTGTAAAACCACATTTCTGCCGCAGCAAGCCTCACTTTTATTTTTGATGAAATTCATTTTCATAGAGAAAGACAGATATTGCATAGCAATCCAGCACTCATTTCTTTGTTTTCAATGGGATTTTCCTGTTACTCAGTACAATGGTTTGCTACTAAAAAGCGAATGTCTCTTTGGGTCTCCATGTAGCACTTACCATTCACTGTCAAAATAATAATAAATGAAATAAGATTTTCATTTGTATAAATACTATTTCAAATATAATAACATGTGATGAAATACATTCTTTTCGACTGCTGACTAGTGAAATGTCCAACTCTAAAAGCATTTATATGATGGTTTTTAAAGTCTTCTTTGGTTGAATATACTCTACTACAAATAATATATTCTAAAGGCTGTGTAAATTTAAACCTAGTGGCATATTGAGTGGAGTGTGTGTGGAGTATCGTAATGATCTTAATATTTGTTGTATTGGATTTCGATATTATTTCCTTGTATTGTCTAGTCAGGAAAATGACACATTTTCTGTTTACCTAAGAATGGAACATTTGGAATAATGCTCCGTTTGCACGAGCAGTTTAATTGATATAAACACCTGTCGTGTTGCTAGTTCCAAGTTCCACAGATCATTATAGATTATACCTTTTATATTCTGCTAGCAAAAATGCAAATACCTCTGTGAACAGAGTTCAGGATTTGGTTTTGCTACTCGTTTGTTCATAACCAATCACCATTTTTTAATTAACAGAAATGCCATGCTGAAATGAATTATTTTGATTTTTAATCTAAATTCTGTAGATGTTGAGGTATTTTGCTTCGTTCAATATTGAATGTCCAGGAGTAACATATACCCACTTTGCAGATTTTGCTTGTGAATTTTTGTTGAATGTGGAACACGACACAAACAGGTTTTGCGGCAAATCTGTAGTGCATTCATGAAGATCAAATTCAATATTTACTTTCAAAAGTTTTCCAGTTTATTATCCATAATTAACCTGGGTTTACATATCCCAAACGATATTTTAAAACATCTTAAGACATAGCTGACTTGTGTGAATCTTCATTGCATTCATCCAAACTACACATGTTTAATTCCTTTTATCATAATATTCACAATAGATGCAGTATGGGTTGACGAATGGAGAATAATGTAATATAAATATATGTATATCAGAACAATATCATGTAATTCATTGATAAAAATGAAACGTTTTCGTAAGGCGTATCATAATCTAGAACGAATTCATCAGACTAAATTAACATTTATGTCAATGGAATTATATACGCGCAAGGGATAGAGGGAGTTATGAATGCGTTCATTGGTTATAATTTTGTACTAAATAAAAATCGAGAATATGCTAAAAAAAATAATTTAAAATATATCAGTTATGTAAGACTTGATTCTCATGATGTGATGGTTGAAAAGTTGATTACGATTATGAGTAAGACATTGCATTAAGATTAGGTTGCCTACTGCAGCCTTTGAAACTGACGGATGTTTCTTAGACAAAATTGTGTGACAAAACTAAAACAACAATAATCAGGCGATGGTTTTCAGAATTTTGAATTAAGTTCTTATCTTTTTCGTAGATTAACTAAATTCATAAACGCACAATTTTATTTTCTATTAGATCAATAGCTAGAGAAGAATCGCTTCGATAATAGGGATTACAACTGCTATATAAAAATAATATTTTCGTTTTAATATGCCTTTATAGGTACCCAATATGAAAATTAGTACCCTCAATAATGAAGGATTCACGTGTTATCCGAGGAAAAGAAATTAACAGACTTAGAACTTCAACGCGGCATGAGTATTATTTTTTCTGTTTCGAGACCTGTTCCGCAATCCATAAGATTGGTGAAAATGTGAGCGTGGTTACCATATTCGACTTAATCAATTACTTAATCGGTAAAATTGCTAATCTAACAAGTGCATGGAAATCTTACTCCAACAAATACCGTTTTGCACATGCCTAATTATATTATCGCCAGAATTAATTGCGGTTTTTCTTCGGTAGACTGGTTGTAGACTGGTTGTTAACCAAGGATAAAGAGTCAAATCTCTCCTGCTTTTCAACCCATAGCTCCAGTGAGACCGGATATATTACTACATTTGCCAAGTCAATCCGAAAATAAAACAGTAATAACTTGGCGGTAATGAATTCTCATTCCTAGCTTATATCCATTGCCCCAAGCAAAAATAGAATGAAGCGTAAAACAAAGATATGTCTTCTAACCGGACATATCCTAACATGTCTGTGTAGCAATTCTGAGAGAAATATGTTTCCTACTAGTAATCATTATTATAGAGAATAAGATATGCAATTGAAACAGAGTTGATAAAAGACACAGAAAGTAACCTACAGGGAATCCTATAAAATGTAGCAAATGACAATCGATTAAAGAAAGACGAGACATTAATGAAAAGAAAACCGAGGACGAATAATAAGACAGTGAAATCTAATCAAAGTATTAAGGAACATGAAATTTTAATTTGAAACAAAACGAGCACTAACTTCTTCCATGGAACCTGTCCTCCTATATGACAATGAATGCTCCTTGCACATGTAAATGCGACTTGAATAAACATTCATGTGGTTCTACAGAAGAATTCAGAGAATACAAAAAACGCACATATGAAAAATGACGAAGTGTTAGCAAAATAAAGCAAAGATGTCTCATGCGTAGCTTCACAAAGAAATATTTTTAGTTTATACACATGGCACAGTGTCTATATACCTTGGTTAGTTCCAATGACTGGACGCAAAGAGATATGAGATCAATACCAGCCAACAGCAATAGTGGACAAGTAACTTATAAATTAGGTTAAAGGGATATAACTCATGACTACAAGACGTAGATTTTCACAAGGAATGAGAATAAATATATCCTTGTGATCGTAATATAAGTTCCGGTTTGAAATTGTTAGAATCTGAGGAAGGCCGTTGCAGACTACGGCGGCAACGTCGTAACAATGACAACAAAATGAGGAGAATAGTCTGAATAATCTCAAAACACAAAGAATCAATTGAACTTACGATGGCTTATAATGAGAAAAGAACCTTTGTAATTTTGACACAGGTTAAAAGATATCAGAATATAATGCTCTTAATGATACCAGTTGGCAGAACAGGAATTTAGATATATATTAAAGAACAAAGAACTACATAAGATCTGAAGTTGTGGCTAGCAATAATCACACAAGGTCTGAAGGGGCACGACACACGAAAGATTGCAGAGTGGAGACATAAATGTCGGTATCCTTTATGGGAAAAAGCCATTTGCAGAGTGAATTGAGATAAAGATACATCTGAACAGCTAGCTACCAAAAACGTTATGGTTTGCTTCTACTAAATAATATCAGGAGAATTAATATCGGGACTGAAATTGTCGTGACTCACCCGTGCTGCGAAAGTGCTGACAGTGAAGTTACTTTTTTAATTTATTCCAAAACGTAAAAAAAGGAGAATATAACATTGTTAGAATTCCACATTTACAGGATTCAAACTAAAAAAGAAATTGTGTATTTCTAATAATCTTATTTTTAAAAAATGTTGAAACAAGTTGTGTGTAGAAAACCTTTTAAATCTTTTAGACTTTTCAATCATTTCAATTTCTTAATGATCGCACTTTTTTAAGTAGCTATATTGGCATATATATTAATCATGATATGAGAAACGTTTTTTTTTCACCAGAAATGCAGTGGAAGTTCCGCGTATTGGTATTCTACAATCAGGAAGATTTTTAACTATTTTAAACGTTGAATAACTGAGATCATATATGAAAGTAGAACCAGGAAAATATTTTCATAGATTAAAACAGTGATTAGAAAGCCCAGACATTCTCCTAAGAAGAATATAAAGAATACCGCAAAAAGAGTATGTTATATACAAGGATGGTTTTTAAAATGTTTTATCTACAAATAATATATTCCTAATAATCGGAGAAAAAGGATGAAGGTTGTGACACGTAATAGGACATAACAATTAAAATATCCATATGTGATATATATTTATGATATAAGCGATGCTTAAAAAATTCAGTATTTCAAATAAAGTGGTTCTGGCCGTAAACCTTACTAAAATTCCCTCATTTAATGGAATCTACTTATAAAATTAAACTTCCAAATTAATGTTTGAAGATACAATTACATCACGTTACGAATTCAATTCAAAGTATTTTCATTTTTTGGATAAAATCTTTTTGTTGATCGTTAAAATACATCTGTAAGCCGAATATCGAAATAAATATGATATATGAGCAATTCAAAATTTAAAAAAAAAATGACAGTAATGGTTAAACAGACGAATCAGTAAAATGTGAAAGAAACTGAAGCCTCGGTTGGTGCATTCAAGCAAGTCAATTAATGACAGCAGCATGCAGAAAATATTTTAGTGTCCATATTCTTGACTCGACATTGTCTAACGAGACAATAGTTTAGTGGATTAAAAAGCTGGAGTTCAAATTTGGTGGCGTTGTTTATGGCCTTAACATTTTTGCTTGGTAGTAAAGATTAAGAATAAATTGAAATGAGATAATTATAAAATGTGCATTACTAAATATGAACCAGAACAAGGAAAGCGAAAAAATATACATTCGTATATTAAACAGACATGTTCAAAATTCCCTGAATGTTACCCGGATCAATATGCGTCTGAGATGTTTAAGGGACAAAAATGCGAATCATTTGAATAAAAAAGAAGACAACAAAGTTTAAGAAACATGTCTAAATGCTACTAATGGTTTATTAAGATAGAAAATAAATAATATATTATTAAGATATAATGCAAATAATATATTATAAAGAAATCATTTAAATAATATATTAAATATATTATCTACAAAAATCATATCCAGTTATCAGACATAATAATGCACTTCATAGAAAATAAATCAATCGTTTCTGAATAGTTAGATATACCAGGTGAGTATGGAAGATGATAACATATTTTATAATTCCAGGTATGCAGATTTTAGAGTATTGATTAAGAAACGAGTTGTCGTGAGTTTTTCTGCAGTAAAAATTTAGCCATACTTATTTAAATTTTAGGATATTTATTTTTCAACTATATTTGCATACAAGCAATTTTTAAACAATAGGGTGTTTGATGATATTGTTTCCTTTTAAAGCAAGGCAGATTAATGAATAACTAATTTGAAAGATCACTATACAATAAACATTTACTTTTCTGCTTACAGAGGACATTTTTAAATGTAAATAGTTTCTTTTGTTTGTTTCGAGGTTTAACGGCCTATCAATACTTATGGGATCATTTAAGGTCATAACCAATGTTTTTTGGTTAAGGTCATTTTATTTTTACAATGTTTTTCTTTTCGAGTATCAAGATTCATTGGGATTTGGTTCTAAGGACAGGGTCCCCAAGTAATACCCTTGTTATGTAATCCATAACTGGAGGGAAGGGACAGATTAGTACCTTTCCCAAGTGTACCAGTGCTTCAGTGAATGCAGGGTATTTAACTGGAATTCGGACTCAGCTCACCGATTTATCTTTCCTAACCGATATCCACTGCACCACAATTCACATCCGCCACTATACGCTTACAGTACCTGGTATTCCCAAGCGGTCGCCCATCTAAGTACTGACCAAGCTCAACGTTGCTTAACTTCGGTGATCGAGCGAGAACCGGTGTATTCAACGTGATAGAACGTAAGCTAAATTTAAACAGTCGTGTTTATATATTACCAAAGGTAGAACACAACTACATCAACATATGTTTTGTTTTCATTAAACTGTTCCGCCCGCAGTAACATCTGTCATTCTTTACGGGATTGTCCACCCGGGTAATTCTCATGGAATTTCAAACTATACAATTTATTTAATCTTCAAAGCTTTTCAAACAAAAATATTAATCTAGCTCCATCCAATCATTTTTTGATACCTAAATTAAAATTGAAATTTTAAAAATAAATAAATTATCTTCAAGCTTTAAAATTAGCTTTAAATGAAAGACAACATAGTTAATTTATTAATTCCAGTATACAAAATACACTGCTGTACTTTAAACCAAAATTATATTGATTGAAATTTAAATTTTTTCCGATTAAAATCAAAATTAAATTTACACCAATTTTTCATTGATCGACATATTACGTAAACAGTAGGCAAATTTCTGACTTAAAATCTTGCAAAAATAAAATGTACCTGGCAGAGACGTCATTAAAGTCAATTTTTTAAATTTGAACTTAACTTTATCTGATTTCAAACACGTAGTAATTGCTTACTGCCTGAATTTTACAATAAAAAAACCTTTTTTTAACTACGGCAACCCTATTATGTATATTATCGAGGTGACGAAAGATTTAATGATAACCAGATGTTGCCAAACATCTGGAATACAATACCGAGTAAGAATGCAAGTGCGGTTTTCTCTTGTTTTCTATGTAAGAAGGAATAATCCAAAACGCTTGTTAACTTTGAAAATCAATTTGACTTCTATGGAACATCGTACCTAATAAAAAGGAACATATTTACACACAATTTCTTCTATAATTATATTAAAAATATATTTTATGAAAGATTTTTATTAAAGTGTTCAATTTTTGCTAGGTAATATAATCATCAATTCTTAATTAAAAATCTAACCGCAACAGTTTTTTTTAAAAAGGTTTAAAACATATTTTTAGAAATTTATATATTATTATAATGACAAAAAAATGAAAACAATTTTTTAAAAATTTTATGAGTGATCAAAAAATTTTTTTTTAGATTGTAATCCCTTAACTTTTAATATTTATTCAAACAATTAAAAGCATATCAAATTGAATATTATGAGAGTTTTATTGCATTTTTCATTTTATTCTTCGTAGCAGATTTTGGGATACTGTTGCAAAATTGAAAATAAAAATAGATCATTTATATTCCTTAATGAGTCCTGAATAACTAATAAAATCATAAATTCCAAAAAATTAAAATTTATTAAAATTTCATGGATTGACGTGAAGTAGGTGGTAAAAGAGGCAAAATATTTTAAGCAAGATTTTTAAAATATAAGGAATTTAAAAAATAATTTAATTCATTTGTAAATAAGTACTAAGAGTTTCATCAAAATCCGACAATTATTTGATTTTTGCGAGAATTTCCAAAATAATATGTTTGTCATCGGAAAAGGTGGGTGATTTAATCATTACGTGATCGATTGTTAACTGTCGTAACCTTTTAGTACCACGCTAAAACAAATCAAAACAAAATTTTCTGTCAAAATTTCGAACACGTTAGAAGGGATTAAAATAAAAAAATAAAACTTACTTCGAAATTTCCTCTGAATAATATAAACACTTTGATGGAAAAGTTCGTTTTATCAAGCTTTGGACATTTTTATTCATACGATACTTTTTTATTTTGCGATTTAATAAATGTACCTCAATTAATTAATCTTCGATGTTCAGATCAAAATTCCCTGTATGTTAACCGGATTAAGAAATAACTACTGAAGTTTTTTATGTTACTTCTGTTAAAACATTGTGATGATAACAAACAGATATATGGACTTTAGTTAGAATGTACATAATAAGAATTTCTCATCACAAAATATCAAACAGAATCTACCACAACATTTTTCATACGTTTTCCTAATTAACGTTAAAATATTGCATATAAGCACTATAATTTATTGTTCGCGTGTAATTTTATATCACAACTTGATTTTCATTCCTACTCTTATAGTTAATTAAATATAGCAGCATAGATATTTTTATGTGTTTTAGGAATTCCTAAACGTATAGCAGAAATCACTTAAAAATACAAAGCATTTGGACTCGTATTACATAATTTGTCCCCTGGAAAGAAAAAAAATTACGAACATATAAAGATTATATCGAAAATGTAATGATATTACCTTGTTTGTCAAATTCATTGATACGCGCATATATATTTATATATATATAATCATTTCACCCAGAGCAAAGCAGAAATGCCACTGATGAGCGGGGGACTACATAAATGTAAAAATATTAATTAGAAAAGAGTGAAGAGTACAAACTTGTTAGAAAGAAGCAATAGAAAGCTTAGAATGCAGGTGCGATGACAGATACATAGGTGGAGAAAAAGAGAAGGATATATGGGGGTGGGGAGAGAGATAGAGTCCAATGGTTAATAGATGAGTATTGACATTGCATTTAAAGTTCTGGAGTTTGTAGCCGTCAGGAAAGCAAGAATACACGAGCGAGTTCCACAGGCGGGAAGTGCGAGAGAAGAGGCTGCAGGAGTAGAATTGTCGTCTGCATTTGGCTAACCTGACTGTGATTGGGTGGGACCCAGTTGCCAGTCTGGTTGCACGAGGAAACACCTGTTGAGTAGGCAACAGTGACTTAAGTCCGTCCGAGCAGAAGCCATGAAAGTATTTATAGAACAGACAAAGGGAGGCCACATTTCGACTTTGGGGAAGTGGCTGCAGTCGAGCCGCCAGATCAGTACCTATCACATTACAGACTCTCCTTTGGAGCATGTCGGGAACACTGAGGAGAATGGCAGGGGCGCCTTACCATAAATGGCAGCAGTACTCCATGAACGGACGGATGGTTGATTTGTGTATATGCAGGATGGATTCAGGCGGAAAAAAACATCCTGGATCGACATAGTGACCCAACCTTCTTAGCAGTAGATCTAGCTATGGATTCAACATAGTGGTTCCATTTGAGGTCTGAGGAGAAGGTACGGCCGAGGAGGTGTAGTGTGTTTCTCTCAGGGAAATTTGCTTGGTCCATGCTTATGGGGGACAGGAGAGGTTGCCTTGATGGTTGACAGACAACAGCTTGGTCTTAGACGCATTGAAGTTGACAAGCCACTTCTTGCCCCAATTCACCACAGAGTGTAGTACCCTTTCAAGGTTAGCAGCGAGATTATGTCTGTCTACCACGAGGGGTTTCTTGCTGGTGCGGTAGCATATTGTAGTGTCATCTGCGTAGATGCCTACTTGGGACTTTATCTCATCTGAGAGATCGTTGATGAAAATAAGGAAGAGCGTCGGGCCCAGGATAGAGCCCTGTGGGCCACCAGCATTCGTGCTGTAGGATGAAGAGGCACGCCCATTCAAAACGACCTTCATTTTGCAGTTATTTAAAAAAGATTGGATTAGGTCAAGCAGGCGACCGGTAATACCGTAACCCCGTAGCTTGTATAGGAGGCCAGAGTGCCAAACCCTGTCGAAAGCCTTGGAAATGTCCAGAGCAAGCGCTCGAGCCTCGTCAGACTCATCAAGATCCTTGAGCATGTACTCCTTTACGGTTGTTAGCAAGTCGGCCGTGGACCTGGCAAAGCGGAAGCCATATTGCCTGTCAGAGAAGGGTTTGTGGGCAGTGAGATGTTGAACTATTTCAGCATTGATTATGGCCTCGAATACTTTCCCGAATATCGGTAGAATTCTGATAGGGCGATAGTTGGATGGGTCCGGGGGTTCGCCACAATTTATAAATACAGAAACGACTGAAGAGAACTTCCAGCATGCAGGAAAGCAGGAAGCAGAAAGGCACCAGTTAAACAGTTTAGAGAGGACGGGTGAAAGTTCAGGAACACACCTCTTAAGGACTATCACCCGGATCCCATCGTCTCCACTTGCCTTATGGGGGTCGAGTTTTGAAATTACTCGGGATACTACTGTCGGGGTAATATATACGTCGTGCAGTTTAGCCTCAGTTCTAATAGGGAAGTCGGTTATGTGTCTTCCGAACGAGTCAAATGTGGAGTTGAATGAGAATCTGTGGGCAAAGCAATCAGCTTTGTCTGCAGATGACGTGAGTACCTCAAATTCATGGATTAAAGGAGGTATTGTGGATTTCCTATTGTTGAGCACTCATTTGCAAATCCTCCAATAGTCCTTTGAGGCGAACTTGTGGTCAGCGATGTGCTGTCGCATTCTCCCAGCAAACAACCGTTTGACGTCATTTATGGTTCTCTTGCACTCATTGCGAGCAGATGTGAACAGTCGCCTATTGTGATCAGATTACTGTCTCCGGAATAGACGGAAGTACTGGTCCCTGTGGGCAATGGCGGCTGAGCAGACCGGAGAGAACCATGGAGAGGAATGAGGTTTTAAGAAATACTTCCTGATGGGTATGAAGGCATCAATGCCAGCTTTCACCCATGACGAGACCTCAGAGGCACAGTCATCAACTGATAGGTCGAACACTTTTCCCCAAGGGACGTCGCAGAGGAAATCGCGAAAGGCATCCCAGTCAGCTTTTTGGTAGAGGTATGAGGTCCTATAGGTAGGGGGCTCCACGGGGGAGTGAGAGTGGAAAGAAATACTGAGAGAGACAACAGCGTGGTCTGAATTGCCGAGAGGCAATGCTGCGAGACATAACAGGCGTCAGGCGCAGAGATGAAACTTATATCTAGTAGTGAGGAATGAGTTGAGGGAGTGGTTGGGAAGCGAGTGGGGAAGTCTACCACTTGCGTAAGGGATTGGAAATAGCGAAGTTCATGGTGTGAATGCCCGCTGTATCAGTAATGGCGTTTTCAGCCACTCAGAGTGATGGGCATTGAGGTCTCCAAATACAAATATGTGGGCGAATGGATGATAGGAAATAGCCTTATCTATGTCATCAGCAATACTATCTAGTAGGGAGCAGTCAGGAGAGGAGGGAGAACGGTAAAGAAAGAATAGGTAACTAACCAAACTGAGGAGAGACAGGCGGACACACACACACATACACACACACACACACACACACACACACACACACACATATATATATATATATATATATATAGATAGATAGATAGATACACAAGGAAAAGTACTTCTTAGTCTAATCCGACGCCTTTCGTCATGTGGCCGAATTTTCAAGGTGATGGAAATGTTTCGATTTTATTTTTAGTCGGATAACAAAATACGTCGGTTAAGACTAAGTACTGTTTTACTCTTGTCTCTTTCTATTCATATTGTCTTTTCTACGGTTTACTTTTGAAAATATTTACATATCTACGCATGGATCATTCAGTAAGGATTTAGAGCATTCTGGCTACTGGCGTATGAAATATCATACGCTAAAATTTTGTCTCCTGAGCGCCCATAACTCAGGGGTAGAAGCGCCGACTGACCCCAATTCGGTCGGGTTTCAATCCTGGATTAAATGCAATCGGGTACTAATGATTTTTGAAACAGCGGAACAGATCTGTCTGTGGATGACTATATATATATATATATATATATATATATATATATATATATATGTCGACTTAACAGGAAAGAATCTCCATTAAATCTAAATAGTAAATAATATATGGAAATGCATGGGTCAATATCTGACGAAGATAAGGAAATAAATATATGACAGTAACGACATACCGAAGCGAACTCTATTTGACAAGAAACTGAATGAGAGGTATACTCAATTCGAAACCGGATGAAATGTATTTATAGCAAAATACACAAGAAAAATTCAAGGACTGTCAAGTTTTTCATAGGAACGAATACAAGTAATTAAATATTTCTGAATATAAAGCTGAGAGCACGACAAATATATGTTGTACAATTATATTTTATTAATTTTAAAAAAGCATTTGCTACAAGGTGCAATTCCAGAATTTCTGCATACAGATACAAGAGATTTAGATAATATCACTTAAGATAATGATGTTCTTTTTTTCGTTTAGAGTTTTTCAATCACTACAGTTTAGTTAAAAAGACTTGTTATCAAAGGCCGTAATTGTAAAACTATACATGATAAGAAGGTGGCACTCTGGTGATGGACGGCAAAGATGAAACCTACGTGACATTTTCACAATTTAATAATGTAAATAAGACAATCTATGAAAATGTATGCTAGAAATGAAATGTCAGAAAATAGAATTCCTGGTTTATATTAAGAGAAAATAAAACAATATGTTAACTACGAATTGAAGATATCAACGTCAAACCAGTATAATTAAATATCTGAAAATTGATATTTTAGCTGATGAAAAATTCACACTGATGTCCTATCGCGCACTGACTGAGCAAACGACCCATTCAAATTGATAAGTACCAAGGAAATAGATCATTTACTTATAAATAATGAAATGAACTCCGAATTACTGTATGATATCAATCCTCTTGTCTGGCAGTGAATACTGAATAGCCACAAAATAGATGAAGAGGCAGCTGTATGTAATTGATATTTGGTTCTACAGAAGGATATTGATAATTTCGTGGATGGAGGGAATAAGCGATAAAGTAGTAATAAATCATATGTTAGCAAAAAATATATATTACACAAAAGCGGAAAGAGACAAATGAACATTCCTTGAAACATGAGTGATAAATTCTTCAGGAACATCACCCTTACAGAGCATATTGCAAGTAAGACAGCCATGTAAATGAGGAGATTTTGTCAACAGATTGTGGTTTGGGGAATATTACGCTTGTAAAAAAAAAGGAAAAAACAAAAGCGATAAGAAACTATGGAGACCCATGATCACTCATGCTGTAAATTCCCATATCACCTTATAGAAATAATAGAAAATACTTCAAATACATGTAAGTTTCTGTGAAATGAATATAATGTCTATAGTATTTATCGCTTTTCTTTTATTAAATACTGCATATATATATATATATATATATATATATATATATATGATGATAATTGTAATGTCATTATGCTTAATAGCAAAATTGCTGTTTATTTCAGTAGTTTATACATCATTTCCTTTTTAAGTACACGCAATATATATTTTCAAAAATAGATGTGTCAACCTAAATTGAAAACTGTGAATGAAAACCTGGTCTGTATATAATGTCATGATAATCAGAAGCTAGCAATATAAAAGATAAATGTTACATTTTCGTCTTCCATACTTACAGGACATTAAGGTGAGAGAATGTTATATTAAAATTAATCGAATAATAATTCCACCTCATAATGACCTTCGTCATGTAAGTTAAAATTCATTTTCATTTATCGATAAGATATTAAGAAATATTACCTTCCTTTTTGCCGTCAGCATTTTCACAATCGAGGTTATTTCGCTTTAATTCATGAATGTTCATTTAGCAAATTCCATGCACACCTAAAACGGAATTAAAAGAGTTATTTGAACTTTGAGCAACTGACGTTGAAGAATGTTCGCAGACGCCTGCAGCTTTTGCAGACTTTAATTAAGGTGGAAAAATTGCTTCCGTTTACTAAAAGGAATTCTTAAGGTTTGGAACTTTGCTCAGAGCTGGTCATCAGGCAGTTATTACGATTTTATATTTTTAATCTTCTTTTAAATCTTATACTATGTCATTGACTCAGAAATTTTGCTGAAAATAGAAATGCATATTTTTTTCGTTTTCACATAAAATAATTACCGCATGATTCTTGGTAAGCTACCACTTATATTACGAGATTTTTTACGGGGATTATATCAATCAAAACTCTATGACTCGTCGGTCGAATGTTGATAATGTTATCGTATTTACATTTACTTATTCCTATTGAGATGGGCACCTGGCCGAGTGTTTAAAACGTCCGCTCTTAAAACAACGTTCGAATATGATTATTGTCGATATGGCAGGACGGTATTTCTTGATGATACCGGGTGATGTTGAAGCAATCCGAATGTACGATACATTTGGAATATGATGATTTAAGACATGTGAATAAAGATGTTTAGACAAAATTAATTGGCAGTTCTGGCGAATGAAATAGCTCGAAGTCGCCAGTCATTGTGACCGAGTTTTTGTGCGTACAGGTCTTGTTCAGACTGTTAATCAATTTACGTAATGCTTTCCTCTCAAGTAACTGTAACTATGATCTGCTCAGCATAGTCGTAATATAAACAACAGATGTATTCTATGGGTGATGAACTAACACAAATGTGCCTGAGCCTGCGTCTGCAATAAATATTTACTAGTGACTTTAGATGTTGGCCTATTCGGATACATTACATTTATATGACGATTGTTGTAAGGCTTTATTTTCAATAATAATTCAATGTTTCGGCTTCCATCTACTTATCTATATTAATGTGTAATTTAATAAAAGAAATAACTTAATATTCGGGTATATATACTTTCGGATCTGCAAGTAACTCCCATGCCGCTTGAACAAAATTAAATTTACGACCGACCCTAAAAAATAATATCCAAAGTCTAATGCTTAGAGTTATTTCATTGTTAACGAAGTCCAACGCAGAGAGCTTCTTTCCAATAAATGTTATTTTGGGGATCACACACCCAAAAGCATGCTTCCACTATCGTCACGATCTTAAACTCTTCTTTTATAATTACCAAATTAAATATATTATAAATATCTCATAATATGCCTATTATACCTCAAGTTTTCATTTTTTAAAATCATTCAGAAATACACTTCGTTGAGAAGCTTTTCGATCTTGATCCAGTGGAATTCCTTGCATTCTCTTAGGCGCAAATAGCCTTGGGAAAGGTATTAATCCGTCTCTTCCCTCTAACTTTGGGACAAATATCACTACATATTCTATCTTTTGACCAGTCAGTCATATCACTTTCGAGACATGATCGCCCTTGCATGTATCACGTATCGCACTTAACTGACTGACTGGACTGATAGGGTGAATATTAGTAAATAAAAATGAAATAAAATCGGATAATAACCTTGTCGCCAACTCATTTTCTAATATTATTTCAAATCGCCTCTACTTATTATAATATATCCATATTAGTACATGTTCCTTTATGAGCTGTAATATAATATATTCATCACTCATACCAGGTCACCATTAAACTAGATGAAGATACATCTGAGATTTCTACCTAGCCAGGATTCGATACCACAATTTACTAAATAACACTGGCAACTCCTAGTAGTAAACACGTATGAGCCTATGAACACCTACTATGTGCGCGAATGAGACACAACGTTAAAATCTGGTTGCATCAACAACTCGATTTTCATTAAAATACAGCAGACAAGTATATAATATCCGTGATGGGATGATGTCTCCATGATGATGAACGTTCAAATCGGAAGTAGAATAAAATGTATAGGTGGTCTCATGTATATTAGTATGCCTGTCTAGAAGAGTGGCTCATTAATTCGTTTTTTAGACGTCTGATCAGAAAAACTTCTACTTGTTCAACTGACAGAACCGAGAAAGTTGGATAATACTGAAGCTATTATAAACTGTAATTAGTTCCCGAGTGGGAGCGCATAACTTAACGTAATTAACTTTTAAGGCAATGATAATACACTCAAAATGTTGGTCCTGTTTTTTTGATGTTTTATGCTAGAAAAAACGTCCAAAGTTTATGAAGATATCACCGACTATGTTAAGACTCGCGTTTGTGACAAACTAAGAAACCGCCCATTAAAAATACGCTATATTATTCGTAAGATATTAGGGGTCGTTATCTTAATAAGCGGCTTGTGTTACAACTGGTACGAGGCTATTTTCTGATTTTAATCATTCGTTCAAAGGCATGTGAAGAAATGAATCAAGTGTTTTAAATTATCAAAGTTTCACAAAATCCGTGTGCCAAACTGATAGAGTAGTGTGATTGAAAGCTTCTCTGTGAGTCGCCCACTAGAAGAGAAAAAACTATTCTACAGATTCGAAAACTGCAGGAATCGTTTCCTATTACTATCGATTATTTTCATAGAACACAGGACGCATGTGTAAACATTAAGATTTAAATAATATAAGAATTAACTTCTTTTTTAACTTGAATGTTTTAACAACTATGTATGGTATTGTGAAATATGCTTTAATGGGTGGTATATTTATTTTTCTGTTTGCGTAGAAGAGTCAATTTACAATGAAATAAGATATCAGACTTGTTCCTCTTTACAATATCAATGTAATATTAATCTGATAATTGTGCTTTTTTGTGCTTATTCGACAGCAACATGAGAGAAAACGTCTTCGAATGTGGCTATTTCTTGCAAATGTGAGTTTCTTTAGAAAATGAGAAAAAACTTGTGACATTGTTGTTTGTCTTAACTACATTATTCTTCTTAAATAGGTTATTAAAAAATGACCTATATTTGCATTATTACTTACCGAGCAAATAAGTAGCATACAATGAATGAATGCTTCCGAGGCATTTTTTATATAAACTAGCACTATAAACTCTTATAGCTTTGCTTTATTTCAACAAAGCAATATGAGAGCAATATAATTCTGCAACCAAATTATTTGTGATGAAATTTATTTTTTGTTTTCCTTCTCTTGAAACCCCCGCCGTTGTTCACATGTTCAGTCGATAGTACCCACATGAATTAGCTTCCCGTCAGATTACACTAAGAAAATTATATCTTTTCCTCGTCTTATAATTTATATGTATATTTTGATGTAGAAAATGTTTTATAGTTCATACTGCCAAGTTAGATCACATACCTATGTATCACCGGTGTTTGTTTCAACAAATAACAAATAAAACGCAATGTAAAATTTACTTCCATTTAACATGAGACATTGATCATTAAAGATATAAATATCGTCTAATGTGGTTATCTATTTCTTCTATATTTGTTTAAACAGAAAGGCATAAATTTGATTTCGGAAATAAAAATAACTCTTCTCAGAAAGTAATGTTTTAAAACATCCGTGTGAATATATTAGTAATCAGGGATTAAATTTCCTATCAAATAAAATATAAAGTAATTTTAATCAGCTACATAACTCTCGGGACACATTCTTCTTTTATACACCGATGATGTAACCGATCATGGACTTTCACATTTTTCGTTTCTTTATAGTTATTAATATTTTTTGTTTTTTTATTTCTTCCGAATACCGTTCTATCATCCATTTGCTTAAGCATATCAAGTATATCACAGAAACTTTAACTTTATCTTCCTGATGTTATGGATAAATTTATTTTTTGTTTTCCTTCTCTCGAAACCCCCGCCCTTGTTCACATATTCAGTCGATAGTACCCACAGCATACCTCTTAAGAACCACATTTCTGCAGCTTCGAATCTCTCCTTCATCATTTAGAAGCTTGTCCATATAATAACATAGAATAGTTCTAATGTTTTTTTTTAAATTATATAATAATTATTAAGTATATTATACGCACATAACGATATATATATTTTTGGAGCGCGATTTACCTATTTAAAATAAAATAATCTTAGCAATTTTTCATTTTTAGATATCATAAATTGAAAGAATCTTACTATCTTATATGCTTGCCGAGGAGGCAAAAACTAACGGAACATAATATTAGTAATCACCATTTAATAAATCGGATGACAAATTCCTGAAAAAAACGAAAACAAAGACTATACCAACCAACATGTTATGTTCCGATCAAATTTGGTAAGAACAGCATTTTTAAACAAATTTACACTAACCCTGAATTTAAATCTCTAAAGCTAGTAAGGAGTATAACATAACTGCCATGACATTGGAATCTCAAATTTGCCCTTTATTCGAATTTAAATACATATTCCCTATTTGTGTCGGGGAACAAGTAACCGGTATCACTATTAATTCACGACCAATAAACTGTTGCACGATAATCAAATTTTGGAGATATCAATATGACAGTTTTATAGACATTGTACTCAAGTGAGACATGAATACAGTACGCGAGATCACATTGCAAATGCAATTCAGATCATGACTAATCCAGAATGATCCAACGGGTCATCTCTCTGGAGACGTACTTTAAGAACTTTGTCCGTGAATTAACTCGTCAAGTAAGCCAGTGCCACGAGACATTTTATTTCATTATTGAAACAGTCCTTGACATGAGTTCTGTGTAAGTTCAATGATTTGTATATCACCTCAACGGTTAATCTAGTCCATTGTCCGTGTTATGATATAAATTCACACTCACCTTGTCAATAAATTTAGATGACATCCTGAAAATGTAAGACCATTTTTTTAAATATATGAAAGTCAAAATTTAGTCATATATTTGTAAACACACGTAAGCACAATTTCGCAATGTTTAAATTAGATCAGGAAAACCGTTTTGAAATATTTGTAAACGTATGTTTGGTGATAAATTGGTTCAGTTCTTGTGACTAATGATGACTCTGTAATAGTGTGTTAAAATATTAGTATGTTTTCTACTCCTCTTCTCTTCACTCTATTTAAAGTCACATATCTTTTTCTGATAAAACAGAATGCTTTTTGTAGATATTCTTTCAAGATCTACAGTTGAATCCCCTGATATTTGATATGTTTTGGCATATGGTTTTCTTTAAGAAATTGAAATTATTTGGCTTCTCTAAACTAAATTTTTAACTGACTCAATCCATCTTAACAAATTCCTCTCTAAAAGTTTTCTTGAATGGCCACACTTTTAGATACTTTTGAATTATTGATGGTGATTTTTAGAGATCTTTCCTTGAATATGCGTTAGTCTTAATTTGCAACAAGCAAATTCCCGTTGTGATTAGTTATCAACTCGGAATCAAGGCGGACGACAATTTTTTACTCTAATCTTAGCAGTAAGTTTGATCTGCACAATAGAGCCAAATTAGAAGCTCGTCTGAAAACGACACCAAAACACGAAACTGATCTCGTTAAATCGTCTGAGAGAATCCCATTTACCGCAGGTTTGCTGATACTTACTTCCTGAAAGTGACAAATAAAGGTCTCAATTTTTCTCTAGAGAATATATCTTGAATATTTACACCTTTACATTTCGACGATCATTTGAATATTGTTTTCACATATGATATGATGCTTTTGCTAAATACGTAGAGATTGTTGATTAAATGCAAAATATAATCGGCAATATTGCCATTCCTGATCTAGAATTTCTGCTTCAGTCAATTTCGTATTTCTATAACATAGGTTTCTTGTGCCTTTTTAATAAATAAATTTCCAGTAATTATTTCCTGCAGAATACCACGAATTTAATAGAATGAATTCAATATAGCTTTTCCATATCATGTCAGCACAGAATGTTTGCCCATGAATGCCGAGCAAATCACTTTCTTAGCGGTGAGCACTGCCATGCTGTCGGAAGGAAGAAAGTTAAGAGAGTGCAGTTTTGTTTTGAAGGCGTCAAAAATAACAATTAATTTTTCCTGGTTATCAAGAAACTGTAAGTCGTTTTCATCATCAAACCCTAATCTAGACTTGAAATACAGATATAATACAGGAATAAATGGTTGGGTTAGCAGTATAAGTAGCAAGTTCATAATGTATCTGAAAAATTGTATGACATGTAAATTTATGTTGATGGTGAACTCTTCATATGCAACCATAGAAATGTGGGCTGGAAAATTCTACCAGAGCAACAACACCACATGAACCCATGCTCGTTCAGTTTGTTTATAAATGTCACTCATTAATGAATAATATGGTGTCATTCACATTATATCTTTAGATGACGTTTTACATTTTAGCAGATAATCAAGTCCATAAATATTATATTTTCGCTCTGTTCGTACTGTTTTCACTGAGATCTTGAGGATGTAGTGATTCTCTTGAACAATGCTGAGAACAGCGGAAAAACTGAGCATATTGATATTTAGAATGCAATTGTCACTCGACTCCAGACTGTCTCTGATGATTTCTAACATATATTAGTAACACAAGAGGAAATCTAAGTTCATCACTTCGAAACTGTATTAAACATTCAAAACAAACAGTTACACACCCAGGTTCTACATCCACAAATAAGACATTGTTAATTCTGAAGGTGTAATTATGATGGAATAACTGGTAATTGGAAACCCTATTAATTGAATGTATTATGTCTTAGAATTGAATTAAGAAATCATCGAAACATCGAAGGATGAAGAGGGCTTACTTTATGATAAAGTGCCTGTTCGTACTACTGTTGCAGCAGTTGAGTAATCTTGAAATGTTTAGTCCATTTCTCTTTATAATCAGACCAAACTCAATCTCACTCATTTCTGTTTCATAAACTGAAGTTTAAGTGGTCTCCGTGTTGGAAAAATTGAGGAGATCTTATGTATTCTAGAGGAAGGTTTGGATGACAAGGTCACCTTCTTCCTCCTGGATAGGATTGCATTACTTAAGTATCATTGGACCAGGTGAATTATTGGTAGCGATATATATTAAAAAAATTATGTGTCTTTATTGAAAAAGTGTAAAACTGACTTATTTCTTAACTTCTTCAGAGTGACGTTTAGAAACTTTGAACGACCCTGGTTTAAGTAACATCAATTGCAGTAAATTTTATATTTATAACAAGCATGTGTATGTATTAGTCATTTATATAATCATGTACGTCTCTGGATATAATACATTTTTGTATATACAACATGGATCATCGACCCTATGCATATATTCCTCTTTTCATTTCATTGTTTTTTATATTTGTATCATTGTCTATTATTTCTATAGATATATCTATTGATGCCAATATAAACAGAAGTAGAAAGGTTTTGATTAAACTTACCCATTTTATATTCCATTCTATCACATTATTCTCGGTTCCCAGGCTATTTGCATGTAATTCAAAAAAGACGGTTTCTTTTATCATATTTTCACATAGGCATGAGAATTCAATAATGAAGAAACAGATGTTCATCTGTATTGATGCAAATCAATTAGAAGTATATTTTATATATTTAGTAACATATATCATTCTGCTTAAATATTCATGATAACGAAAAGAATGTGGAAGAGAGTACACGATGAAGAGACACAAAAATATTAGTATTAAAGAAATCTGAACATCCTAACTTCATTCAAATTTCTAATAGTCACTGAAAATAGCTTGTCTCTACGGTCTTTCATTATATATTTAATGTAAAACGTTTGTTTCGAAACAAAAAATGGGTTAAAAACATAATCATCTAACAGTGCCAAATTTACTCACAAGTAAAAATATTAGAATAAACAGTTTTTAATGATTAGGAATGAACGGCCATTAGGAGTATAGAACTGAATTATCGTCAAAGAAACCGGGAACCTAATAATAAGCAAGGGCTAAACTTCTACTCCTATATATATATATATATATATATATATATATATATACGAAATATTTCATATACAGCCGAAGATGTATCACATATATCTACAAAGAGCACTATAATGGCAGAAAAATCTCCCAAAGCTTAATAAGCTATTACGAGAAAGAAACAAATTTGTAAAGATTAAAACAAGGAATGCATAACTGCGATTTAATATCAATCATCTTATATGACAGTGAGTGTTGGACTATCGTAACACAGATAAAGAATACACATAAGGCAACAGAAATAACGTTTTACAAAATTAATGCTGAAAGAGAATAGAAGGTATGGTAGTAACGATGAAGTTTTGGTTAATAATACTTAGAAGCAGAGAGAGAAATAGATTTTCTATGACAGTTAATGAGGAAATAAATCTTGATACTCAGAAGATATATATTAAAACAATAGTGGCATGGTCTTTTTAAGTGGGCTCACTAACGTGTTGCTCCAAATTAGATTGCCAAATATGAACTGGGAGAGAGAGATGATGACACATATTAATTAGCACTGTGATGAATACGTAATAAAAAATATAACTGTTTTTTCAATTTTTTTCAAATTCGCGTGTCGGAGCAAAAATTTATTTTGACTAATAGAAAAAAAGAATTGGCTCTGAGCTGACGAAAAGGTTAAGGTAATGTTTAGCGAGCCTATATGAAAATTTACTGCAATCAAAGAAAAGAGAGCGGCTTACAAATTGAGCCGATGTCAAATTGAATTTTGATATGAATAGATAAATAAAGATGAAGTAAAGAGAAGATTGCAGAGAACAGAGAGAGCAATAAGTCACAATACAGCAGAAGATTATTTGGCGGACAAATGACAATGATGCCCTGGCGAATGCATTCGTTACCCTCTCATATTCTCCCTCGTGCTGCTTTGGTTATATCTTGTTCTTCCAGTTCACCTACTCGCTGTCAAGTAAAAGAAAGAAAGGCAGAGTCTCATGCATCAGAATAACCCGCTGAGACATTATCAGTTTCTAATGAGAGCAGCGGAATTTCAAAGAACTCTATTCAACTCCGGGGTTAATACCTTAAACTATATATTTGTATTCATATTGAATAAAACCGTATAACTTTAATGTAAAAACAGTTTAACTGTAAATTTTTGTTTTGTTCTCCGAAAGCCTTTGCCCCTTCAAATATTTCCAAAACATCATTATGTGCGTGCAAATGTATATGCTGGACTCAATCAGTAATTGTTTATTGAAGAATCCTAACTTTATTGATGTTAACAAGCAGAAAGATCGAACTTCTTCTAGCTGTATATCTGACCCCTAACCGCCATTGAAATCTCTCATTTACTGCAGAATGACTGTACGCGTAGTTAGCTATTTTTCGGCCTATTTAATTCCTTTGTGCAATTACTACGCGATTTGTTTTGTTTCGGAACTCAATTTCCAATGAAAACTGCGTGGGCTGTAGAATTTTTTTAAGATAGTTAACTTTCAAATAGATATTTTTTAAGAATATTAACATTTAGATTTATGAAATTGAGTGTTATTTAATTAACCTTCAAATGCATTGCGTTTATTTGCGTGTTCTTTTCTTTTTTTCAGAAGAAAGTTAACTTTCAAATATCTGAAAATGAGTGATAACTGTAGTTTTACTTAACCTTCAAATATATGAAAATACATGTGCGTGTTTGTTTTCTTTTTATTATGAAAATAAATGATAATTGTAGTTTTACTTAATTTTGTACGACGAAAGTTAACTTTCAAGTATATGAAAATATAGAATTTTTTTAAGAAATTAAATTTTCAAATATATGAAAATAAGTAGCGAGTGTAGTTTAATTAACCTTCAAATATATAAGTAACACAAAAAAGAAAAAATACACGCAATAACTTTAACCCTAACCCTAACCCAACCCCTAACCCTAACCAAATAATCACTTATTTTCATATATTTGTAAGTTAACTTTCTTCTCAAAATAAGTATTCGCAACTTTCTTAAATTTAGCTACGTATGGTTGTTGGTTGAAAAAAAGCTGCAAAAAGCAGCATAGTCTGAAGGAAAAAGCTTCAAACTAAATAAAAAAAAGTTTATCGGCAAAATGTTTATGCTATAATAAAGAGGATAGATTAAAGTATTTTTTAATTATTTTTACAATTTTTTATAATTATTTTAACAGGTTCTAACAGGCTCATTTAGTGGAAGAACCATTTTTTTCTCTCGTTAGTGAGAGGGGTAAATTGACGCTAGATTTTATTACGTGAAAACTTAATATTACGCGAAAGCATTTTTTGACTGTGAAAGACACATTAATTTGGAAATTCTTGCAAAAGGAAATAATTGTCTGATTTTGATGAAGATTTCAGGACTTATCCATAAATGACTGAAATAGGTTTTGAAATAATCATTTTTAGAAAATATTGGAAAAACATATTTTTTAATTTGTTACGCCCCACCATTAAATTTTCAGAAATGTCGAAAAATGCGACTAGGTCCCCGCATATATATAGTTTTATTTAAATTCAGGAATCATTGGGGAATGCTAATCAACTGTCTTTTTTTTTTTAAAGAAACTTTCCTATTATAAGAAAATCTGCTCCGAAGTGCGATAACAAAAATGCAATAAAACGATGCCATTTTTATTATTTGGATAAACTTTTAATTGCTTTTATAAACATAAATTAAAATTATATCGTAGTCTGAATAGAAAAAAATTCCGTATGTAACGAATTTTTACAAGGATTGTTTTTATTTTTATTATTTTATTTTATTTTTTATTAAAAGTTTCATAAGTCTTTTACTGCGTGATAATTGTGTTAGGATTAGGGTTATTTATTTTAAAATTTTCATTTTCAATTTAGGTATTCAAAAATTGAGTAGAGATTCCTACTTAAATGTATTACCAAGAAAAAAAGAAAACAAATACACGCAATAACCCTAATCCTAACACAATTATCACTTGTTTTCATATATTTGAACGTTAATTTTCTTCTCAAAATAAGTACACGCAACTTTCTTAAATTCATTACCAAGAAAAAAACACGCAATAATCCTAACCCTAACCATAAATTTCTATTTTAAATTAGAAAAAAAACCCGCAATAACCCTAATTCTAACACTATATTTGTATGTGAAAGTTAACTTTCTTAAAAAAATATTATACAGCCCAAAACAAAGAGGAGAAAAAAAAACGCAAATACGCGCAAATTTCAGTGGAAATTGAGTTCCAAAACCAAACAGATCGCGTAGTTATTTCATAAAGGAAGTAACTAGGCCAAAATAAGCATCCTGCGCCTAAAGATATGAGAAACGTAGTAAGGGGTGAGATAAAAATATTTTTTCTGGTCGTTAAGTTAAAAAAACGTAGGTTTCTTCAATTAACAGTCATCGATTTCAGTTCAGCATATACATTTGCACGGAAATAAGGATGTTTTGGAAAGAATTGAAGGGGGAAATGCCTTCGGGGAACAAATAAAAAATTACTATTTTAACTTATTTTAAGCATTGTGTAATTTATTTTGTGTCCGCTGATTTAATATGAAAATTTCTTCTTTTTGATATTTCATCAAAACTAAGAACATTTAATATTTGATTACTTGTTCTGAAACACGCTAATTTCAGTTGTGCAAATTTGTCAATAAATTATTTTGTTGTTTGGTTAAGTGTATCACGTATATTTCCTCGTCATTATTCCTACAAACTTCAGCACTACGAAAGGGAAGAATATAGGGTGTCATGATCGTCCAGATTTTTATAAAAGGATTTCGATCGCGATTTTCTTTTTTAGGAAAGTGTGTAAACGCTGACGAAAATATAAACAATTAGTGTTGAAGATAATTGTTGTTTTGAGCAAGTAAATATGTTGGGATAAAATTGTAACCGTCAAGAAATAGAACGAATTCATGAAAAAGTGTATGCATTGTTAAAACCAAATAAGAAAATTAAGTAACAGAGCAGTGAATAAATATTGGCAAGAATTGTGATTTTTTTCAAAATCGTTCAAGGCAATACAAAAGAAAGAAATAAAATGAACAATAATAAGAATTTATTTATTTCAATTGTATTTACTTTTTCAATGTCTTGCAAAAAATGATTGCTAAAAATGTCTTGAGAATGAATTTCTTAAAAACTCGTTTCCATACTATTCAATAAAAACCTTTTGATGATTTCAGAATAGGAGCCGACAGTACAAATGACAAACTTTTAGGCACCAACAATAAGTTTAAATTGAACTATTTATACATCTTTTGTCATATTTTAATCACTATGCTGATGCGAAAGACTTTGATAAGTTTCGGTAGTTAAATGAAATAAATATATACGAATATACACATATAGGTTTCAACACTACATTCCTTCCTTCACACTCACCTATGAACCAGTCTATCATAAATCGACGCATGACTTAACACATAACACAGATATATATTTTACTTATACGGAAGATCTGATGAAAAGTTTATATATATATATATATATATATATATATATATATATCTGTTATAGGGAAACAGATATATATATCTATCTGTTAAAGGGAAATATATACATATATATATATATATATATCTGTTAAAGGGAATTATTGTCATTTCTACGTAATCTGTGCGACGCTTTAGCCATTGCATGCTATATATATATATATATATATATATATATATATATATATATATATATATATATATATATACAAAGAAATTTACAGCAAAAATGAAACAAAATAAGCCCTTTCGATAGAAGAACGTGGCATAATATCCCCCTCATTGGAGATGACGCCAAGGACCATGAGGGAGGAGGAAACATTCGTATGCTTCAAGACGGAACGTCGTCAATGATTTTGCATAGCCACCTGTCGTTCTGCCTGTTGCACCTCTGGTTCTCGATGAAATATTTTTCATCAGAGAAGAAACTCTGCATTATTTCTAAACAGCCTAAGAATCAACGCTGAGTTCTTCCCGGAGATGCTGGGGAGTTTTGTGAAGCAGGGGATAAACGAGATCGCCGCTGGACGCCTCTACCACTTCCGCTTCTGCACACAAGGTTCAAACGACCCAAGCGTGGCTGCTAAACAATGTTCCTCACCACTGGTCATCGGACTTGTGGTTGCCCTCTTCACACGACTGCAAACTCCTTGACTATTTCTTCTTCGTGATCAACGCCAAGACCAACAAGCACGCCCACAACACGTTCGACTCTCTGAAAGGTGCCTTCGTGGTGGCGTTTGCTGATAAGGTTGCCAAATCGTGATGCTTTTTGGGTCCGTCTTGAAAGCAAATTTATATATATATACATATATATATATATATATATATATATATATATATATATATATATATATACATAATTAAATAAATAAATCTCATTCAGAAATTAAACTACATTCTTAAAGCGAAATTTGTATATATTGTTTGCTTCGATATACGAAATTCTGTGACTGCCTTTATTATGTCCTTCCTTCTCTCACATTCTCTAAAATAGCCTCATCGTGACTGACCGAAACCAGATAAGTTAGTACAAAGTACACTCGGTTTAATTTGGCTGCGTAGCTTACTCTAATGCATTTTTAGTAATAATTTTATTTAATATAGAGACTAACCAACTACATAAAAAAATTAATGATAAAAAAAACAAATAATTAACTATCTATATGTAAAGTTTTGAAAAAATGAACGAAACACAGAGATTGTAAATCTCGACACAATTGTCATCGATAACTTGAAAAATATTGTCACACGCAATAGGGTGTTGAAAATTTATAGTTTTTAAATTTGTTCATATAAACACATTTCAAGATGCACCGAGACTTATTATAATGTATTTATCAGTATTTATATAATTCATTCCCAATAGTATATGCGTGTGTGTGCGTGCGTCTGTGTGTTAAAAGTGCCCGTTGTATGACTATAAGTGAACTAAAGCTGAAGGGTTGATGAATGAGGAGTGTAAGATAAATACAAGTAGAAATAATCATAAGTCATGGTTATTTCGATAAGGGTAATAGATGACGATTGGCAATTGATATTATGATGTTAAGATTTAATGATCATTAAAATGTCCAGTTCTTAGAAAAGAAAATTATGTTTTAGTATATTTTTGCATTAGAAGAATAAAGAATGATATATTTTCGTGCAAGGGAGATGGTAAATCCTATCTCTATAATATACAAATATATATATATATATATATATATATATATATATATATATATATATATGTGTGTGTGTGTGTGTGTGTGTGTGTAAGAGAGAGATAGGTAATTTGCTTGAAGCATTGTGTATAAAAAGTGTATGGCTCACAAATGCCATACTCCAACAAACTATACATCGGAATACAAGCGCGCACACACGCACAAAAGCACACCTACACACAAACGCACACCTAAACACACACACACACACACACACACACACACACACACACACACACATATATATATATATATATATGAATATATATACCCTCTAACATACTGTACACTAGAAAACCTACGCACACACATATATATCTATATGCACAAAGTTTTGTAGGTATATGCATCTAGAAATCGAACACAGAAGTCGGAAAAAGACAAAAATACAAGAAATATACGCACATAACACACTCACGGACACACACACACATACACACACACAAACACACAAGAGATCACACGGGAACGAATATTGGAGGGAAAAAATGTGGCAATAAATACGCCTCGATTTCAAGCATACCGACATAACACCAGGTTATAAAACGGAGCCTACTACTATTCAGACAGAAATGCGAAAATACCAAACCCTGCCACGGGCCGACGCACACATATTAAACCATAAATTAAAGCAGACAGATATATCATCAAATCGTAAAACCACGCCCGCTATCACTTTAGAAAGAGGCGAAAAAGCCAATCCTACTGACACGCACACTTATATAAACCATAAACACACATTCATACACATGAACTAAGCCCCTTATAGATGCACACACACATACTCACTACAATTAAGGACAGTAGTAGCAGCGAAAGAGGAAGATTTCTTTAAAAGCAAGGTCCACTAGCGGACGGATGTTGAATCAAGCTCTCCTATCATTCTGAAGATGAGATTCTGATCTCGAAATATTAATGAATAATAAATAAATAATATATAATACCTTCTTTACCTTCCTTTACTATACTGAACGTATTTTTGTAACCTTCAAATAACTACCCATACAACACACACACACACACACACACACACACACACACACACACACACACACACACACACACACATATATATATATATATATATATATATAGGTTAAATAATATAAGCAGTTGTATTATTCAAAAAATATTTTCTAGAAAAAAGAAAACCATAAACATTAAAAGAGGATGTAATTATGTAGGAGAAATTATAGAAAAACAACAATACTCGCTAGAACAACTATAGCACATATATGTCCATGTTGCTTTCTATATTTTTTATATGAGGTAATTTAATTATTTATACTTTTAAAATTGTACTACTTTCTTCAAATTTGTTGACATAGTTATTGCCTTTCATCGTACGTTCCGAAATTTTTCAGGTGATTAGAAATTCAAACTGAAATCTTTATTTTTTACGGATATACCTTGTTTTATTGTTCTAGATGTCTCGCTATCAGTTACCTTCCCTTAATTCATCTCTCTAAGTTTGTTTGCAATCGCTTTAGCCATTTATTGACCTCACAACTCTTTGATTGAAGTCACTCTATCTAAACACTGCTCTATTTTTTCTGAAAAATGTCGGGTCGTACAACGGCTAAGATGTCGTGACCATAACAACAAAGATGAGGAAAACAGTCCTAACAAATTAAATATTGAAAATAGTTCAGATTCTTATATTTCACCAGTCTTGGCAGATATTATCACAAAAAATAACAAAAAGAGATCTCTTAGATGATGTAACGAAAATATATATTAAAACACAAAAGACAGAATATTTAAAATTCTAGATATTTCCTACATATATATTCTGCGTGAAGGGTATTTATAGGTATTTACGTTAATTATAAATTTCGGACTAGTGTCCTCATTGCTGCAGTCACTTTCTCACACACGTCATTCAATTTCAATCTGTCTTTTTTAGAAATATATTTATGGTAATTGCTCTGACGAGCTTTTTTTCCTAGTCTCTCGACTACATGTATTTAAGGGTGCCACTAGATTGGCATTAAATTCCTAGGTGTTAACTTCGAAATAACTAAATGTAGCTACCTTTTTGCACTAACACATTCTTTTTTCGAACTTAAAGTTTATGGAAGTAAATTCCTTGTGATTGATTCTCTGATAGCTACAAAAGATTATATACAACGCCAATTTCATTTTCTATTTATGTGCGTTGTGGTACTGTGGATATTGACATATAACGACATTGCGTTCACTTGCGCGCAAATACCCTTGGGAAAAGTATTAATCCCTCCAGTTATGCGTTAAATAACAGGACAGATTATATTCTATAGCCTTAGCTGGCAATCGGTCTACACAGAAAACAATGGCAACCTACTGCGGAATAATCTTCTGCCCACTCCATCATGTCTCTTTTGAGACATGTTCGCCCAAGCTTGTATCACGTATGGCACTTAACTGACTGATCTACTTTATTCTCATCCATCATTTATCTTTTCTTCGACATCTGCTTTACCTTCGTTTTTCTTTCATTGTAACGTCATGCTCAACAGTGGTGTAAAATTTATAATCATTTAAAATTATTCATAATTATAATATCACTGTAATCATAAATAACATTCATTTCACCGGAAGATTGGGTGAAATGATTATGAAATCAAAACAAATGAACATTATTGCAAGATTTGCGT
The DNA here is from genome assembly GCA_037127315.1 of Ascarosepion bandense. Taxonomy (NCBI): domain Eukaryota; kingdom Metazoa; phylum Mollusca; class Cephalopoda; order Sepiida; family Sepiidae; genus Ascarosepion; species Ascarosepion bandense. The sequence continues at coordinate 1,629,689 of JBBBDQ010000862.1, read as the reverse complement.
TTGTTTAATTTGTTAAATATTACCCTATTATAACTTAAAATGTATACTACATCTGAATAAAACAATATTGTACAATGAATATTCATCTGAAGTAGTAATAAGTCTTAATTAAAAATTATAGCCTTTCCCTATCAATAACCGTTAAAATCATAATAATTAAAACACCAAAATGATGATTCCTCGATCATTAAAATGTTTTTGTAGTGTTGAATTATTTTGTATTTTGCACGTGATTTAGACATGTATTAATTTTGTATGGTGTTCACGACACACAAACAGAGACATACATATCTATCTATCTATCTATCTATCTATATATATATATATATATATATATATATATATATATATATAATACAAATACTTCTGTTGGTCTATATAACGAGATAACATTAATCGCTGACTTTATGCTGAGCCTGTAGCATAAATTACAACGTCTAGAATTCACCAGTGTCCTCTAATATTACAAAGATCAACACTTCTTAAATTCGTAGATTTATCCCGAACAATTGTTTGAACATTATACAACCTTCATCATATACAAATATCTATGTATTTGTGATTGATAGATGAAATATACATACTTAAAGAAAAAAAAAATTCTTGTTTATTCTATTTATTACGATTAGTGAATCAGTGCCCATGTCTCACTTTCTGTACATGGAGGTATACAGAAACATAGGCGGGGATCACAATCTTTGAATTTCATTTTTGGTTACGTCATTCGGTTTCATCCTGTTTGGAATCCAATCCCACCACAACATTGACATTCGTATTTTGGTGGCACCATCTGCTATCAAGTCTGGCACTCGACAGTTGAAATCACAATCAATGCATTTTCCCAACGTCAGTCTATCGTAAGAAATGTCTTGATGGGTCCGTGTCATAGAAACTGCAATATCCGTCACAAGGAAATTGGGATTTCTATCACTGTGTCGTCTCATTTCCCCTTTCTTTAACGAATCGAAATCAGGGTGGTTTATTCCTACACATATTTTAGTAAAATGCACTATCGAAAATAAATGAAACCACAAGTATATGCATATTGTCAACGTCAGCTTAGAAACATTAGTTAACGTGGCTGTGCAGTAAATTATATCGTACGGTCTGGCAGCGCTAAAATATTTGAATGTGCAAATATGATTTCATATGGTTGAAATTGTGTGTGGCCATCCTTTCTGACATACTCTATTCATCGATGTATTCAAATGAACCTACTTGCCTTGCAACTCCCGACCCCCATATAAATATAATGACCTAAATTGATAAATATGGATATGTGGAGTGTTTACATATGAATAGTATTACTATTCAGGTGTTAATAAAAAGTGCTCAATGTCTGAACAGAGCTGTTTTATATATATATATACATATATATATATATATATATATATATATATATATATATATATATATATATATATAGGTCTATACCATGACTCGGATTTTTATGCGTTATGCAATCACCAGGTGCATATTTGAACCTTACGGTTTATAATATTTGCATTTACATTCACTCGATATTTATAGGAATTAAATCTAATTAAGTTAAGTTACTGCTTTTTAACAATATTAAATTTAACTATTCTACGCTTATATGTGGATGAAAAATTTAAATTTAAATAAAAATTGAAAGCAAAATTCAAATTAAAGTAGTAATAATAAACAATATAATTCTGTGAGAAAAATGCAAAGGGGTGTATAAAACAATGTGTCTTAAACTTCAAATGTTCAAAAATTACATCTTTATAAAAATATAGGGAAAAATTAAATTTTAAATAAAAACAAAAAGAAAAAAAATTAAAATAAACTAATATAAGAAAAGAAAACTTAATAAGTAAAATTCAGAATAAAGATATAAAAATGTAAGAAACAAAATTATAAGTGGCTTAATTCATTATTGTTATAAGTAATATTGCGGTGGAAGAAAGAAAATGAAAGAAACAATGAAAGAAGGGAAGAATGAAACAAAAGAAGAAATAAATAGTCTAACGTATGGAATGATCTACATCTATCTGTGTTTACTTCAGTAAGTATTTTTTTCTCTGATATCATGTGCATATTAAATAATTTTTGTATTAAGAAAATTTATATACATGGTTTTGTTTAAGATGACAAGTTTTTCTATAAGACATGGATTACATTTATTTTTTATTCCATTGTAATCTTTGGATTTAGCTACAATATACCAAGTAATAAATGCGTTTATTCTGATGTTTTTTTAATTTCTGATGATATATTAAAAAGTAATGCATTTAATATGTTTAGCCATTTTAAAAACAATAAGTTGTTGTTAGATCCTATTTTTCACCTTTTAGAAGTATGTCTGAAGTAAAATTTAACATCAGTATCATCCGAAGAAGTTTGAGTTCAAAAAACAATAGTTTGGGAAATACACTGGTCATTAAATGGGCAGGTTCGACTTTTTCGGCAGTTGCAATTATTTTTAGAAAGTTCATTTTCCTATTAGTTGGGTAAGGGATGCTGTTTATATGGGCCACATATTTATTTAATATCAGAGCATTAGTTGTGATATATATTTATTTAACTCCTTAATGCATCTATAACTATTTTGACATTGTTAATTTTAAGATTTTTTTCTTAGCGTGTGTGAATGGTAGAATTGTTGATGAATTAAGTTATATAATAGTTTACCAATGTTTGCTTAGACGTTACGACTGAAGGGTGTTTTAAAGCAAATAAGATTAGGTTTACTTAGGATGATTTAATTACCTGTTGATGTACGTGTTTTTGCGTAAGTCCCGCCGACAGAAGACTTGTCATGCCCAAATTTTGACATCTATTTAGGCAAGGGTCTAATATATATTTTGTGATATTTTACTTTTTATAAAATGTAATAATATCTCACCTCAATATATATATATCTCATTTGATGGCCTTCTTTATTTTTAGATTATTTTTACTTGAAGAAATGTTTTCATCTTTATATATATTACCAAGTAAATTAACCACATTTCACTTCTTGATAATTGAACAACAAAACTTTATAGCTCTTAAGTTGCTAATGTAACAATATTAATAGAAGAAATATATATATATATATATATATATATATTTATATTTTTTCCCCAAAAATGAAACATATATATATATATATATATATATATATATATATATATATATAATGATTTTGAACAACATGTCAGATTTTAAGTTTATGCAGCACTCAATTTTTATATAGAGAATTTGAATCAACAAATTTGAGGTCCTCACCTCCCCAGCAGATAAGGCTGAATGATTTGCCTGCAGATTCTCGAACAATTCGTGTCTGGACTCATCTGGAGTTTTTACAACCGATTTCTCACCTAGAACCCAGGCACAACTGAATGATGTCCACATCACACCTTCGCTTGTCTCTAAGATAATCTTAAAACTTGACCCTCACAAAGCGAGCGGTGGGGACGGAATCCCAACCATAGTCTTAAATAAATGTGCCCCTAAACTATCCTCTGTCTTTTCTAAGCTCTACAACCTCTGCCTATCTGTTTCCTGCTTGCTTGCGTGTTGGAAATCTTCCTCTGTAGTTCCTATATTTAAAACACTGGAGAACCCTCGGACCCTGCAAAGTACCTCCCTATCAGCCTTCTTCCGATCTTTGGCAAAGTGTTCGAAGCCATTATCAACGTCGAGGTGGTTCAGCATCTCACAACACACAGGCTCCTCTCGGACAAGCAATATGGTTTCCGCTTCACCAGGTCTACTGCTGATATGCTAACGACCATCACCTGAGTACATATACCAGGCACTCGACAGGAATGGTGAAGCTCGAGCCGTTGCATTGGATATACCTAAGGCGTTCGACAGAGTTTGGCATGCTGGCCTTCTATGTAAAGTCCAGAGCTATGGTATAACTGGACATTTGTTTGAACTAATCCAGTAATTCCTCTCTAACCGCACAATGAAAGTGGTATTAAACGGACATGCCTCCCAGAACTACCATACAAACGCAGGTGTCCCCCAAGGCTCCATCTTAGGTTCTACACTCTTCCTGATATACATTAATGATCTCCCTGATTCCATAAGCGCCCAAGTAGGTTTGTACGCCGATGACACCACAGTTTACTCTCGCATCGACGAAAAATCTGGTGTAGGCGTCAAAGCTAACCTCGCAGCCAAGATTGAAAAATACCTCCAATCCATTGTTGACTGGGGTAAGAAATGGCTAGTAAATTTTAAGTCTCTCTCCCACAGGTGCGTCGTGGCTTCCCTGTGTCTCTTCTATAATTACTTTAACGGCTTCTGCTCCGATGAACTTAGATCACTGGTGACCCCTAGATACGAATTTGCACGAGATACTAGATTAGCAACTAGATCCCACCCTTATAACCGATAAAATGCAACCGCAACTTCTACTCCAACAGTTTCTTTTCTCGCACTTCCCGACTGTGGAAGAGTGTTTGATAGAATGGGAGCAGGTTAGTGTGTTCGGAGGTGTTCGGAGGTGTCTATTGACCTTACATTTAAACTCCGGGAGATTGTAGCCGTCGGGGAAGCAATCATGTGGAAGGGAATTCCAGAGTCGGAAAGTGCGAGAAAATAAACGGTTGCATTTTATCGGTTTTACTGTATAGGGGTGGGATCTAGTTGCTAATCTAGTTTCTCGTGCAAATTCGTATCTAGGGAGCAGCAGTGATCCAAGTTCATTGGAGCAGAAGCTGTGTAAGTATTTATAGAAGCGACACAAGGAAGCCACGTCGCGCCGGTGAGAGAGAGAATGCAGGCGGTCTGCAAAGTTGCTATCGATCACATTACAGACCCTCCGCTGTACCTTGTCGAGAAGCCCGAGGAGAATATCAGGAGCACCCGATCAGATATGGCAGCAGTATTCAATGCACGGTCGGATGATAGATTTATAAATGTGCAACATAGATTCACACGGAAAAAAACTTCCGGGCCCTGCACAGAGAACAGACATTCATAGCAGCGGATTTAGCAATGGATTCGATATAGTCATTCCATTTGAGGTCCGCTGTAAGTGTGAGACCAAGGAGGCGTAGTGTTTTACTCTCTGGCAGGCAAGCCTGGTCCATGCTAATGGGAGGTAGGTGCGATTGTCTATGATGGTTAATTTATAGTAACTTTGTTTTAGAAGCATTAAAGCTTACGAGCCATTTCTTACCCCAGTCCACTACGGATTGGAGGTCCTTTTCATATTCAGCTGAAAGGTTAGTTTTGTCGCCTACACCAGATTTCTGGTCGAGGCGAGAGTAAACTGTGGTGTCATCGGCGTACATACCTACTTGGGATATTATCGAATCAGGGAGATCATTAATGTATATCAGAAAGAGTGTAGGACCTACGATAGAGCCTTGAGGAACACCTGCGTTCGTATGTTAGTTCAGGGAGGCATATCTGTTTAATACCACTTTCATTGTGCGTTAGAGAGGAATGATTGGATTAGTTCAAACAAATGTCCAGTTATACCATATCTCCGCAGTGTGTATTGTCTCTAAAATTAAGAGGAAACTATGTCTTCCGGACGATATTTACTGTGGATTTTGCATCGAAACTGATATATGAATATGTTATAGTGTTTGGTTTTATATCTGAGGACAGTGCAGTGCAGTTAACAGTATTTTATTTGGTGTGATCAATATTAATGACGAGAGTATGCCTCCAATTTTTTTCACACAGGGACACAGCCATTTCACGGTGGTTTGCTTTATATGCCTTAACAAGATAGAATACCCTCGATTATTAGATTGACTCCTGGAAACACATGTCCTTGGTGACAGAACTCTGCAACATGGTACATCAGATCTCGCACATGATTGTCCGTCATTTTCTGCAACCTCATCTCCCCTTATATCTGACGGTTTGAATTTCCAGTATGCATCCTGTTATCTATTATGTGTAAGAAGCATTTGAGTGCGAGGCTTAAATATATTTTTATAACGCCAAACATGAGTTAAATTCCAAGTACATCTGTCCGTACACGGAAGTAAATCATCCTTTAGTATTTTGGAGTTCAGCTGTATGATTTTCAATTGGAAACCGTTATCCTTCATATAGCCCGTCTTTTTCAGCTCATTTTATTTCAAAGCAGCTAATTATCTAATTACTGATCAGACTTGAAGTTACTTGTATGTTAACTGTTATTTCTTTACGATATGCCTTCATCCGTTAAAATTTGTTAATACATTTTTTTATTTTAGATTTTCATAATAATTAAAATTATGAGCTTGAAAAAGCACTAACTAAAATTTGACCATTCCTTTGGCAAAAAGGAAAGTGAAAATTAAAATAACATTTTTAGTGTTGATAGTGATCATGTAATGTATATCAAGTAGGTATCTGTCTTATGTAGTGCGTCCTTCGAGAGGCGTACTGATCTTCATTCACATGCATCAAAAGGTGAAAAGCATTTTGCACCCGTTTAAGCATTAAATTAAGATAAATTTGGTTTTGTAAAATGTAACATACAGTATGACCAACGATCTTTTAATGCATGGGTATTTAGCTTTAGGATGTGCGTTGTGGTCAAGTGGATACCTACTCGGAACGAGAAATCGGAGAGCCGAGTTCGAATTCCAGTTGAATTCATTGAAATCATATGCGCGCAAATACCCTTGGGGAAGGCATTAATCCGTCTCTTCCCGCCAGCTACGGGTCAAATAACAGGACAGATTGGGTTCTATAGCCTTGGTTGTTAACCAGTCTAGCGCAGAAAGCAATGGCAACCTACTGCGGGATAATCTTTTACCCAGTCAGTCATGTCACTTTCGAGACATGATCGTCCAAGCGTGTATCACGTATGGCACTGAAATGACTGGTTTAGCTTTACAAAAAAGAGCAATTAATTGGGATATTCTGGACTAATTGATAATGGGTCATAAAGACTAAGTGAATAATGTAAAACCGTAAATTGAAGGCCTTTGTAACATGGAGCCAATTGCAATCAGCTGTTTTTTTGACATTTATGTGAACAGACGAAAAGAAGTATGTTCTGTCTTTCAAGATATTGCTCTTTTCGCTAACAGAATAGATACTTTTTAGACATTTAACGCACACGTATTCTTTGGAACACTAAATCGAACGAAAGACGCTGAAAGTGGTCAAAAACTTTGTGTAAAAGTTGTCATTCATTTTCACAACAACGCCTCATCAAATACAGTCAAAATACTGGATCCAGTTGCATTCCTATGAATTTTAAAACATCAGTTATAAAATTATCTCAATCAGCTTATCTGTAGTTCCCTCACATTATGTATTTCATGCAAGCGGTTCTACATAGATACTGCTAATTTTGCACATGTACAAACTATTGACACTAAATTCTGCCTGGTTCAGAGGTAATATGTAAGCGCTATTTTACCGATAAAGAAACCCATAAAAATCGATGATGATTTCATGGAAATGTGGCTATTATTTTTGGTAACATCTGCTTGTTTTATATTCACAGAAATAAAAATATGGCTAAGCAAATATCTGTCTAATTTGCTAACAAAACTGGGTTATATTTCCGCATACCCAATCAGTTTTAAACAAACAAAGGTTTAGAAGTAGTTAGACGATGTACATTATTTAAATTCAAACGAAGATAAATTAAATATTTCGACAGTACATAACATAAAATATCGCGTGACTTATAACAATATTTTACAAATATCAAATAAAAGACATGTTGCTGAAAAATGAAAAGAAACAAGTCAGTGAAAACCTATTTCGTAGGTTGTTGTATCATGAGAGCATCGGAAACTTTATTGACTATTATCAATGTGATTTAGAGTTTATTGACATGGCCAAAATCTAAATCATCTGACAATGTAAAACCCAATTACTGAAGGCAATTAACTGGCGAGCTTCCGTCATAAAAATTCAGGCAGTTGCAAGTGCAGAAAATTTATGGTTTTAGTCTTTCATAACAACTCAGTATTTTCTCTTAGGGCTTAGAAAATTAAAATTTCTTCTTATATATATATATATATATATATATATATATATATATATATATATATATATAACCGTAATCTGTATAGTCATGAACGTGCCTATGCAAATGGAATAATGCATATATGTTAAAGCATATATAAAGCTCTAGGTTTTATCGAGCACTCTTTAAAAAATTAAATGCATGAACAGTGAGTTTATAACCTACGTGTTCCATAACTTTCTTACACTATATATATATGAATGACTGTACACATATGCATATAGTATGCAGGTATGCAGTCATAAAAAGACTTTGAAAGGTTAAACTTTCAAGTTACATTCATATTCACGAACCAGCAACCGATAGAAATATTTTCAATAAGAATGCAAGATACTGATCTACATGCATACATCATTTTTTGATGAAAACAATTTTCATTATATAGTAATTGAATAAATTTTTAAATGAAACATAAATGTTCACAAAAAAATGCATAGTAAAATTATACGTATATGTGTGTATGCATTTTTGTGCGTGTATATATATGTGCGATGGATAAATTATCGTCAAATTTAAGCAGATATTAAAATATCACTAACAACTCATCTTAACATATATGTTTACTAAAATTACTAAAATTATTTTGAAATGATAAATAATTTATTTAATAAAATTTTCTTTGGAAACATCCACGACTTTTTGACGATATTGGAATCTCTTACATCTCTTCTGAATAGTCTCCTTTATAATTTGGTGACGACTGTTATAATTTTTGCATTCTGTTCATTTTTGTTGTTACAAAGAGTTTTGTTGGTTTATCGTTCCACGGCGCATCACACATAATATTCAAAGTAGTTGTAGTTTGGGCAGTTACGTGTCCAGATATTAAGCGTCATGTTGTCGTAAAAATTGTATGACAGTCATTACTATATCTCATCTTTGTGTGGCATGGTGCAGAATCTTGTTGCCACACTTAGAACCTTCCAGCAGCCTACGTCTTTATCTCGTGCAGCTCTACTTTCTAAAGACTCTGCGTGTTGTGGGAAGACGAATTGAGATATAACGAAAATATCTCTAATAATCACACTAAACACCATGGTATGAAATGCTAGATCTATTGTTCAATATTTTTGGAATTCTCTGAAATCTCTACCAAACTCTCTGAAATGTCTGTATTGGATTTTCTAGCGCTAATGCCAAGCAGTACAGAAACCAGGTCCCAGTTTCTGGCAGAGTGTATTGCGTGTTGGTACTTTTTTTCTTACATCATTCTCTTGTACTATCAAAAATTAACTTAATTCAAGGATTATGGCAGCATTCACCAGCTTAATCAAAAAGACCGCCCACAAGAGTTGCAGAAAATTCCAAAGCCGTCTAGATATGATGGTTTTAAACTAACGCGATTTTTATGAGTAAATTTGAGCCGTAGTATTTCAATATATTTTTGCTTTATTTTAATAAATATATCTGTTAAAATCATAAATCAAAATTAATTTCTTTTGCATAATTTAGACGACAATTCATCCATCAACCCCTGTATATTTCGTTGGTTCGTACATATAATGCCAATATGTGTATTTAATCTAAAATATATGCATGTACATTTTATGCTAAAACAAATGTTGGTGTACGTAGCTGATGTGCGTGTAAACAACTCTAAGGTTGCAAGGGGATAATTCATGTTATGGTTATGTAACTAAATTTTTCCATAGAAATTGAGAATTGATTAATTCAAACATGAAAATAGACAGAATTGGCAATAGAAAACAGAAAACGTTTACATTGCATAGATCTAAGTGCAAATTTCAAATCTTTGAAAACAAAATTCAAAAAATATCTCGTTTACCTAAGAATTATTAAACTGACAACAAAAATGAGTAAACAAAATTCGAAGATTCTTTGAGAGAGCGGATTATGCTTTCCAAATGCTAGACAAATTATTAAGAGCAGGATAATTTAATTATTAACCAAAAAAGGGCACTGAATGGTTATGCATTTATCCTAACATTTGGCAGTGAAGCTGGACAATCTCATAGAAGAAGAAGAAGAAGAAGAAGAAGAAGAAGAAGAAGAAGAAGAAGAAAAGATTTGAAGTAAAAGAACTGTGGTTCTACAAAATGATGATTAGGACACCATTGTCTGAAGATGTGATGAATGATAAAGCTTCACATAAATTGAAAAATATACATATTTTGCGTAAAAATGTTAGCTGAAGACTTTCCTGTATATATTGCTAAGTTTTACAGAATTTAACACTTACAAGTGATCACTTGTGAGAAGGTCAAAAGAAAATATCACATAACATTATTTATTTTTCTGCAAAATGTTGAAAGAAGTAAGATTATGAGTTTTACAAAAAAAGTAATAATAACATTCTTAATATCTAAATATTAAATGTAATTTTGAAGAGCCATGAACGTCCACGTCCAAAAGACAAACGGAAGAGAAAAATAATAGCAACAAATGTGAATTCTATAATGAATCGCGTGATTACATAGAGTAATCTATTATACACTATGTAAATACATTCTTTAAAAACGTTCGTCCATGAATCGAATATAGCTTTCTCATCTGTTTGATGTTTCTACTATTTATATAGAAATTCTTGATAAAATATGAATTATATGTAATCTTGTTTTGTTCTGACATATAATCTCAACTTCATTCACATTTCCACTGTGGTATCGCTGATTACCTGTGTTCTTTCTATAAATATGTTCACAGTAATTGTTCTGATGAATTATCTCATATTTTCCATATTGTACCTAAATGTTATGACTTTATGCGCAGTACTAGTTTGGCAGGAAGAATTCATCATTCTGGAGTGGAAATGGCTAGACGTACCCGTAAATTATATGCTACCATCTGCTGCTATTTTTCTTTTATTGTGTTTACTATTACAGATTGTTTGTTTATAATCAACTCTAATGTTCACAAATTTTATGCACTGACAGTTCTTTTCCACTGTTTACGACGAGATTTCAGTTCTTTTAATGTATACCATCTTTAATGTTTCAGATTAATTCACATTTATTAAGGCTGAGTGATATTATTAACTTACATGTGTGAAATGATATAAAACTTTAAGGAATGATGTATTTAATTTTGAAGATATATATAAAATGGAAAAATCATTCATTTGTAAGCATTAATCGCGCAGACTAGAAGAAAAAAAGATATTGGATATAAGCTTAAAAACGTAATATAATAAAACAAACTTATTCCACATAGACATTCGATGTTAGAGGGAAACGAGAACAAGACTGAACCAAAAAAGTAATGAATACAAATTTGATTGCAAATAATCACATAAAATATGTATGATTGAAAATGTTAGGTGAATATACGAAAAGTAAAGAATGGAAATCATATGCAAAAAAAAAAAAAAATACGGAGATGAAACTTCAAAATTACTTGGCGCGATGTTTGCTTATACTTGGCTATTCCTTTTATATTTTTTTATCCTGGTCCTTGCATACTATATTAATAAACGTTATGTTGAGATCCTTGCCTCTTCTAATACACATAGCCTTAAATGTAATAATACATGGCTGCTTTTTTCAAGATATTCTAAAAAAATCACCAATGAAACTAATTTACTCCGTGTGTTTATATTCATACCAGCGAATTTAATTTGCCCATAAATCATATATATATATATATATATATATATATATATATATATATATATATATATGAAAGTATATATATATATATATATATATATATATATATATATATGAAAATTTTCCACGATAATTAGGCGGCCATGTGATATTATGACAATTGACAGATCAATGGATTTTGTGAAGATCGAACGAAACTCTTTGATATATAGCAATAGCATTCGAGCGTGAAAATTAATTTAGTTTTGAGTTGTATTTTTATAGTCCCTTCATCATGAGGAATTCAATCACAATGCATGTATAATTCATTCTTTATATGTACACGCTATCTACTATTAAATTCGTTGCGCATTTCTAATTCCAGAAATATATATTGCAATTGCAGCTCTGTTAAGACCAATAATTTTTCTCTAAACTTCTACACGCATATGATATACTTAGTACTGTGTATGTGTATCTCTCAATATATATATATATATATAATCATAAAAATATATGTTCAAATATGAACACACACACACACACACACACACACACACACACACACATATATATATATATATATATATATATATATATATATATATAAATAACAAATAAATATATGTATGTATGTACGTATGTATGTATGTCTGTATGTATGTATGCGCACAGTTACATGCACAAGGTGCGATGGATAAATTGGAGACAGTTTTCTGTATTGCAGAGAATTTTTGCCAGAATCTTCAATGTGAACAGTCCCGAGATCTTTTCGTTTATTATGCAGATGGAAAAGAATTTGAACAGTTGGGTTGTGATTTCAAATATTTTTTAACTGATTAGTGGCGATGCTGAAATTATGCCACAATTTATATTTTCTCAGGAATTTAAACATAACACGAAAGCTTATATCAAGTTCTTTCATAATGTTGTTGTCTCTGCACAATGATACACAATCAGAGGTGGACACTAATCGCTATCAGATAATTTCTGAGACCTTCTTAATACTTACATCCCACCAGCTAACACATAACACTGTAACCTTCTTGAATATAAGGACACAATATATGAACTCTAGACAAGAATAATGCAGCATTCATCAACTTAAAAAGAGATAATTCCCAGAAGAAATAGAGTAGATTACAAATATTCCTGGTGTCCCTGGTTAGAAACATTGGAGAATATGTTGAATAAAGTCTCTCCTTATTATATTCGTAATATTTTCGTGAAATTTTGTTAAATATATCTGTTACGATCTGATGTCAGTTTTATTTACATTTTTCTCTAAATGAGACAATTCATCCATCCTCATATATATATATATATATATATATATATATATATATATATATATATATATATATATATATGAATCTTTTATTCAATCAGTTAGAAGATATTTTTGTAATATATTTTCTAGAGAAATTTAGAAATTTAGAAATTTAGAAATAGTTCTGTTTAGATTATCCTCTCTTTTTACGGACTTGTCATCAATATACATACATGCACACACACATATATATAAGAAATCTATGTAATTTTTGCTTAGCTGAAACAATTACCTAATAGAGAAAAAACTACCAAATTTGAAACAAAAATAAATGAACTCAAATTAAATGCCGACATAGAAAATAACTTAAATTACCAGTTAAATAAAATTTAAAATTTACCCCATTCTCTCTTACTTGAGGGTTCATTCAAATTTTCAGTTGATCATTTGTTAGAAATGTTTGCGTTTTAAAGAAATTAAAGTTGAAATTTGCTATGTAATGTTTATCTATATGCCAGTATATGTGTACAACTATTGTGTCTTCTGGATTTAAGTAACATAAAATTATGTTGATTCCTATATATATGTATTGGAATGTGCATGATACCACTATATCATACTCTTGGGTTCCCGTCTCTCTTTTAGTAAGTTATACTTTGATAATTTTTGCGCGATGAGCTTTGATTAACTTCTGCTATGCACTTGATATTGATGCTTGTATATGTATATTTACTTTGTATTATATATGAAATTTGATGTAGGTCCATTTATGTGTATATGCAAACATTGTTATATTGTGTTGTATGATTTTATATATAGGTGTATATATCAGGTCTTCATAGGTAGGTATGTGTTCGGTTGTATATGAAATTGTATATATATATATATATATATATATATATATATATATACAATTTCATATACAACCGTACATATATATAACATATTTGTAAGTATAAGTAGATGAATATATATATATATATATATATATGTGTGTGTGTGTGTGTGTGTGTGTGTGTGTGTGTGTGTGCTCATGTGAATGTATGAATCTATATCTATGTGTATACGGATTCGTGTGAATAAAGGTGGGTGTTTAACCACTCTATCATATTACAGATTCCCTTTCCCTTATAGTGTTATTTATTCTTGGAAAACATTTTGCGTATTGAGGAAATTGTGATTGAAATCTCTGATGCATTTCATATATAACCCTGAATATATGTACAGCTATGTTATCATGTGTATCTAATTGAATTTAGGTCATATGTATGTAGATGTAAATTTTGTTTTTGTACTTGGGTGTATATATGTTAGTATTATTTATATGTTTAATGCCTGTTATCCATAGTTTGGTATGTGGGTATGCAAAAGTGTATATAGATACAATTTTGTGTGGGCTTATGGTCACACATTCTGCTAAATGAGATCTTTCCCACATGACCTTGGTGACCTTGACAAGATAATACTAAATATTTCTGTTCTGGGTAAATTACATAGATTCTCTTCCTTTAAAATATATTTTGGATGTTCTGTTGAAATTTATACCAAATAAAACAGTGGGCTGGTGGAGAGGAGCTTATATACATAATCAATTTTGATGTTCTCTTGACTTTTCAATTATATATATATATATATATATATATATATATATATATATATATATATATGTTTATATATGCACAATAATATACATACAAATGTATACGTATAATATACATATCTACGACTATATATGCGTAATAATTTTCTATCAGCGTGGGGTTCAGAAATCAATTTTGCAACTCATAGACCGGTGGTCAATCTACTAGCCTAGTTACTCTTTTTCTGACACACACAAACATACGCATACATACACACATCACCACACCCACTCACACACATATATGCATGTGTATATAACTGGGAACATGTGTGGGTATGTATGCATCTACTTACTTATGCATGCATACATTGAAATAATCGTATATATATATATATATATATATATATATATATATATATATATATATATATATATTCACTCGTAAATCAAATATTCATAACACTTATTATAGATATTCTAAATTATATCTCTGTTAATCTTATACATACGCAGTAATTAAAAACATTATGTTGCAAAAATTTCCGATCCTGATGGATTGAAATAACACGTTTATTGTAATTATTTAATTAATTCAATTATCACTACACAGGAGAGATTTACCACATATAACGCAAAATAACAGTCATCTGAAAACATATTTGTATGATGTATTATCAAGATATACTACAATGCTATTCAAGGGCATCGCTGAAGAATTGAAACCTGATGCTTGTTGTTTTCATTTGTTCAGAATGAACCAGAAGTAAACTTAAAAATTGATAAAAAATCAATTTTACAACAAATAATCAATTACTTCTTTATAACTATTCTCTAGACACTGATTTAGTATAAGGTAGATAATGACATGTCAGAAGGACGCCATCAAATACTAAATAAATTTTACGAACCACTAAAAGAATAAACTTGTCCATAGTCTACGAAAACTATAGATTTATATTAGATTTGTAGCTTGTTTCTGTTTTTGGCGTATATAAACTCCTGACGTCCTGTAGATAGTAACACGTGATATTTTCTCATGAATTTAACCTCTCCAAAATATTACTCATTAAATTGTTGGCACTCAGCGAAAATCATGAATTTCTAACCAATTAAAAGAACTGATATTCTTTACATTTTGGTACCCTATTTTTAGACGTAAAATTCATATTACAGACTCACACTATATTCTAGTACATTCGGAATTAAGGTGGAAAAAAACTAATTTAAGATATACACATGTCACTGTACCAATGGCAGACGTAGAAAACTGCAGCTACATCTAGACACCCTTGTAGATAAATAGAGACATGAAAAAAAAAAAGACATAAATTTTAAGTAGACAGAATGTACGATCATTTCAGTGATCACCCCGGGCAAGGCGGTAAGCCACTGATGTGCAGTGGACTACGTAAGAGTGAAAAGATTGGAAAAGAAAAAGCCGGAAACAACATCCTAAACAGGGAACCTGGGATGAGCCTCTACACCTGTTCAATAGACGTGGGTTGAGTGTGAACCGGGCAATAGTTCAGACTATCTACTGCAATTGATAAAAAATAAGGAAAAGTGAAAAGATTGGAAAGGAGAAAGCCGGAAACCACATCCTAACAGGGAACAAGAGATGAGCCTCTACACCTGTTCAGTAGAAGTGGGTGGAGTTTGAATGAGTAGTAGTTACAAATACTTTCTACCAAGGTTGATACAAAAAGGGTGAAATGATAATGTTCCGTACTAACAATGTAAATGTTCCACAATATCTCATTCAAGTTAAATTTTGTCAGCGTTCCGTGTTCTCAGTTGTATGATATGTTAATCTATATTTGTCTATACTTAAGTGTACAGTTATTTACAGTAAGGCATCAATTACTGTAAGCTGTGTGTGTGTGAAAATAACGGAATATTTTCCAGTCAATTGTATATTTTTGCTGGTTGGCTGGTAGTATTTGTATAAAATGTGCAGATTGTTTTGTCGGAGTTTTCAATGAACTTTCCTGTAACTAGATTGTTAACTTATAATCTACGGTTAGCATGTGTTTTAATATTAAAGTGATTTCAATATAATAATTCGTTTAAAGGTGAATAAAGCTTAATACATGTGGCTATCGCCTCGGAACGAGAAATCGCGGAACCGAGCTCGAAATCCAGTTAATTCCTTGCATTCACTTACGCGCAAATACCTTTGGGAAACGTAATAATCCGTCTCTGCCCTCCAGTTATGAGTTAAATACCAGGACATATTGGGTTCTATATATTTGGTTGGCAACTAGTCCACCGCAAAATGTAATGTCCACCTCCTGTGGGATAATCTTTAGAGACGGTTTTAGCAATGATTCGACATAGTCATTCCACTTAAGGTCCGCTGAGTGTGTGAGGCAAAGGAGGCTTAGTGTTTCACTCTCTGGGGTGGGGGGGTAAGCCGGTTCCATGCTAATGAGAGGTACGTGCGATTGTCTATGAAGGTTAATTGATAGCAGCTTCATTTTGGAAGCATTAAAATTTACGAGCCATTTCTTTCCCCAGTCCACTACGAATTGAAGGTACTTTTCAAGCTAGGCGGCAAGGTTCGCTTTATCGCCCACACCAGATTTTTCATCAAGGCAAGAGTAAATTGATGTCATAGGCGTACATACCTACTTGGGATCATATGGCATCGGGGAGATCATGAATGCAGATCAGAAGGAGCGTAGGACCTATGATAGAGCCTATGATAGAGGGACACTGGCGTACGTATGGTAGTTCTGGAAGTCCGTTTAATACCACCTTCAATGTGCGTTTAGTTCCAGTCGAATTCCTTGCATTTACTTACACGCAAATACCATTGGGAAAGGTATTAATCCGTCCTTCTGTATGGAATTGAATGTTGGATGTTCTTATCAAGAATGTAGAAGAGGCTTGACGCAGCAGAAAAGTTATTTTACTGAAAGATGGTAAGGATACCATGGACTGTACATGTGTGCAACGATGAGGTGTTGGAAAATATGCAAACGAAAAGAAAACTCATACTTAATATCAAGAAGAGTTAAATGAGGTTCCTGGTACACGTAATGAGGAAAAATGGTCTGGAAAATGGAAAAACCACAGGCCGGATAAAGTGGATGAGAGACAGAGAAAATTAGAGAGACGTACTTGTTAGGGCTGAGCAAATGGATGGTGGAATGGGGTATAGAAGTGGTAACAAGATGAAACATATTGAGAATGACAAGAGGGAAGTAGAAGCCCATAATCACCAATGTCCTGAAGGGACACAGCACATGAAGAGGAAGTAACTTATTTATTTTATCTACCGGCTTGAATACAAATATTTACAAGCACCCCACCACTAGAGAAAGATGTGACAGAAGCTCAAAGTTTAATGTAAGGAACCCGAACGCATGCGCACAGGCAAGGGGTAAAATTGCCCGGTTCCCGCAACTACAGTTTGCGCTAGCCTAGGTGGCGACCACCAATCAACCGATTTAGTGCAATAGTGTGATGCTACCACTAGAAACTCTTCCTCAGAACCAGATACCTCATAATATAATTTTTCTCTATTGCATGTCTGTTCTCGTAAATCGATGCAACGGAGCTCTGCTCTGATTAAGGACAGAGACGCAACTATGAGATGATGATCCATATCGACCAAAAGCCAGGTAAATATTATTCGATAAATCTTAGTGAGCACATTGAAAAAACTTTATTTGACCATTACTACTTGTCAGTGTTAATGATCACCCAGAATATCTATTGTATAAATAAATAAATAATTACTCAGCGTCAAATTGCCGCCAAAATATTTATTTAGTTCAGTTTAATTCAATTAATCCATCATTGGTTACCAAAAAATAGAGAAATCACTACTAAGTTAATCAGTTAAACTTGTTACCCATTACTTCCTGACATTATTCATGTTGTTGTAACTATTATCAAATTATCGAACCACTTAACTCACAGTTTGATTCCTCTTGTCTCATGCAATTTATATTTGGTGTTATAAACGAAGATTTTCTGAAATTTGACCAAGCCCTTTTGTACGGTAAAGTACTTGCAAAATGAATGCTATCCCAGAAGAGTGTAAATATAGACAGTTTTCAAAGAAGCATGCTGAGTGAAATTCCGTGCTGACCATCGATAAACAGGGACTTGAGGCCGTGTTAACACATTTGCAGGGAAGGCCACGTACCAACTGGCCAATTACAGTTTAGTCAACGCCGGCTATGCAATTACACGCGTGTGCTGCTTCGCATGCGTGTAATGCTTGTGCTTTGCCACTTCCAAAGCTATTAGCAAAGCTTACTAGAAACATCTAGTAAGCAATAATAGGCCGCTTCATGGATCGCCTAGGGTGAAATGAAGAGGCCATTTTATTGTTCCATCAGGTTGAAAGATGCTAGTGTGCATCCTAAGGTACTCTGTACAACTAATTATTTTAATAATATTTTCATTCCTGTCAGATAAAAATTCTAAAATATATATGATTATTATTAATAATATTGGAAGAAGAAGAAGAAGAAGAAGAAGAAGAAGAAGAAGAAGAAGAAGAAGAAGATTTTGATATAAATGATATTTCAAAAATTTTATTTCATCATTTGTATCATACAGGATATTTTATAAGCAAACAAATATAAGCTAATTTAACTAAATCAGTTATCATCCATCATGGTACCGATATATTTTAATAAACTAAAAATAACAAATTGAAAACAAAAATTTCATAAGTATAAGGAAACAAAATATATTTCGAAATACATAATATTATCGTATCGTCTTGGTAAAGGTAACACAGATGAGAACGATTACTTAATATATCTATTCACCACACAGCTTCCGGTGCAAAACGATATATTCAAAACATTCAGAAAATAAGTTACAAAACATTAACAAGACAAACTTACGAGAAAAATAGGAGACACTAAATGATAAATTACTGAAGAAATAAATCAATCCGATACATTTCGGCTTGTCGCAACTTATTAAAAATAACTCTTTAAATATATACAATAGGGTCATTAAGGCTATGAGTTAGCCACTTAATTAGAGTACTGAAAAGGTGGTAGCTACTCTACAACAAATTGTCACACGACTTAAGAAAACGTTCTGCTGTAACATCCCGTACGATCGCTTATATTGTGGGTTATTGGGTGCATTTTATTCAGTTACATACAAAGAACATTAGGAAAGTAATGAATCCAACTGTTAGTAAAAGGAATTTCGCTAAACCATTTTACATTCCCCTACTCTTTAAATCAAGATGAGAATATTTATGTTATAAATTAACCTGTTACTGGTAGATAAGCCGTAGAAAACGAAACAGTCAAACAGAAGTTTAGATACATGAAAATAGAACTATTTTCATATTTACTAGAGACCGGCGGAATAAAATCTATTTGATTATTTTGCTTAGTAGCTTATAAAAAATATAGATTATTTTATTCCGAAATTGATTTGTATGACTACTGCAAGAGTATGCTTTCAATTTCTAGATCTATTAAAAATGTATGATGAATTTTTGGGTTTCAATATGTATATTTTTTATGTATATTATATATATATATATATATATATATATATATATGTGTGTGTGTGTGTGTGTGTGTGTGTGTGTGTGTGTGTGCATATAAGTAATTTTATTGCTTCAATGTGTTTTACCTTTGTTTGGGAACAAATTGTTTTCCCATTGATGGGACCTTACCAGATGCAGGTTTTGATGGACGAGAGACTTTTGTTTTTCCAGATTCACCCGCAGTGGTAGCACATGCTAGAATCTGGAAATAAGCAACCTCCAAACAAAACTCTATGAAATATAAAATAATATATATTTTATGATAAAAATACTAGAAATTAATTTTTATTTTACATGTAGCGGATGATATACAATTGCATTCAAAATATATTGTGCTAAACTAAACAATCAAGTTTAAAAACTCACACAATACACTAATCCATATATCCTCCAATTTCTTAAAGTGATGAGGTGAGGAAACTGTAGAACAGAGCTAGAATATATTTATTAGCAAAATAATTAAGGAATAAATATATAATAAAGAGTTTCATGTGATTATAAGAAATTATTAGTTAGGGATGCAAATTTAAAACAGAGTTCTACATGAAGTGTCTTGAAGAGGTGCATGCTTTCTGGAAAAATCTTATGTTTGGCAAAGTTTGACTTCCGCAAAGTAAGGGCCATTGAAAGAAGCTGTGCAAGAGAAACTTTTTTCTTGCCAGCAGAATACAAAAAGTTTTAGGATAGTTCGGCTCTGTGTATCTGGCATGTTTGTTCTTATTTCTTAATATCTGAACTGCTTCAAATATATAACCAAATTATAACGAAAATTACATTTTCGAACTGAATGATGTAACTTTAAGCAAACAGATCCATCATTCAATCAAGCAAAAATGTTAACAATGTAAGCAACTAATTAATTTTTAATGTGATATTTTTTCTTATTGCTATAAGCGGATTATATAGTGAGTGCACGTAAATACTGACTTGCTTTTTACAATTAACATTGCATATAATGTCATCCAGCCTAGAAATTGTAAACTCCTGCCAATGAGAACTGTATTTTCTAACAGAAACCAACTCGTCGTATCTTTGTTTTTCATAAGAAAAATAAAACTTCAGGCAAGTATACGCTACAGATTAGACCAAGTACACTTCTATAATTCCGATTGTTTAAAGTTTAACCATCATAATATTGCAATTACATAAATCTCAGTTTAAAAAATAAAGCGAATAGAGAAACTTTAAACAATCGGAATTATAGAAGTGTACTTTTTAAGTGGACTTCATAGATGTTTGAATTACTTGATATACCATAAATTTCCGCATATAAAGCGACGTTTAGATGAAACGAGATAAGAGAATATAGCAAATTTTCATGAATTTATCTCATACCTGTAGTATAAGATGAATGATTATATAAAATATTGTTTTTTGATATGATGTTACTGAAAGAGTTTTTGAACATTCAAACTAAACAAAATAAGAAAAACGGATTCTATATAAATTTCTTCTGATATTTTTTAACATGGAGGCCATTTTGAAACGTTTCATCAATTGATCTTCTGCGAATACTGATTCTTTATCTTCTGTTGTTATATCTGAAAATTTACAAACATCCTGGTGTACTATGGAAGATTTACTTATATTGAGTGACAATCACAAAATACAATAATATCAAGATAATAACAGATAAAGGGTGCTGTGAACGCAATCATAATTTGCTGTTTATATTTTCTCAGTTGAGCTTAATGAATGCAGTTATTTTCATTGATATGGAATTACTTTTCAAATAGACATTTTTTATGAAGTTATGTCTATAATATATGATGTAGAAATCGTTTTCCCCCTTTAATTGTCAGTTTATTTCATAGTGTTAATCGTTTTATGTACGTTATTGTTTATCTCACATAGACCAACGTAGTCCAACCTACCGACAAACAACACCCAGAATTTAGGGTTTCTATTTTTAGAAATGTAGTATGAAACGACCCACAATTTCCCGTATTATTTTTATGATTTAAAGGTCTTATACACGTAAATATACCGTGTATTTGAAATTATAGCTTGATTTTTTGTTGAGATTCACTCATATATAGATAAATCTCTAAGTGTAATACACGTTATATTTTCAGACCAAAGCTTGACAAATACAAAGAGAGTTCTTACTTGAGAGACATTTTTTTACGGGATTATTAATAAGCAAGATCCGAAAAATATATATATGCGTAATATTATATTTTCAATCAGCTGACCCTACATAATTGCTGAAATTTTTTTAAACATCATATCTTTATCTTTATATTTTCTTTTATCTCATCCTTTGTCTTTTTCTATTTCATATGTGTGTCTGTTAACCTGTTTTTCAGTTCGGTGCATAAGGAATTCTCTCTTTGTATACACTATAATCATTTGCATCTAACCCCTTTTCTTTTTTCCGTTTACTGTGTAAGTTATATCTCTCGATCCCCTTTCAACATCGTTATGTAGCCAAATTATAAGCTAGCGTTCCGGAAAATGTCCACCTAAGACAGATTTACAATGCATTCGGCGTCTAAAAATGCAACAGGTCAATGACTTCAGAAAATCCTAAAAAAAAAAAAATTAAAAAAAGAAAGTGATAAACTAAAATTGTGGTTTGTGATGCTAGCTTTAGCAGTGATAATTGCTATTCTAAATTAATCAGGTAAATGTATTTTTTCTTCGTCTACACTTTTAACGCACTATATATTTAACGCTTAATGACTGGCACATCCCAACAAAACGGGCTGTCTAGACACTAACATCATTATTGAAGTGTATTTTCCTTTTATTTATCTGTGTTGCTATCAATTTCTGAACTACCCTACAACCCCTTCTGTATGCGAATGTTTGGTCTTATTTTCTTTTGCTTTGGACGCATTTTTTCCGGTGCAGCGTAAAGCCTGTGTCTGATGAAGTAATTTACCAGGAGGAAAATTGCTATATTTATTCGATGAGACAAATAGATAGAGAAGAATCTATCAGGAAGAAACGAGAACAATACAAAAGAATGACGTCAGTCAAAAGAAGAATGCCGAGAACCAAGAGTAAAAAGAGAGAAAAAAGAATCAATTATAAAAAGAGATGATAGAAAAAGAACATAAAACTCAAATTAAATGTAAGCTGCTGTGATTAAGAAAATCTAAGAAAATCTTAACATCTAAATTAAAAGAAAAAGAGAAAAAAATTGAAGTTTTCTGTGAACAGGACATAAACAGAAGAGACAGTAAAAACATATTTTAGATGAAGATAGAACCCACTGTGCGCAATATTTTATAAAGTCCTCAAGTAGAATGATTCGAAAGATGATAGTAAACAAAAGAAATGTTAATGATATATAATGCAATGTCGACTAAGGTATAAAGCGCTTTCAATGTAATTTAAGCGCAAGGAAGAAGTTAGAAGGTAATGCGATATGTACCTAAGAAAGGATCATTTGTTAATAACTTCGATAGGAATACGACTTAAACAAATGTTAAAAAGCGTGCTTATTCAATTTTACCTTTTTTTCTGAAAGAACTGTATTTAACTAAAAACAAATTACATTACTAAAGACAGTTTTTATGCTATTTCTTTTCAAGCAAGTAGATTAAACTTGTGTGAATTTCTGAGATGAGTAGTTATATTTATTTCCATTACATTCATATCTGTTCCTGTTATCACAACGCTGCGATGGTTGTACTGCCCGGCCTTCATCAGGTGTGTGCCGATTCAGTCAACCTACAGAGAATTTGGATTTTTTATTTTACGGGGTAGTTAGCTTTCGTCCCACATCTCGCAATGTTTCGTCAAATTTTATTTATTATTACATTGTTTAATATCTACCCCGTTTATACTGTTTTCAAGTAGTCACTGTTTGGATCAAGGATTCTACTACGAATTAATACGTCCTTAAAATCATCATAATCTGAGACAAATGCTATTTTTAAAGAAACTATAATATGGACGTATTTTATTTTGCAACTAAGAGATAAGAACTGTAACATTTTCTACATTTAGAAGAGTGAGATGAAACACCAAATGAAATATTTTCTGCCATATCTGGGTAGGAGCTGCCCAATACAGTCTTTTCAACTGACAAAAGACAAAAGCGGTTACGCTGAGGTGTAGGTGATTAAATAACTTCATCCCTAAAGCAATTTGACTACAGAAACCTCGCAACCTTCTCGCTATATGTAACTAGTTACATGGAAAATATTCTAACGAGCAACATTCCATAGTTGAAGCAGTTCAGATATTCAGAACTCAGATCAAGCATATCAGGTACACAAATCTGAACTATCCTAATTTCTCTCATATACCGCTGGCAAGAAGAAACTTTCGCTTGCACAGCATCTTTCAAGGGCCCTTGCTTTGCGGAAGTTAGATTTTGCCAAACATACAGCAAACTTTCACTAGAAACAAAGAAGAGGGTACTAGATTGCTATGTGATGACAGTTCTTCAATATTGCAGTGAATGTTGGGCAATATCAACAAACCTGAAGAGAAAACTTGAAGCAGCTGAAATGTGGTTCTACATAAGGATGATGTGGATATCAAGGACCGAGCATGTGAGCAATGACGAGGTGTTGGAAAGAATGGAAACGAAAAGGAAATTAATTTTGAGCATCAGGAAGAGACAACTGAAGTACCTGAGACATGCAATGAGGAAGGAGGGAGAACCTCACACTAACAGGCCAGATAGAGGACAAAAGTTACGGAGGAAAGCAGTGGGTAACATATTTGAAGTGCCTGAGCAGGTGTATGACATAACGGCGGCTGAGAGACGTTACAGGAGAAAGCGTGCTAAGAGCCGTCAGGGATAGGGAGAGGTGGAAGGCCAGGATCGCCAACGTCTTGAAAGGACAAGGTACATAGAAGAAGAAGAAGAAGAAGAAGAAGAAGAAGAAGAAGAAGAAGAAGAAGAAGAAGAAGGGTTTTCCGGAAAGCATGCACCTGTACCCAGGGTTGCACTACCTCTTCAAAGCATTTCATGTAGAACCCTGTGTTAAGTGTGCATCCTTAATTAATACATTTTTGTACTCACATGGAACTATTTATTATATTTGTATTCGTTAATTATTTTACTAATAAATACATTTTAATTCTGTTTTACAGTTTTCACCACCTCACCTCTTTTTTCATTCCTGTGAGAATCACTCATTTACGTCATATTTTCTTTCGACGAAAAGTTGACCGAAAGAAGCTCGAAAGAAAACAATTAATTGGTACATTTTTAAATTGGTATTTATGTTTTGTGTTATGTCCTAGTTCAGATATTTCCGTTGAATATAACAAAAAAGTTAGTAACTAACACAACCGCAGTACTCGATTCTGGCATAAGGTTAATTTCCTTAGAGGCAAGAGGTTGTTTCTCCTGTTTGGTCTATCATGCTGTTTTCCCCTTTAATGCACATTGCTCATGATTAAGATAGGATCCTGTTTTCCTGTTGAACGGGCAATCTTAAAGACTGATCTTAGTAGATTATTAGGTAATTCTTCTTTGTATTTATGTCTGTATCGTTAGTCTTTAGGCGAAATTAGAGACAAAATTTATTTCTTTGATTTCTTTCATTTTACACTTTATTTTGCAACAAATCGGTTGCAATTTCAAAAACGTACATTAAGTTGAAACATCAAAGCTATCTCAATTCTCTTGCTTCATTTGGTGCTAATAATGGATATATATATATAACTTCTCCAATTTCACACTAACAGAAATGGAAAGATTTTCTTTCGAAAATATTATGTTTTGCAATCCTCTTTCTAAAGTAAGTAAGAAACAAAATTTTGCTGAATTTGAACTATTTTTTTTATCTCAATGTAACTTGCATAATCCTTCCTCTCCGGACACATTTTCGTTTATGAAACAAGATTATTGGAATTATCTTGCGAATATCCGGCGCTTTCTATCGATCGAGAATTTCTTATCTTGGTTGCGTGTCCACTTCCAGACTATAATCTTATTAAAAAACAGAAGTGATATTTACATCATTAATCGTGATAAAGGCTTGGGTGGTTATTCTGAATAGTCTGAACTACATCAATAAAATGGAAGTCATTTTGGATGGTTCCTTGACATTTCAGAATATTGGTCCTACAATTATTTTTGACAATACCAGCAAACTAGAGGCGAGAGTACAGAGACAGTTTCCCACTGTATTCAAAACAAACTTCGTTTACAAAATGGTGTACTATTGTATTAGACTTGTAGGATCCCAACATCAACATATGTCGGAATAACCCAAAGTACACAAGGATAAGGTGCTCCTTAGATATATTTTATCTATGTTAGGCTGCGTACCGCATCAAATGGCTAACTAGTTGACTGGATTTATTCATCCAGGCTCTAATCTATTTTCAACTTATATTTCTGACTCATTTCGGTTTTCTGATTTTGTTAGAAACTTCCTCTTGTTTTCTGAAAACAAGCTCGCAATTTTCTTTATTATTACTGATTCGTACAGAAATCTCCCCCTTCAGGTTACCTTAAAATATGCACTGTTTTTTTATAGAAATCAACTAAAACCCACTGATAATCCATAATGTTCATTTTGGAAGTTTAATGCGTAAAACAAAAGAAGAGGGTGAATTTAACTCTAATGATTCCATGTATGCTCAAAGTGATGGGATTTTGATTGACATACACCTGGCTCCGGTATTAGCTAACATGTTTGTTGGTTTTATGAAAGCCTTTTTTTTTTTCGAAAAGAAAACTGTAAGCCTCACGAATATATACATTAGGTTAATGTTTTTTTTTTCTATTTTCGATTCCATCAGTGGTGTTGTGTTTTTTCATACACAATTGAATTTCTTTAGCCCATCCCATCGATTTACCATGGAATGCTGAAAACAATTGTACTTTGCTTGAAAGTAAGGGAAATTTTCATTACCATTTTTTGTTCCTTAGTTTCCTACAACAAATCTGATTCGAATTTGTTTCATCACGCGTTCACCATTGGCCTTTTTGTAGACCTGTTAAAGAATTGGTGAAAAATCATCATAATTTGTGTAACAATAGATATCCTACGAATTACATTAACCTAGTGGTTGAATGGAAGATTAAACGCTTCAAAGAACCCAGCCTTCGCTCCTTTTACTTAGAAATACCGTAGCTTGTTGGGAAATGTCAAACGTTGTCTAATAGATTGTCCGTTGAAGAGTAGGACGATGTTCTTGTGAATAAAAGATATTTCCTCTTTTGTCAAAAACGAATTGTCCTATTTTTAAAATAATTTAATCGTGTGCAAATTTAAATGAAGTGAGAAGCAAAATACACAGTATGAACTAATCATTGATCTGAAAACCGATTTAGTCGGCACAAATCTGAATAGTGCAAGTTACATATGGTATTTAAAAAATCACACTCAGTATTCCATTTCTATTATTATCTAATGCATGATTGATGAATATCTAATAGTGGAAATTGAATATAGAAATGTTTTTCAAAATAGAAATATGCTCACGAGATTTTCTGCCGCACACTTCAAGTGAGAACTTTGAAAGAGCCACCTTTTCAAAAACAAATTATGTTGCATTACAAAATGAGGAAAAAAAACAACGGAAAAAACCCTTGAGAATGGCCAATAAATTGGCTGAAAGTGTATGAAAAATTACTAATCGAGGAACATTTTTACATTCGTTAATTCCATCAAAAAGGATACGTGTAAGAATACTGGAAGAATTAAATGAACAATTCATAAATCTTTCTTGTCAGTTGTTTTCCAACAAAATATGCTTAAAAAAAATATACCTGCCAAAACACACACACACACACACACACACACACACATACATACACACGAATATAAATACGTTTATATAATAAAATCTCTTGGATTAATAAAATAATCCATTATTTCTTTGGAAATTGTTTTGTTTAATTTCGAATACAAAAATTGAAAAGATATACATGATTTCAGAGATAGAGAAAAATACATTTATAAGGCACTATTCAACTTTTCTCGATCAGAGAGGCAATTAGGAATTGAGTTGGTATAATCACATGCACACGCACACACACACACGCAGAAACACACACACACGTGACGCCTCAGTCCGGGCTGTCAGTCTGTCTGACGATCGTGACGATCCCAGTTGTGACACTGCCACCCGGTTGTACGATTGGCTTGGTCGCTGTTGCTGGTCGTGACGATCTCATCCGATGATATTGCCACAAAAGCTGGTTTACATGACGTCTTTTGCAACAACGGGCCATTGTCCCACGTTGTGATTAGATCCTAGAAGTCATGTGCAATCTTAATAGTCGTCCCTTTTGAGTCAGTCCGGACACTGGTGTACACTTGTGTTTTCAGAGAAAAAAATGAACACGGCACCAAAAAAAAAAAAGAAGATTATTAAAATAAATGAACAAGGTCGAACACGCTTGGAGAGTTTCGGAGAATTATTTATGTAAAGAAAAAACATTGTTTTTTTCTTTTCCCAGGAATAAAGTTGTCGAAAGTGATACAGTCGTCGAAAATGCTGGTTACATCGGAGGGATAAAGTTCGCTAAATAGCTTCCAATCCTTAGTAAATAAAATGACTTGTCTCAGTTTCCTTAGCCTTGGAGTAAGCAGATCTCTTCAAACTTTCACTAAAGTCTTTTCACTTATTTCATTGACGTATTTTCAGCTATTCTCCATAATCAGGGTTCTCAAATTTCTATGTAATTTCTAAAATAGCAAAGTCCTTTAGGGTTCTTGACGGAATCTGACGGAATGTGCCGAATCGGAGGCGGTCGCTGGCGGAGAATGTGGTGATGTTGGCAGCGGTGGCTCGCTGCCCACAAAATTCTGAGCGTTTATTTTCGAGCATCTATTTTTATAACCAATTTTGATCATCTCTGGTGATCCGGCCGGCTCAAAGTTCTCGGCCAATGAAATCGTTTCCGCCCATTCAATTTGCGGAAGGCCTTAGCTCGACGAATGAGATTTTGCCACCTCACATTCGATTTCGATTTCTTACGAGTTCCCACTGATACTGGCTTACTAGCGGGTCTGTCGGGAACCTTGGCCTTTGTGTGACATTATCCAATCATTCTGACACTTATTTTTTCTAAGCGTTTACAGTTTTCGTTCTTGTGTAAGATCTTTGAAGCTTTCTAGTTCAAAACAAACTTCGTTCACAATCTGATAATTACGATCGGATTAAGTCGAACAATTGTCCAAAAATACCGTAGTTTCTATCTAGCGTAAAAAAAAAAACAGCATGACGAACCCTGTAAAGTGCTTTCGAGATATCTAAAGCATTATGTCGCGCATCAGCGTTATTATTAAGAGCATGTTCTATATATATAGTCAGTGATGGCCGTTTGAAGTAGACCTGGCGAAGCGGAGAAAATATTGTTTTTCAGAGAGTATATTTCGAAATAAGAGATTAATTATTTTAGTACTGAAAATAGCATGAAACTTTTCGCAAAAAATTGGTAAGATTTTAATTTGGTGATAATTAGAGGGGTCAGATGTCTGTCAAAATGTTATTTTAAAACCGGAACCACAGAGAATGGCTTTCAACCAGCAGGAAAGCAGAAAGATGTTAGGCAATAGTTACATAGTTTAGAAGGGACAGAACAGAACTAAGAGTCATGTTTCTTTTAGATGATGACTGGAATTCCATCTCTTCCGTCTGAATAGAGTTTGAGGGAGACAATCTTAAAATGTCAGAGATCTGAGAGGGGTTATACCTATAGTACTTACACCTTCAGTTTTAGGTGATAAATTATGTGTGGGTAGTCGAGAAGAATCAAGTGTGCAGTTTAAAGAGAATTAACGTGCAAAGCACTCAGCTTTGTCAACTGTGGTTGTGAGGACCGCAAACTGAATGAATAAAGCTTTTGCAGTGTCGCTAATAGTTTTTTGATCCAAACTTGCGAGATGCTTTATCCTACTTTATTCTATCAGCAAAAACGTACATTTAAGACACATTTGAATTCGTTACGAGCAGAGAAAAAAAAGGCGCCTATTGTATTCAAACGTTTTTCTCCGGTAAAGCCGGAAGAGATTATTCCTCTGGGCAAGGCCGTTGAGCAAAAATGAGACAACCAATGATATAAATGGAGATATTTTTGGCTGGGATGAAAGCATCGATTCCCATTTTCACCCGGAATGAGTCTTCAAAGGCCTCAGGAAAACTAAAAGTTTTGTTCAAAGAGGTATCACAACGGAAATCACGGAACGAGTCCCATTCTGCATTTTGTTAGCAGTAAGATATTCTACTGGTAGTAGGTTCCTGAAAGGAGGGTGAATTGAGAGAGATATTTACAGACACCACATCAAAATCAGAGTTGTCAAGATAGAAAAGTTGCATGGTATGGCAAGACTTGGGAATAAGAGTAAAGAAGAAATCTAAATAGGAAGCTATTCTTTCAGTGTTACTGGAGAAATGCGTGCAGAAATCCGCCACTTGCAGCTGAGAGACTAAGAAGTACAGAGTTGGGACTCTAGCAAAGTCAGTGACAGATGTTCAGCCATTTGCCATGATGGTCATTGAAATCGACGAACACAAACATATTAGCACACTGGTGAAAGGTAATAGCTTTTTCTATGTTAACTATAATATAATCTATCGTGAAACAGTAAAGATAGGAATGGTAGTGATAGATAAAAGAAATGAGTTTATTCAACAGAGGCGGGAACATATAATAGTGGATTAGAGATTTAAGAGACATTTCCCTATCCAGAACAAATTTTCCCTAGCCAGAGATGTTCGTGAGCATAATCTGCTTGTAGAAATTGGTGTCCTTTCTAATGAGAGAATGGTAAGCAGGAACGAAGAAATGAGAGGGAATTTTATGGTAAAGGTTAGTTTTCAAGAGAGCCAGAATTTCTGCACAACTTTCGTAGATTAAGTATTCCACGCTGCAAAAGAGAAATTCTGCTACACTGTCATATAATTTAGTCTACCAGCTAGTGTGCCTATTTAAATTTACAGCTGCCTCGGCCTATGACCTTTTCCGATGATCCTCGTATATATCCAAATACCTGACAGAATAAAGAAAACAAAAAAAAATAGTAAAAGTAACATATTTCTATTTTATTAAATCTTCTTCAGAGACCGAGAAAAACGAAAAATATAAGGAGTCAGTATACTTGAATGTTTGTGGCTTGGGTTTAGTTTTATAAGTCAGGTATGAATAACGT
Organism: Ascarosepion bandense; assembly: GCA_037127315.1. Lineage (NCBI taxonomy): Eukaryota > Metazoa > Mollusca > Cephalopoda > Sepiida > Sepiidae > Ascarosepion > Ascarosepion bandense. The sequence goes on along the minus strand of JBBBDQ010000862.1, from coordinate 1,598,721 downwards.
GTATTAAAGCAAGACATATTTCTAAATGTATGTGCGTGTAATGTATTGGATATTAAAGAGTATAGTAGAGCATGTGTGTTTGTATAGAAACGCTTGTCTGTTTAAGTATATGTTTTACTTTAACGTTACTTAACATATAGTTGTGTGTGTGTGTGTGTGTGTGCGTGTGTCTGTCTGTCTGTCTCTCTCTCTCTGTGTGTGTGTTTGTGTGTGTGTGTGTGTGTGTGTGTGTGTGTGTTGGTTCGTATTAATGTCACGTATATTGCATCAACGAACTATTTTAAATATATGTGTGATAAATATTTCAGATAGTAAAATGTTCAAAATTGATAGTATGTGTTTGGGTAGAAACGCTTGTATATCTCGGTGTATGCTGGACGATAGCGTTACTTAATATGAGTGTGTGTGAATATGTATGTAGAAGACGTTTATTATAAAATCGTTGAAAATGTAGCTAGATGTTTCAAATATTTATTTTATATAAGGTATATGTGTGTATGTGTATGTTGAGTTGCTGTCGTCACATCTATGTAAGTGACTGTAAGGCAAATTGATTGTGATAAACTTGCTTTGCCTAAAATTGATAATTGAAGATTGAATTAGTATTATTTCATTTAATTATATGTATTGATATATATATATATAAGATTCATAAAGAATAGATCTGTAGATGGTGATGTAATGTAATATTTTAATTGATTCTTTATGATTTTTAGTAATGCTATTATGTATTCAAATTAATTTCTCCTTAAACGGTTATGTTCTTTTTAATTTATACATGGATTATTGAAATCAAAGTTTTGTAACACATTGGTTTGATGTAAATTCAACATCTAAATAAATTTTCCAACTCATAAATGAAAACAAAGAAACAAGCCAATTTCTTTTTTTCACGTTATAACCATGAAAATGGATTTGTATCATGCTTACTATACTATACAGAAACGTGTACATTATAAACCTGTACGAATTTACGATATGACTATTTCCCTCGAAATATTGCATATAGAAAATGGATATTATGAAACAATATGCACGTCCATATTTGAGAGTATAAAACCACTACTTCTTAAAATAGGTAGCTTTCCAAAAAAAAAAAAAAAACCGATTGGAAACAATAAGATTATATTAAATATATATTTGGCGTAACCGCATTTATAGTCTATTAAATTTTGCAATTTTAAGAATATTGACTAGAGTCATTGGAGAAATTTCCCACCCCAAGGAAATGTATGTTTAAATCTTATTTCTTGTAATAGTACATAAGTTTTTCTTTAATATCTCGTGCCACATTTGAAGTATTTTTCTATTTTCCATAATTGCCTGGTCAATCCAGGATATTCTAAGCACACTTATATACAACCACATTTATGTTGCTTTATATGACTGTGAGGATATTTTTCAACATCCATTGTGATATAGGTTTTTGAATGCATCTTTAGCTATTCTAAAGCAACTTCATATTTCTACTTCGAAAGTTTTTTCCACTGTTAAAACAGTATCTAAATATTTAAACTGTCATTCCACTCTATTTTATTATGGCGACATGGTACGCTAATCAATTTATTTAATACATCTTCCTTATAAAATATTACCATTTCACTAGAGCATTTTAAATAATAAGATTAATTAAGTACAGAACATGAAGCTTCAAATACCTTTGTTAGGTGCTGATCATTTTAATGTCATATGATTAATTGAGTAACAAAATAAGCAAATTATATTTAATGAATTACCTCGTTCAAAACGCCTAAAATTTTTTTATTGATGAAATCTTTTATATAATGTGGGGGCGAAATATAAGAATTCAGATTTTAAGTAAACACCGATAGAAACTCGTGAGATAGAAAGAGGCTTGATTTTAAATTTAGACTTTCAGATTCTGGGCTATGATGTGTCGAGATGTGAACACAAACCATCTTAATTCATGTTCTTACCACAGGTGATATTGTTATATAGTTTATTTTTGGTTTGCATAAAATCCCATATTCTAATTTTACTCATTATGTTCAGAAAGGTCAAATACATTATGAATCTAAATTTAATGCGGAGGACGCAGTAAGTTTTATTTTAATAATACTATCCTGTATATAATATTTAAAAGAATTTTCTTGTGAAAACATGCTTTTCGCTTCTTTTTAACTGTGAAATTAATAAAGTATGCTATTATATGTTACATAAAGTAAATTTAATATTTTATCTATGATATTACTATTCAGCGAAAAAATGAAGTGCTGATAAAAATTAATTACCTACAAATATTTTGTGTTTATTCTGGTACATTTTTTACAAAAAGTATTTTAATTATGTTTACTTAAACTTTAAGAAACAATATGAGCTAATGTGATACTTTAGATTAAAAATTACTGAGAAATGTCTTTATTAATAATGGTTTTCGTAAAAAAAACATCATAATATAATTCAATAAATTTAATTAGAAATGTTCAGATGTTAAAAACAACATACACAAAACATTTACCAGAAAACTGTTGTGAAACAACAAATTTTGATGATTATTTTTTCTATTTCTAACGTTCTAAACAAAAATGTTAGACAAAATAAGACAGTATGACAATAATTATCTGGCTTTTAAACAATAAAATTAATTAAGTAAAAAAGATATTTTTGGTTCATGGTTTTACATATATTTTTCTCAGAAAGGATAGTTCCGATATCGGTTTGTTTCATTAAAAATCTTTTAATATAGATAATTATTTCACATCAAGAGATTTGAGGTAGGTCTCCAGGTCTGTTGCTGTTATTATTATTATTCATTTTTTTCATCTCTTTCTCACACCACATCCGTGTATACTTTGTACGTGAGCGATCATGTCTAACCACAATATCCTGTTCTTAAGGAGTCTTAATAAATGGTTTCATTTTCTCCTTGAACATAATCTGCAAATCCACTTATTCAAGATCTGTAAATAAGATATGTCTGTTTTCTTTTCCTTTCCAGCGATCTGACTGAGTATTATCACACTCTCCATGTCCTGTTTTCTCATGACGTGACCCAAATTTTAAGCACGTGTCATTTTGTCATGTTTTTATAAAATTTCGTCATTCCTCACATGTCTAGTTAATAGTATTTTCAGCCCCCTTTTTGTAAAATAACATTCCTGTTGCTTCAAGTTACCTCTTCGGGAAGATTTTCCATCATTTACTGTCATACAGGCGGATTAATTTTAAAAAATATTGAGTACCTCTTTCTTTATTTTTTCCAATGAAATGTTCCTGTTTCTTAATACATTACTTAGCTTTTGCTTGAGGAAAAATGGTCTTCGAATTTTGCTGTCACACTTTTTTCTTTTGTGAATCATTTTCATATTTTTATTTTATTTTTCTACTTGTTTGATTTTTGCATATCCAATTGGTAAGATATATCTTGGGTAGTTCAGGTTGCTAATACACATATGGACTGTTCTCTTGCAAAACATATCTGTTTCTTTCTTTTTCTTCACTAAATTATATAGGACTTTCTTTCTAAATCTGCTATCAACACTATGTCACCTACATATATTATCCTCTTAAAATTTCAATTGTCAAAAATAAATTCACTCAGAATTACCTCACTGTAGAGTTTGAATATTTCCGGTGAGAATACAAATGACCGTCTTAGAATGTTTTCTATTTTTAATTTTTTTTTTTACTGAACTAGTTTCCTTTACTTATGCAGGTGGTTTTGCCAGAATAAAATTTGTATTGTTATATTATCCTTCTGAAATTTTCTAGAATATCATTGCGATATTATTTAAAGTAAGCATCTTTAACTTGGCAATAACTATTAAATACTAATAAATTTAAATTATAAATGCTAATAGCAGTTTTTCTTTTGCAATTGCTTATTAAAAATAATACATTAGTTTTTTTTAAAAGACAGTAAACTAGCTGTCCTCAAATGCTAATATACGTTCCAGTGGCTCTCTCAGACATATAAGAACAACACAATCTGTTCTGGATTCCGCTATTAGCCTACATCTTTTGGACAATCAAGTGTGTTCCTCGGCATATGAGGACAGCTGGTTTACTGTCTTGCACAGCGCTCGGTCTACACATCATCTACGTATTTTGGAAACAATTTGCTTGAAAATTCAACAGCTGAGCCTGTGCAGACAGAAAAAAGAGCGGTTTTTACGCTCCTTACAATTGCTGGTGAGTCTGTGAGTGTAACATTTTTTTCACTTTTAAACACTTTTGTGGAATTACATGTGTACACCCCCCTTACATTTTATGTGATTTTTTTTCAATAAATTTATTTTTAAACGAGTCCCATCATCTCCCAGCATTGTAAGTAATTTAATTTATTTTGCCTTGTCCTTTTCCTTAATTCCCTTAAAATTAAGGCCAACGAGAACCCTTGATAAGAATTGGCCGAAACGTTCCTCGAGTTTACATAATATGACGTCTGTTCTTTTTAAAGCCATTAGTTATTTCTGTGGGTACAAATCGTTATATATATATATATATATATATATATATATATATATATATATATATCACGGACAATTCCAGAGATAGACGAAATTGAATTAAAGTGATATATATTTAATTTATTTGTTAGAAATTATTTTTAATAGATACTCTGTTGTAATTAATCAATATACTTACATACCGGAGTGATTATGTAATATCTCTTTTAACGTGAATATCTAATCCGGTAAGGATTCGAACCTGTGACCCCAAACAACGTAGAGAATAACACCAATTGAACTGTATCACCTTAGACATCGCGGCCACAAAGGATTCCACAATTTAATTATAATTAAATCAATCATTATATGCCCAACCTCCGAATTTTTGTAAATAAGTATCTCTGCTCTGAAAGCATATCTTACTGTAAACAAATATGAATGTATACTCAAATACGACTAACGATTAAAAAATAATTTTCTAGCAAATAAATTTAATAATTCGTTTAATAATATATTACGTCAATCTCCCGAATTCTCCGCCTTAGTGTCTGTTTATATGTGTCTTAAATCATTAAGTCTCTATCCTAAGTGATACGACTTTTGTGATCATCCATGATCTTCTTGATGTAATTATTTCACAAGTAGGCATCTACGGAGAGGATCTTACCATTTACTCCTATCTCAATATGAAAGTATGCAAAGTGGACAAATTAAACATCTCTGCTGCTCTTGTTAATGATCACTAAACAGTGTTGGAGTGAGGTAAGCAAAGGCTAACATAGTTTAATGATTTAAAAAACAAAGCTGCTCTTCCTTTAGCTATCAAAAAGAAAATGTCTTACCTATTCTTAGTAAGTCTGACATTAGTTTTTTAAAATAATAACAAACCGCGCCTCCTTGTCCTCACTCTCTCAACAAACCTCAAGCGGAACCACTAGACGCAATCTAAAGCAATATCTACCGCAAAGAATATTTGGTCTCTCTGTCGAGCGAGAGCGTCTGTCGCGTCATTATCCATTTTTCACATTCAGGAACTTACAATTTGCCTGTGCATTGGATACTCAAGCCTTATCTGGTTGGGTGCTCTTGCTATTCATTTTGAGATTCTCAACAAAATACAAAGAATAATATGCAACGTAACTGATTTTGACTTAGCAGTCATTTTCTCAAAGATGAGATGTGGCTTCCATCGGTCTTTTACAACAAATTTTTTCACAGTTTCTCTTCTGAGGAGCTTTTTTCCCTGGTTCTCCGAAACATGAATTTACTCATGAAGGCCCCACTTTCTTACTATACAATGTGTAAAGTATAATTGCCAACATATTTTTCTAACTTCCAGTCTGTAGATCATCCTTCCTTATACTTTTTTACTGAGAGCTACAATCACAAACATTTAAAATGCAACATCAATTGTCACCTAAATCCATCCACTTCTGAAAATCCTATCAACCTTTTATCTTTTATTCGCCATCCCTCTTCTGTACCCAGTTTTTGTCCAAGTGTAACCCCATGCACACCAGTGGCAGTCCTTCTCTGCTTGGGGCAAAATGATTGTAATATATATATATATATATATATATATATATATATGTATGCACACACACACACACACACACACACACACACACACACACACACACATATATATATATATATATATATATATATAAATTATCGTAAATTCCACATAAAATGTTCTAACAGTAAATAAGCAACAGTTTTTGCATTGCGGCACAAGTCATTTTCCCCAGACTAATCTGAAAGCTAGGACAAACCGTTAGCTTGTACCTTTCTCATTTTTATATTTCTGTTCTACTTTACTTTTGTTAAAATACTTGTTTAACTCTATTCCTTGTTTGTGTTTTGTTTCTGGCTCATAACAAGGACACAACATCTTCGTCACGAGAAATCTTAAGGACACTTCAGGGCGCAAATAGACTGCGTGGAAATTGTCAATAATGTTTCAACATTGAACGCACGTAATTCTGTTGTTCGTCACACTTTGTTATAATAAACTGTACTTGGCAATCCAAGAAAGTAAAGCGAACGCAAAAAAGTGTAACTAACTTACACTAAAATTGAATGCGAGTTAAATACTTAAAAAAAGACACAAACAAACATGGAAGTATCAAATCCACCGTGTTTGGTATTTAAATCCCAACTTGAACAGCAAAATCAGCTTGAACTTAAAATCAAAAAATGCAACTTGAGCGGAAAAAATAGATCAACTCCAGCTTAATATACAAAGATAACGCCTTGAAATTAAAATGCAAGCTAAAAAGGTGACGGCTTGAGTTTAATAAACAAACAGAAGTCAGAAAAAACAAGAATAAATTCTACTATAAACTCAACAACAGTGAAGTAACTGACAAACAGGCGACAAATTAGTGAAAACGAAAAAGCGTTTTCAGAAAACACGATCTGCGGTATAATAGACATTTTTGCATGTTTTCCCGACGATGATATAAGTTCACCTTTTATTTTCGAAGAATCGAGACATTATACGCCGCAGATTGCATGAATTGATCAGACTCTAAGAAAGATCACCTTCTTTTTCGAAAACTAGGCATAATTTGAATACTTTCAAATGTCTGATATTTTTTCAGAGATTCGTTTCAGCTATAGAAGTTAAAATTGGCGTTGAGTTCTTAATAAACTGAAAGATAAACCAAAAGTTACTTTTCAACACATAGAGGAAGACAGTCAGATATTTGTAATCGTACGGCAATATTCGAAAAATATCTAGTAATCTGACATATTACACATTAGAAAAGTACTTCAAAAGAAAAGACAGTTTGATTCTCCCTCTAAATAAAACAAATAAGAGAGAAACAGGAGAACTTGCTCCCTAACACGTCTTATGGTTGTGGGTCACTATATCGGTGTAAGGATCGCTCTTACCAGAATAAAAATTGCCTAAATTGTCGGTCTCAAGAGCTCATTTTTCCAAGTAAGAATAAAGGTTAATAGTAGCGTAAAAAAACAATAATATTAAATGAACAAGAACGGTTAAACTTTAGAAAATACGTGCTAGTAAAAATACTTAATGAAAGTATTATTCTAAATTGCATTTTGATTCAGATTTAACAATCATAAATTCATACACTTTGAAAATAATGCAAAAACCAACCTTGCTAAAAACTAATAAAATTGACAGGAGAGAATATTAAGTATAATTGAGAACCTATCAATAATCTAACTTTTCAATGAATGGCGTTAAAACTAAAAACTTTCGTATCAGAGAATACAGAAATTTTATTCAGCACTGACTGGATGGAGTAATTTATGTTGTGGGACATGCCAAATAATTCATATTGCCATAAATTCTAAAACCTGATCAATGAAACAAATAAATTAATAAAAGTTTTAAAAGAAACTTTCCGAAAGTTTTTATTTTTTTACTGAAAGCCCTGGTCGGTGTAATAAGATGACGGCAAATGTCGAGGTAAAGGAGACACATTCTCAGAAAAATAAACGAAATATTCTTTTCGTCTCTTTACCACAAATAAAAGAAGAACTTGGCAGACTAGAGAGAACTGTTGCATTTAAGGGTGTCAGAGACCGTCTCTGTAAAGAAGTCAATAGAAATCCGTGTCTACGTTGATTTCTCGACGGGGTTTAATGCGGCACTCAAAGACTATCATTAATTTTTAAATAAACCGGAAGAAATTTTCGAGAAAATAAATAGAGAGTATTTTTTTTTTTTTTGCAAAATCGACCTCAGTAACGCGTATCTTCAAATACCGGTGGAAAAAATAAATATTGAAAATATCGTAAAATCTTGTAAAGGCTGTGACCCGAAAGACTTTATATGCAGAAATATCACTACATAAGTGAGAATCAATTTCCAATACGAACTGTTCGCCAGATATAGGGTAGTGGATTGTTTGCTGTTAGAAAATGGAACGCAACTTAGATCCGATTTAATGGATCTTAGTGAGACCTAACAGATCAATCATTGCTCGATCACTCAATATCAACCAAGGTCAAACGGACAGTCCGAGTGTTTTGTTCTAAAAGTTAGAGCACACACAGAGAAAATTCCCTACCGCAGTTCCTTCAGGGGTACAGAATCACGTCCAACGACAAGATACCATCACTATTACACTATTACACTATTACACTATTACAAAGAAAGGTTTTCGTGTAAAATCAAGTCTAGGTCCGACAAAGTACATCCCCAACAAACAAAATCAGAAAGAACAAAAACAAAAAAACAAACAAAAAAAAACAGTACTTAGGATAAGCTACCAACTTAGAAAGAATTTTTTTCTCGGGATGTTTCTGGATAATAAATATTTCTGGGGAATGGGTACACTTGCAAAAAAGCGTAAGAAATATGGTCTTCATAATCAAATGTTCCTAGATTAGTCACAAAAGCCATTTAAACTAAATCAGGAAGCACCTGTCAGACGATGCTATTAGCGATACTCCTGAAGTGAAAAAAGCCATTGATGTCATTTACGATACTTTTGACATGCCAATTAGTAACATCGCCGTGTACGGAGAATAAAATGACGGAAATTATCGTCGTTAATCCAAAAAGAAAAATGTATTAAGACTCAGGCAGAGTTAATATTTAGAGGTGGGATATTATTGTAATTTTCCAATGCACACATGAACACTTCCAACGATAAATAAGCATCAGTTTCTGCTTTGTGGGAGAAACTCTGACAGACAAACCAAACTGTCCCGCTCGTGACCTTATAATTTGTATAATTTTTGTATTGATTTTCTTTGATAATATATTTTTAACACTATTTCTACTTTCTTTATTTCTGGTCCCTAAAAAAGCTTCAACAATATATATATATATACATATATATGTCATTTATTCAGTAATAAATTAGAACACACTCACTACTGGCGTATTAATACATGGTAACATTAAACACAATCAAACTAATTGTTAAACCACATATGTATATTTAAAATAGAAAAATTTAAAAAAATACAAAATTGGCTAACAACGTCTGAAAATTGAAATCAAAATATGAAAAAGACCCAGACATAACGTGGAGCATTGTAAAACAGTCAAGCCTTACAACGATGAACAAATATGTAGACTATGCCAAGAAGAAAAATTAGAAAATTATGATATACCCAAATAAAGACGAACTGTTAAATGAAACAACAGAAATTATGACTAAATGCTTTCTACACTAAGAAATACCCTTTACGTTTATATAACCATGGACGAAAACGTCATAATTCGTTTTAATTTAAAAAATGCGCGTTCAAAACTTGCTTGCCACGTGAACGTTCAAATAAAACACCGTTACCAGAGCGTTCTTAAAAAGAAAAACGGTAAACGGGAAAATCATTTCTTAAAAATCGCCTGAAGACTATACTCATGGTAGAAACCTGGGTAGCGAAATAACTCGTTTAAAAATAGAAAATATTCAAAAGTTCTACAAGATAGTTGTATTAAATTTTTTTTAATACAAATGTGTACTGGTCTAACCCTATTATGACCAAAAACTAATTATTAACCAATCAATTAATCAATCAATCAATCAATCAATATATATATATATATATATGTGTGTGTGTGTGTGTGTGTGTGTGTGTGTGTGTGTGTATCTTTGTGTGTGTGGGTGTAAGTGTGTGTATATATTTCTGTGTGTGTGTCTGTGTGTAATCAGACAATATATAAACTTTTATATAAATATAATTTTGTTATAATATGTGTAGAAATATTCACTAGTGGAAAGGGTAGAAATGATTCCACTTGATTTACTGTAATATATAAAAGGAATGTTTATTGAAATATGTCATGAGTTTATTAATACTTAATTCATTGCATAAATTTAGAAAATGATACTAAAGGCTAACAGCAATTTACTCAATGGTCATCACCCATCTTATCATTCTTGAAGGCTTCAAGAACATGACGACTTACCTTGTTCATTTTGACAAAAATGTATAATTCTTCCAAAATACATTCCAGAGTTTAAAGAAAAACATAATTTATAATAAATCAGTTTCGGTTCTATCTCATAGGATTTCCAATACTTTCATTATTCTGTAACGCGTCGTCTCTCAGCGTTGTGTCATTGGATTTTATCCAGGACCTGTTTTCTTTTTGATGGTGACCTCATTTCGTCTATATGACTATATCATCTATCTGCATGTCATATTTTCGATGAATTGTAACCGTTTGTTTCCAAGATATTTTTCATTTAATTATATTTCTACCATTTGTCATATAAGAAAACACAATGCTCATACTAATATACGAATTATAAGGACTATTATAGTAATCGTTCTTCTACTTTAACAACTTTCGTTTATAGTAAATGAAAGTTCTTTATTTAGCATTTTCTGCTATAGATATTATCTGAATTTGAATAATAAAACCAATGATATTTTTTCTACATTTTCTATCTACATTAAATAATAATTACTATTTTATATTTTCCTTTTCTTTCAATACAACTTCACTGATTTGGCAAACAACTGTTTTAAATTCACCAGTGACACACAACTCCAACTGTAAAAGATATTGCCATCTCTTACGTTTTCTCTTTGAGTAACAAAACAGACATGTTTTATATGTGAACTTATTTATTTACTAACAAATGTATTGCATGTGTAGTTGCTTTTCTTATTCTCCCCTGGTTCCGTAGCCATAGTTATCAATAGCTAACTTGTCATTCAAATATCTCTTACGCATGCACACTTTTGGCCATGTTATTTAATTTTCTTACTTGTTCTTATACCTTATAATAATAAATCATTTGTTATTTTTTGTTTTTGCTCTTGTTAACATTTATTTATAATTTTGTCGTCAGCAACTATTATTAGTCTTTATGATTTATTTTCAAAGATGTATTAGATGTTTGTGTTTAAACACTATTTGATCAATTTACGAAAATATACAAGGACGCCTTTAGCTTCATATCTTCTGCCTTATATTTTTTTTCTTCAAAGTTATCGATATCGATTTTTCTTCTTTAAATTTTTTAGTCATGATATATAAAATTATCATCATCAATCTCACGATTTCATATATCCAGGATAAACCGGGGAGGTATTCTTTCATGCGTAGAGTGTCATGAGCAGGTAAGCCCGAGGTGTTCCGTTCGACTTTGATTTTGTTTCACAGATTTGGAAATATAACCATTATTATTCACAGGAAATTACTTGAAAATAAGTTCGCTGGGATATACTCCAAGGATGGTCAGCTAATAAATTTATAGGCTGACCAGGGTAGTGCTATATAATAATGACACATCAGGTTTATTTTCAGATATATTTCCCCCTGCGGTATACACGTTTCTTTTATCAATGTTGCAGTACGAATATCTGATTATTGAAGAAGCTTTTATCCTGCTGGAAAAAAAAGCAACAAAAGCGTATATTATGTCATCAATATTGTGAATCTAAATCTAATTTAAACCTAACCAATAACAGTTTTTATGTGTGTATGTGCATGTGAGTTTGTCTATGTCTGCGCAAGCGTTTGGTTTGCGTATACATGAACATATATACTCACACTTGTATATTCTCAAACTATATATATATATATATATATATATATATATATATAGGCATGGAAATACAGACACACACATGCATATGTATATATACATGCGAACTACATATTAATACATATTAACACATATATCTAGACACAGACATACGTGTACACACTACTAATACATACATATACATCTATATATATATATATATTTATATCACATACATGAATGAACACGTCTATATACAATATCATATATGCATACACACAAATATATGTAAACATGCACGTATGTATGCAGTTACACACACACACAAACATGCACCCACGCACATAAACATATATAAATCTATGTCTAATTTTTTTCCCAGATAAATAGTTTTACATCTGTGAATTATGTATAAAAATTAAAAATCATTTAACTAAATTCCTAGAAATCATCTCTGCACTTCCACTTTTATTTTATTTTTCACATTTATTAAGCTGTATCTGTTGATCAGAAAACGCAAATAAATGGTAAGAAGTGACTATTAAACATTCTGGTAAAATCTTTTTTTCATCGGATGAGAGATCGGATATCTTTAAATTAAATAATTTCTACAAAGAATAATTTGCATTTCTTAGTTCGTTATTTGCATCTTTTCTGGAGCGCGGATCACGTAACATGGCGTAAATTCCACTCAAGGCTAAGTGGAACAATAAAAACCGGTGAGTCCTTCTCTAAGGTCATTTTCCAAGCTCTCTTCTTAGCTATGAACTTTGAGGAAAAGTGCAGAACCTTTGTACCTATAGAGATTCACCAATTAAAAATGAAGGGTTTCTTCACTGAGGGACACGTCAATCTCATTATCCGTTATCAAATAAGTCAAGAAATAAAATAAGACAAAAGAGAATATAGCTGATTTGCTTCCAGAACATTATAGTTGATTCCAGAGAAAGATATACGACAGTTTGTTTAATTCGACAATAAGACGAGTTCAATTCTGATCATATAATCCTTAAACTTAAAATTAACGAGGACTATTGATATTTATTTGTGAAATCACCAATTTAGAATAACTGTGAAGTGAAGTAGAATAATATAAGATATTTTATGAAGTGTGTTCGTTTAAAAAATGTTTCCTTGGTTTTATGCGTGTACGTTATCCAAATGTCTGAATGCATATGCATATAATTTGATGGCGCAATTTGTGCTTTACGATTGTATCCAACAAAATTTCAAACGAAATATATGTTTCAATCCTGGGTTAAAAGCAATCGGAGTCTAACCGTACTGATGAGCGGTGATAGAGCAAAACAGAACTGTCTGCAGATGACTATATATATATATATATATATATATATACATATATATATATATATATATATATATATATATATATATATATGAAATATTAATAAATCTTCTCAGATAATTATGCGTCTTAGAAGCCGAACTTGTGTCTCCTAGGTGAAACCACTAATTGATCTGACATGTCTTAGACCGCTAACATCGAAAGATTTACAGTCAATTTTAAAAAATAATGATTTTAAACACACATTTTTCTGATTTTCTGAACTTATTTGATTTTTTAATTGAAACATATTTAAACAATATATATATATATATATATATATATATATATATATATATATATGTATGCATATATATATATATATATATGTGTGTGTGTGTGTGCGTGTGTGTGTGTATGTGTCTGTCTGTGTGTGTATGGGAGTGTGTGTTTGTGTTGGTATTGCCTTGAATGTGTGTGTTTAATCATATCCTTTTATAATTAAATGTTCTTGCTGTTATAAATATTTGCGCGTTTGGGTATTGTATTTTTAAGTGTGTACGTATGGAGCATGCAAATGTAAATGATATTCTGTACGGAATATCACAATCTTACCTACGTTTGCATAGTCACAATATTTAATGATAAAGACGTAATCATTTATTAGTGTACCAATCATTCTATGAAATATTTAATGTTGAAAGACATCGGTATTCCGTGGCTAGGATAATATTAAAATAAACGAAATCAGAATAGCTACGTGTTGAACATTATAAATAAGATTTTAATAAAATATATTTTAAATATCATTCTAAATTTTGTCTACACCAAATTATTATCAATAATAATTTTAATTAAATATATTCGTTATTTTCTTTGATATACGCTATATATTGTTGTTTTACATACTTCTTTTTTTCATCATCCATCTAATGTATACATTTAAAATTTATTTTAAAGTTTTCTTCTCTGTAAATTCATTGATTGTTCATAGATATTGAAATTTATTAAAATATTTTTGATTTAATTAAATATTGCGTTTTCTGAAATTTTCAAATTAACTACTGTGTTTACAAATGACAAAATAGTTTTGTAACGATTTCGTCATGCATGAATTTTTGTGGGGCAGTTATTCAGAAAGTTTTATCGTGCGAACCGTTGGCAACAGAATAAATTAAACGGCCCCTTATTTTTTACTTATTCCATTATTCGAATATTAGTATAAATACATGCACACACATACATACGTATATATATATATATATGTATGTATATATATATATATATATATATATATATATATATATATATATTTGGCGCACAGATAAACATCAAAATGATATTTATTAGTGGCTTACACTGAAGTTTGCAATTACATTTCCCTTGTAGGTATTGTCGAGAAGTATTTAAATATTTTGTTAACACACTCAACTAAGAATGAAATAATTAAAAGTTATAATCAGTTCCTTCCTGAAAATATTTCCTCACATAATTACATATTCATATTATATATATATATATTTTTAATTACGATATGCCAAACACAATTAAACCAGATGGCGCGAATATACAAATATATGTATATTAAGAGTATCAGAATATATATATATATATATATTTTTATCATTTCACCCCGAGCAAGACGGAAACTGATGTGCAGGGGGCTACATAAATGTAAAAAGATTAATTAGAAAAGAGTGAAGAGTACAAGCTAGTTAGAAAGGAACAATAGAAAGCTGAGAAAGCAGGTGCAATGACAGATACATAGGTGGAGAGGAAGGGAGGGTTATACAGGGGTGGGGAGAGAGCTAGCGTCCAGTGGTTAGTAGATGAGTAATGACTTTGCATTTGAATTTCTGGAGATTGTAGCCGTAAGGAAAGCAAGAATACGGAAGCGAGTTACACAGGCGGGAAGTGCAAGAGAAGAAGCTGCAGGAGTAGAATTGTCGTCTGCATTTGGCTAAACTGACTGTGAATGGGTGGGACCCAGATGCCAATCTGGTTGCACGAGTAAACACCTGTTGAGGAGGCATCATTGATTTAAGTTCGTCTGAGGAGAAGCCATGAAAGTATTTATAGACAGACAAAAGGAGGCCACCTTTCGACGATGGGAAAGTGGCTGCAGTCGAGCCGCCAGATCAGTACCTATCACATTACAGACTCTCCTTTGGAGCCTGTCAAGAACACTGAGGAGAACGGCAGGGGCAACTGACCATAAATGGCAGCAGTACTCCATGCACGGACGGATGGTTGACTTGTATATATGCAGGATGGATTCAGGTGGAAATAACATCCTGGATCGACATAGTGACCCAACCTTCTTCGCAGCAGATTTTACTATGGATTCAATATAGTGGTTCCATTTGAGGTCTGAGGATAGAGTAAGTCCGAGGAGGCGTAGTGTATTACTCTCCGGGAGAATCGCTTGGTCCATGCTTATGGGAGGCAGGAGAGGTTGCCTGTAATGGTTAACAGACAACAGCTTGGTCTTAGATGAATTGAAGTTGACAAGCCACTTCTTGCCCCAGTTCACCACAGAGTGTAGATCCCGTTCAAGGTCAGCAGCGAGATTATGTCTGTCCGCCACGACAGGTTTCTTACTGGTGCGGGAGTATATTGTAGTGTCATCTGCATAGATGCCTACTTGAGACTTGATCTCATCTGGGAGGTCGTTGATGAAAATAAGGAAGAGCGTTGAGCCCAGGATAGAGCCCTGTGGGACACCAGCATTCGTGCTGTAGGACGAAGAGACACGCCCATTCAGAACGACCTTCATTTTGCGGTTATTTAAGAAAGATTGGATTAGGTCAAGCAGGCGACCGGTAATACCATAACCGCGTAGTTTGCATAGTAGGCCAGAGTGGCAAACCCTGTCGAAAGCCTTGGAGATGTCCAGCGCAACCGCACGAGCCTCGTCAGATGCATCAAGGGCCTGTAGCATGTACTCCGTCAAGGAGGTTAGCAGGTTGGCCGTGGACCTGGCTAATCGGAATCCATATTGCCAGTGGATTGTGGGCGATGAGATGATGAACTATTTCAGCATTGATTATAGCCTCGAATACTTTCCCGAATATCGGTAGAAGACTGATAGGGCGATAGTTGGATGGGTCCGAGGGTTCGCCACAATTCTTAAATACAGGAATGACTGAAGAGAACTTCCAGCATGCAGGAAAGCAGGAAGCAGAAAGGCAGTATTTAAATAGTTTAGAGAGGACAGGGGAAAGTTCAGAAGCACACCTCTTA
The DNA here is from genome assembly GCA_037127315.1 of Ascarosepion bandense. NCBI lineage: Eukaryota > Metazoa > Mollusca > Cephalopoda > Sepiida > Sepiidae > Ascarosepion > Ascarosepion bandense. The sequence goes on along the minus strand of JBBBDQ010000862.1, from coordinate 1,582,309 downwards.
AGGACTATCACTGGGATTCCATCGTCTCCACACGCCTTATGTGGATCGAGTTTTGAAATTACTCTGGATACTACTGTCGGGGTAATATATACGTCGTGCAGTTTGGCCTCAGTTCAAATAGGGAAGTCGGGTGGGTGTACTCCGGACCAGTCGAAGGTGGAGTTGGATGAGAATCTGTGGGCAAAGCACTCAGCTTTGTCCGCAGGTGACGTGAGAACCTTAAATCCTTGGCTTAAAGGAGGTATTGAGGATTTCCTATTGTTGAGCACTCGTTTACAAATCCTCCAATAGTCCTTGGAGCCGAACTTGCGGTCAGCTATGTGCTGTCGCATTCTCTCAACAAACAACTGTTTGGCGTCATTTAGGGTTCTCTTGCACTCATTGCGAGCAGATATGAACAGGCGCCTATTGTGATCAGTTGACTGTCTCCGGAATAGACGGAAGTAATGGTTCCTGTGGGCAATGGCGGCTGAGCAGGCAGGAGAGAACCACGGAGAGGAATGAGGTTTGAAGCAATACTTCCTGGTGGGTATGAAGGCATCAATGCCAGCTTTCACCCATGACGAGACCTCAGAGGCAGAGTCATCAACTGATAGGTCTAACACTTTTCCCCAAGAGACGTCGCAGAGGAAATTGCGAAAGGCATCCCAGTCAGCTTTTAAATTTAAGCCAAAAAATTGCAAACTTTTACCGCTATACAAGCTTTCCTGACAATCAAAGACCACAGAGATGACTTTCCAAATCACCACTCATACCGGTATATATATCTAACAAAAATAGAATATGGGCAAAATAAACCATAAAATATTTTAAAAAATATTTCTTACTTGCAAAGAATTGCCACTCATACTAACATGTGGAAGAACAAAAGTGATTGCATTTGCTTGTTCCAAAAATTCCAAAACCAAAATATATACCACTTTTAACTTTTAACTTTTAACTATCAAGTTTTGAAAATGCTTCATGAAAACGTTTAATTTCGTTAAAAGTTACATAAGCATACCATAGGAATATGTAGATATAATCATACATTGCCGCAAATCCATGCTTTCCACAATGGTAAACCATGGATTAAAAAATCAAATGACTGCACCTTTCATGTACCACAATGATCGTATGACAGAGCCGAAATTTCCTAATTGATGGTTATATGCATTTTGAATATATTAAACGAAATAATTCACATAGACAACCAGAGATTATACAGAGACGAATTGTGGTGTAATCATCAGAGATGATTAACCCCACACAACAAAGTAAAATCTATAAAATAAAGAAATCACTTTACAAACTCTTCAAACAACCAGATTTTGAAATAATATTATAAACAAATATAAAGTAGTCCAATATTTAGATGTAAAATAAAATTTACAAATTGGCAATGTCTATCTATATATGACTGCAAAAACTAATTTAAAGTACATAGACACTAGACCTATCTATCCCAAATGTATAATTTAAGCACGTTCAGGAAGAAATAGAACAGTGGCTATTTTAACACTATGTTTAGCCTGGACAAACGTACGTAATTATATTAGTATTATTATTAATTGTGGCAAATAAGATGGAATAAACTGTGCTGGCCCGTATTATTAATTTTTATAAATCGAAAAGAACCAACTAAAAAAAAACGTCGTTCATTTAGTATGAACGCAGGTAATAAAATTTATTCCAGTGTGGGCAGAGGAAAGTAAGGGGGCGCAAAACCGAAAGCCGAGAGATACGAACGAATTCATATTTTGCAGGTGTGCTATTAGTAGACAGGTTACTGTTGACAGGTGTAAACGGCGTCTTTGGGAGAAATACAGTTCATGTTTGTGATACACTGCAAATGCAAGAAAAAATTGATTCAAAATATAATTGTTGATTATCAGAATGAAACGTCACACATAAAAGTAAATATTTGATAAGTGAAAAAAAAGGAGAGAAGTAGAATTAAAATTTACAAGCCTTAATTACATCGCAGGTAAAACTAAAAAAAATAAATCAAAACATAATTTGTGATAATCGGGAAGGAATTTTACAAAAAAAAAAGGAATATTTGATGAGTGCAAAAGTAAAATTCCATGAGAATAAATGAATTTTAAGATTTTAAAAGGTTGTTGTTTTTGGTTAATAAAAATAAATAGCTAGATATTTTTTCAGCATCAAAAAGAAAAAGCCGAAAAAGAAATAATGTCACAAAAATAGAAGCTGCTTCATTGGATGAACGAAGGGAAAAGAACAGAAAGAAAGGTTGCCCTGCCCCAAAGACGTAGGCCTAAGTGATTTCATTGGCCAGAGATTGGATTTGCTTGTTCATCATCATCCCACCAGTGAATTTTGGACAAGCATAAATACAGGGCCCAGAGAGGGACACAGGCAGAGACCGGCAGAGTCCGGCAGAATCCGATTGTGTCCGGCAGAATCGAGAAACTGTCCAGTCAGCTCTCAACCCAGAGATGTAAAGATGAAGGTAAGGCGCAAAGACACTTGGCGCCACCGTAGGGCTGGTTGCCTCCCCTAGTTTTCCTGATTGAAGATGTTCAAAGAGAGATAAATTTGCCACGCCGTTGATGCCAACCATAGAGAAGCCTGTCGTTATGAAAAAGAGTGAAAGGTTATAGGGGTGTCAGGAAGTGAGTAAGATAAGAATAAGAATACTGATGAGAATGGAGTGGACGGAGAAAAGAGCATGAGAGAAAGAGAGAGAGAGAGAGAGAGGATGCAGTTTAGTGAGATAGGAGATGAATATTGACTTTACATTTAAATCTTTAAAGATTGTAGCTGCCTGGGAAGCAAGTAAACTATTGGGATTTCTACAGAATTTTCAGGAGGCGCAAGACAAGAAGATACTGGGGTTGAATTTGCGTTTAGATTTCATTGGCTTACCAGTAAAAGGGTGGGACCTAGTTCCTAATTTTGTAGCTCGAGTAAATTCATATATAGGGTTCACCAATGAGCTAAGTTCATCGGAGAAGAAATAAAATGTATACGCGTCAATGATAAATACAAACAAAAACAACTTAATAAATCACTATCCCCCCACCATAACCAGAGAATAAAATCTGGACTAATCATAGGATATTGCCTTAGAATAACTCGCCATGAATATGTAAAAAGAGAATGTATATATATATATATTTGAAACATTCTAACTACTCCACAACCTACACCATTTCATTCTCATCACTTTACAATGAACTTATAGAATCACGTAGTCAACAAAACGGATGCATCCAACAGAAATTACCAAAAAATCATAATCTTGCTCACAACAACCTTTCCACTTAACTCGCAAATAAATTATATATATCTAAAACTAGGAACCTTACGAGCAACTAAAGAAAATTGGTGAAATAATCAGGAGGTAAAATAAACAAAATACCAATAATAAACTGTCTACAGTGCAAAGATGCGTACGTTGGGGGACAGATCATGTCATCAAATAACCCATTTAAGAACATAAGGAAAACTTGCGTTTAGAGAGAAGTTTTAATTTTCCTGTTTTACATGAAAGACGCATTGGAAATTAATTTAAAAAGAACATAACCCTCTAAGGAGAAAATATCTTGAAAATGTTAGAATATTGTTACTACCAACTATAAACACTCGATTAAAACAATAAATTACATCAGCATATTTCTCAAGGTATCTAACTTATGTCTATCAAATATATAGAAATAAACGATAAAATGCAAAATCTTCCCCGGAAATATAAATTCAATGAAAGCATGTTTAACACCTCTCACTCTCACAGAAATTGGTGAGAACAGGAGAGTTTCCACTCACACACAATGACAAAACACACCGACATACACAAATGCACACACACAAACACACAAAAACACAGACACAGACACACACAAATGCACACACACAAACACAGAGACACACAGACACAGTCACACGCATATATATATATATATATATATATATATATATATATATATATATATATGTCATCCGCAGACTCTATCACAGCTCATCAGTACGGTTAGACATCCGATTGCTTCTACCTAGGGTTGAAACCCGACTGATCTGAATTCAGTCGGCGATTCTACCTCTGAGCTATGGGTAGTTAAGGAAGGCTGACTTTTAGCGTGTTATATACAATGTTTACACAGGCAAGTAGCTGACAGTTTTCGAATTCATTATTGAATGAACTGTGCTATATTTAAACGAAGCATCCAACGAAATACAAAATTATTGCAAAATCTAGCTACATATAATCCAATATTTTACCAAACTGCAGAGAAATGAAATCTACTGTCATTCCTGACGAACACACACATATATATGTACGAACGTTACCGTCCAACTCACACCTACACAGAAAAGCTTTTCTTCCCAAACACACATGTACTAATAGATATTTTAACTTTCAAAATATTTTTCAAATATTTAAAAACATTATCTGTTATTTTAATACAAGTGTCACGTGTCTAGAATATAAAAACCCAAACAAAATATATATAAATATATATATATATTATTCATATATATATATATATATATATAATTTTATTTGTATGCATATATATAAACTTTCATTTATCTACGTATATAACATTTATTTGTATGCATATATATACATTTATTTAGCGCATATATATAAAGCTTTATGCATATAAATATATATAAATGTGTGCTCATATTTCTGCTCCTTTGTTCTAAATTACTTTTTAATATAACCTGTTCATTAAGTTTATTTACTTTTGTCAATAAGCACTTAATTCATAAATATAATACATATAAACGAATATAAAATGCAAAGTTTGGTTGCATTTGGCATTTAAGGAGGTTTTATTAAAGTCTGCTACATTTTCAGAAACTTTTCTTTGTTTTCGCAAAAGATAACGTATTATTTAAATATGTGTTAAAATTGCCTATTTGGATAGATTCAATCTTTTCTAATGCCTAAACGCACATAAGTTTCTGCAGAGTTTTCAGAGTGCGTACGTGCCAGAATTAACAAATGCAAAAACACACACACACACACACACACACACACACACACATATATATATATATATATATACAAAAATTGTAATATTCTCTCTGGACTTCGCGGCTCTCGAAGAGGATTCTAGCCTCTCGTAAATACTTCAGGAATGCTAACATGTGAATCGCTTATCGATCGGTATTGGGCAAACAAAAGACGTCCATACGAGCAGACAGAAGCCATCTGAAAAGCCAATCACATAGTACTTCTCTTTGATGTTTGGACGCGACGAATTACACAGATGATTGTTGGGACTACAAAGGCTTTCAAGTGAACTAGCTGGGTCCCAGAGGGAGTCACACAGACAGTGTAGAGCAATGCAGATATCTATGAGTCTATATATCACACCCAAAGGTCCAATTCTTAACGAATAGCGGAGAAAACATATTCTAAGTGATATATATCCGAAATCTAGGAAAAACTAAGTAACTTTTGAAAACTTACTTTCTACACAGAAATGTAATTGTATGTTCAGTTCCACGGCTGAGCATTAGGAACAAGAAGCATCCCTAGTTAGTGTTATCACTTGATTGATCCAATTTAGGAGACTAAATAAATATTTCCGTTTGAAACTTATCAGCCACATTGAAAAACACATGATATATGGATGGATGAATGAATTCAACATTGTGATGATAACAACATAGGTAAAGAATCTAGTTTGTAATTAAATTAAATTACACACAATATATATATATATATATATATATATATATATATATATATATATATACATATATTGTGTGTGTAATTTAATTTTGATATTCAAATGGTTTAGAAAAGCTTTATATCATTACAAAATATTTCATATTTCAGAACAATACTGTTCTTCTTCTAGTGATTGATATGCCTTTTGCCAGTTATTTTCACATTTCAACTGAAGAAGATCAGTATTATTCTGAAACGTAAAAATATTTGTGTAGTGATATAACGATTTTATAAAGAATTGTAATAACAAAATTAAAATAGTAAGCTCTACTCGATATGGAACCCTCTTTATAAAATAAATGCTTGAACCAAAGGTTTTAATCTACGTGTTCTTTCAGTTTCACACACACACACACACACACGCGCGCACACACACACACACACACACACACACACACACACACACACACACACACACACATATATATATATATATATATATATATATATATTGAGGCTTATTTAGCTACTGAAGCTTACTTTATTTTATTCATTTCTCGATTTTAGGCATTTCTCGATGATATGGAGGAAACACCATATGTAGACATGAACGTATTTTTTATAGCAAGTTTTAATTTCTTTTTCTGTTATATGTGGATAATAATACGGCTTAACCGAGAGTTACTCGCATTTTATTTGTGAATACAAACGTTAGATTTGGAAGAATGATGCTGTGATTCCCATGACTTTCAATACCGTTTTCTATCCAGATTATTCTTCCAGACAGGCTGCAAGCCTAGTCTAGGGAGCTCAGTCTAGCTTGCTATTTTACTCTTATCTTTTATTTCGAATATTTTTCAGAAGTATTTACCTAAGGTGTACATCTTTAACTGAATGTATCATTTAATGTGTAAATAATTTAAAGTTTGTATAAAACCAAGATTTACATTTGATTTTTCTTTAGAATCCTACGATTTTATTTTTTCAAAAACACATGTGCTTTCTTATACTGTTTGACTCTTATGCATATTTCTCACAAATTGGCTCAATGCATTTTAAGCTACTTCCATTCAAAAAGGAAGTAATCAAAACTGTTCATCACTTTGATTTTTCTTCATTTTTAAAGATTTGCATATTGAGAAACTATTGTATTTTTACCTGTTCATTTCTCTAAAGCTTTATATCCAAAGTTTTTCTTCTCTTTGACTAGTTTCTAATCCAGACTATATAGCCTAGTCTATCTAGATCTTTAAATTCCTCGATGTTTCTATTGTATTCTCATTGCTGTTATGTTGTTTCTTTCCGGGAATGTTATATTCTATGCAAAATTTACCTCTGAGATGTTCTGGTAGGGGTCATGGATAGGGATTCGGAAGAAGAAGTCTGAGAAAACTGAGTTCGAATTCCGGTCTAGTTTGTTGCAACGATTTTTTGCAGTAAAGCATGAGAAATGTAAGAATATATTTACTTTTAAAAATACACCATTCACTCATCAACTTTAGTTCTGTTGTCCAACAGAAATCTAGATCAGTTTTGCCTCAAGGTGAAAAGGCATTATTTTTCTCACGCTGAAGCAGTTCCGCAGAGCTACATTCTTTCGCTGTTTAATGTCTTCTCCCGCTAGAAAAAAGCTGCTAGTTTATTACGTCTTATATTTATCAAACAAACACACATAGAGATACAGAGTTTCGTAACATGCAATTCTGAATACATGAATACAATTAACTATGGATCAATATTCTGATTAAAAACACGGAACATACATGAATTTCAAGTTATGACAATACTAACATTATTCAAGAGACTTCAAAGTGTAATCCTCAGACTTTATTCGTAAAAATGTTAGACACAAGTCTGCCATAAATATACCACTACAGCTGGATTTTTTAAAATACTTTTTTAGATGTTAACTTTTCTCTAATACGTTGTTGCTAGGGGGTACGGTATCATGCATAAACCTCGGAGAGATAAATTGGGAAGCTTATTTCGATTTCCAGTGGAGTTCATTACATTACTTTGTGTGCTAATATACTTGAGAAAGGTATGCATCAATCAATTTTCTCTATATATAGGTAGACTGAGTCCGATATCCTTGTTTAGTAGCCAGTCTAAAAGAAGGTAAACTAAAGATTGTGTTGCAAATGACACATCGCCACTACTGTGGCTGCACTACATGTAGCGCTCCTACGACCTTAGGGGTAAAATGATTGGTGATTTTTATTCTTTCGAAAACAATTTTCGAGATTGAGGTTAAAAAAACACTACTAAAAGCAACTTTGATATTAAATAAATATATATCACTGTTGTTTTTTTTTAGTATATCGACGTGGTACAATGCAGGCTGGTTTTTGTGAAAAACGTACAACTGTGTCGTGAAGTCGATCTTCATGTTGTGCTGTACACTTTTGGACTTATGCTACGCTTAGAAAATCATTCTGGTCCTGGACGTGGTGTTATAGTTAGCAATCTTGTCTCACCAAAACAATTGTTACTGTGTAGCACGTTTCAACCTCATAGGGTGCCCCATACATTCGGTTTGTGCTAAATCAAAGCTATACCTAGAAAATCACCGTAAAACATGCATTTGCTTTATATTCAGTTCGTATTTTGAAATATTTTGCTGTAATTACTTTTTATTACTTTCGGAAAAATATTTAGATCAGCTATTGCATATTTTTCATTTTGGAAGAAGAAAACTACAAGAATTTATAAATGAAATTGAGCTGAATTATGTTCACGGGGGTTATTTTTATACTATTATTTTCTACAGCTAATGGGTAATTTTTTAAAATTTTGTTCTTTTCCAGCTGCAATATAAGCCCAAAACACTTTGTATGCGATGTGTCCCTTTAGGATACAACGTCAACATCTTCCTGATTTTTGCAGTTCTTAACGTTACATTCTCGTTTGTGATCCTCTCACTCGCAGTAATTGTTCCTCCATCCATTTGCAAAATCTTGTCAAGTTATTCCATGAATTCTATCGATTCTTTTGCTTTCGATGTATCATTGAGTGTTAAATTCTCTAAGCGTTCATTCGTCATTATGCGTCACAATTTTTCCATGTCTAACTCTCTCTCTCTCTCTCTCTTTGCTTATTAAGAGAATTTTACCTGTAGGTCTATTCATCGTTCCACATGCACCGGTAAGAATGCATAAAAGTCACTTCAAATCGTTTAATATATAATTGTGCATCGGAATGTCGACATTATATCGAAAAGTTTGAACAAAAAACTTAGTTTCTAATCATCTCTAAACTTTAAAATAAAAATACGCGCACGTGCACACACACACACACACACACACACACACACACACACACATATATATATATATATATATATATATATGTTAAATAATACAGACAATGAATGTCTATGATGTGCCATTCTAAACAACCTATTTTGAATTTTGGGTGAAAATAAACACAAATGTCAAAAGTTTAGATATTTTCTAAGCTGTTTCTAAACTTTTGGCTCACATAAGGAATATTCATTGTGGTTATAGGTACGTTAACATCATGATATACACCATCAAAAATGATATTATCTTGTGTTGACATAAAACATTGCTATGTCACCCAATACCAGACACAGGTCACATACTTGTAATGCAGTTCTATAACGTCACACGACGTGAGAGACCAAAAAGTTAACAAAACCATATCTAATTGATCGGCAACAAGCTGTGACTAGATTCAAATGGGATGATATTAAGTGTGGGTGGTTTGATTTAATGTATATAGTCTTCAAAATGTGAAGGTTATATATATATATATATATATATATATATATATATATATATATATATATATGGGGGTGATAGAAAAAAGTATACAATGATATAGATAGATGCATAAACAGTGTATGAATGACAGATTATAATTTTCTTTCATAATTAAGGAAATCATATATATGTTTTATGTAATGGCTTCAGTGATACACGCCTGGGCAATCATGATTGCTTCAGTTTATGACTGACTAGATAGAAGATTTCCGCATTAGATCGCTATTTCAACTTAAATATTCTGATTACCAGAAACACAGTGTGTGTTACTTTTTAACCCATAGTTTGATTCTTTCCGTTCAGAAGTTTATTTGTGTGTAAGTAGATATATCGAACAACTCACCAATTTATCATTCCGAACAGATATCCATTACGCCACAAATGAAATCCTTAAAATAATCATAGAAATTCATAATTTCCATTAAAGAGCGACACTAAAAACTATGATATAGTTTCATCAAAATACAATATTTGGAAACGGATTAATGAATAGCATGAAATTTGCTTGCGTCGGTTTGTAAACTTTAGAATTTACACTTATTAAATCGAAAGAACAATAAAAAATAATTCAGGTGTGATTTTCATAAAATATTAATTAGGAAACAAAACTACATCACGCTAAATTCACAAAAAACATTTAAAATTGTTTTATAATCATTCCAAAACTGCAAACATACGCAGACAAATAACTTAATCTTATTTCTATTTTCTTGTTAATTACAGAGACTAAAAGTCTAAGTAACACGAAGCCTGGACACTTCTTCCAGACAAAAAACGCAGTGTTTACAAAAAGATATCAAGGACAGTTTATTGGAAACGTAATGTTGATTTGATTTTTTAACAATATTACTTTACTCAAATTCTCTCTGCGAAAACGCGCGCACACACACTCGCACATACATATAATTTAAAAGTTAATTATAGTAAAATATACATAAATTGACAATGTATTTACTTCAACAACCGACATACTAGAGAAATATAAATAAAACATGTATTCCAGTGTAGGATTAAAAAGTGTCATTTAACGATCGAAGTAAATGAGAAGAGATCTCTGTTCTGAAACGTATAACTTATGATTGGCAAAATAAAGGATAGTAATACGAAAAGAAAATGACAAATGAGGAAAACCATATACTTAAACATACACAATCAAACATATATATATATTAGTCATCCATATACAATCCTGTTTCGCTGTATAATGGCCCATCAATGTGGCTTGACATCCACTTTTTCTGGCCGGGATCTAAATTCGACCGGTTTATTGTCAGTTGGAGTGGCTAAACCCCAAGCCGTAGGTGCATAGAGGTAAGGAAATTACACTTTTAGCGAGTTATATATAAGCCTGTTAGTCGTGTCAGTGTTAGTCGGAGTCGCTATACACAAACGGTCATCTCTATACACATACAAAAACTCAAATATATATATATATTTATATGCACATACATATATATGAACATGCACACAAACGCATATATATACACAACAAACACATATAAGTAAACGCATAGGTGAACATATATACATATCAAAATAAATATAAATAAATATATGTAGACTTATATGTATATATTATATGCGTTCAAAATCTATACATGCATATATAGATACATACACACACATATATATATACTCTCGTAAATATATACACAGATATATATATATACATACAAACATTTATATCAATATACACACACGCGCATATACATATACATTTCGATAAACATTCTTATATACATATATTTATACAAACACACACATATATACATAAATATACATATGCATACAGATATATATATATATATATATACTCTCGTAAATAAACATATATACATATATAAACGTATAATAGGCACACATATATGCATATATATGTACATAGACGTCGACATGTATATATATATATATATATATATATATATTTCTTTTTTATTTTTAATCATATCACCCCGAACAAGGCGGTATCGCCACTGATGTGCCGGGGGCTACGTAAGAAAGAGACAAAGCAGGAAACCACATCCTAAACAGAGAAAAAGGGATGAGCCTCTTCACCTGTTCAATAGACGTGGGTGGAGTGTGAACCGGGTGATAGTTTAGACTATCTACTCCAATTGAAAAAAAAGTGAAAAAGAAAAGAGTGAAAGGATTGGAAAAGAGAAAGGCGAAAACCACACCCTAAACAAGGATCAAGGGATGAGCCTCTTCACCAGTTCAATAGAGGTGGGTGGAGTCTGAACCGGGCGATAGTTTAGTCTATCTGCTCCAATTGAAAAAAAAAGTGAAAAAAAAAAAAAGTGAAAGGATTGGAAAAGAGAAAGCCGGAAACCACATCCTAAACACGGTACATGGGATGAGCCTTTGCACCTCTTCAATAGACGTGGGTAGAGTGTGAACCGTGCGATGGTTTAATCTATCTGCTCCAATTGAAAAAAAAAGTGAGAAAGAAAACTGTGAAAGCATTGGAAGAGAGAAAGCCAGATATCACATCCTAAACATGGAAAAAGGGATGAGCCTTTTCACCTGTTCAATACAGGTGGGTGGTGTGTGAACCGGGCGATAGTTTAGTCTATCTACTCCAATTGAAAAAAAAGTGAAAAAGAGAAGAGTGAAATGATGGAAGAGAGAAAGCCGGAAACCACATCCTAAACAGGGAAAAGGGGATGAGCCTCTTCACCTGTTAAATATAGACGTGAGTGGAGTCTGAACCGGGCGTTATGTTAGTCTATCTACTCCAATTGAAAAAAAAAGGTGAAAAAGAAAAGAGTGAAAGGATTGGAAAAGAGAAAGCCGGAAACCACATCCTAAACACGGTACATGGGATGAGCCTTTGCACCTCTTCAATAGACGTGGGTAGAGTGTGAACCGGGCGATGGTTTAATCTATCTGCTCCAATTGAAAAAAAAGTGAGAAAGAAAAGTGTGAGAGCATTGGAAGAGAGAAAGCCAGAAATCACATCCTAAACATGGAAAAAGGGATGAGCCTTTTCATCTGTTCAATAGAGGTGGGTGGAGTGTGAACCGGGCGATAGTTTAGTCTATCTACTCCAATTGAAAAAAAAGTGAAAAAGAAATGTGTGAAAGGATGGAAGAGAGAAAGCCTGAAACTACATCCTAAACAGGGAAAAGGGGATGAGCCTCTTCACCTGTTAAATATAGACGTGAGTGGAGTCTGAACCGGGCGTTATGTTAGTCTATCTACTCCAATTGAAAAAAAAGGTGAAAAAGAAAAGAGTGAAAGGATTGGAAGAGAGAAAGCCGGAAACCACATCCTAAACAGGGAAAAAGGGATGAGCCTCTTCACCTGTTAAATATAGACGCGAGTGGAGTCTGAACCGGGCGGTATGTTAGTCTATCTACTCCAATTGAAAAAAAAGGTGAAAAAGAAAAGAGTGAAAGGATTGGAAAAGAGAAAGCCGGAAACAACATCCTAAACAGGGAATAAGGGATGAGCCTCTACACCTGTTCATTAGACATGGGTGGAGTGTGAACCGGGCGACAGTTTAGTCTATCTGTTCCTATTGAAAAAAAAAAAGTGAAAAAGAAAAGAGTGAAAGGATTGGAAGAGAGAAAGCCGGAAATCACATCCAAAACAGAGAAAAGGGGATGAGCCTCGTCACCCGTTCAATAGACGTGGGTGGAGTGTGAATCGGGCGATAGTTTAGTCTATCTACTCCAATTGAAGAAATAAAAAAATAAACATGTTGGTGGATTGCTAAGTTTTAACTTAGTTTAAGTCCAGTCAAATACTTGTACAGCACTACATTATTCACATATGTATTGCCTCTAAAAGACAGAAATATTTATTCAACAATAAGCTGGAAAATACTAAAAAAAGCACCTGCCTACAACAACATTACAAAAAAGTATGCCTATTTTGCCTATATGAAAAGTTGCAATTATATCTCATACCCAACAAAAGAACTTTCTAAACATAAGATCAGAATTAATTTCTAAATGCAGACATGAAAATAAATAACTATTATCATATTTTATACCAAATGGATAAAAAAGAGGAAACGCTGATACCATAACCCTATCAATTATTATCTAGTTCAAACTACCACCATTATAATTGCATTTATTGTTATTATCATTACACCACCAATACTAATCACTACTACCGCTTTACTATAATTATTTGCTGCCACTACTGTCATTATCATCAAATATCGCTATCACCGTGTTAGTCTGCAATCATCATTAACGTAAATTACTCCTCTCAGCCGTAGTAAAATTAATACCACCACACATAAAAACTAACAAGCATTACAAATTAGAATTTCTACCATTTAAATATGCGCAACTACAAAAAACTGACTTTAAAATAAAAACATAACAATACAGCCTTAAATTAAATAATAGCAATTTTTACCTGTCATAGTTTCACAGAGACCTAATCATACATTTAAATGTACGTACGAGAAGTCGACAACTGTCCGCGCGTTGACATCGCTACACTATTTGAATACACCAACCGAATGTGTATGTATGTGCGTAACGGCACACATATACATATATATGCCGAACCTCGTACAGTTAGCATATATATTTGTGTGAGCCCGGTAGGCGGACGCGCGTGTTTGTGTCTTTGCACACGTCAGTGGGTGTACAAATGTGTATAAATGCCCTAGATATAGCAAATTTTTAAAAAAAATTAATCAGTTTGTCTGAGGATGGCAAGAGCGTAAAACCCAGGGTTACAAACTCATATATATATATATATATATATATACCCATATTCACACATATATATACACAGGTAGAAATACATATATACTCAAATACATATACAAGCACATTTACATGCATAGAGAAATAGTATATATATATATATATATACACACACTCATATATACACACACATATATATACATATATATATATATATATATATATATATTTACACGCAAACACTTGTGTGTGTATGTGTGTGTGTGTGTGTGTGTGTGCGCGCGTGTGTGTGTGTGTCTGTGAATAAAGTGGTTTTCGCTTACTGAAAAAATAAAATAAAAATTTGGTGTTTATATTTTGCACATATTTGATGAAGTGCTTGGGACAAAAAAATGCCACTCATTTTAAATGAATAAATGTGGAAACTATCGTATGTTTGCAAGCTATCAGTTAAATGTTTCCCCATTAATGAAACACTCACTCATAGTCGCGTTCTAATTCATACTAAAATGGATTGCATGCAATGCATCTAAGACATTTGAGCTTCTACCTCACTAAATCTCATCTCTAATGAAAAAATAATTTATTTTAATTTTCTACAAATTGCATTATTAAACTTTGTAAATATTTATATATACCAAGAATAATTTTAGAGAAATGAAGTATGACACAGAGAAAAATGTGTTTGTTTGATGCATAATATCTTGTAGCGCTTCATCGGACTAAATTTATGTTTACGTTCATGCAATTGCACAAGCGCACGATCGCCGAGAAGTTGAAAAATATATATTTTTTATTTTTTCAGACTCGATTTCACAATTTTCTATATTTTTATATCAATTTAACATGTACCAATAATATATATATATATATATATATATATATATATATATATATATGTATAAATTTTTTTAGATATTCTAAAATTTCATGGGTAATACATATTTCGCAGTCAAGCTAGCTGCTCGTCAAACCCAAATGATACTACAGTTAATATTCAGAATCATCTAGAAAATAATCTCATTCAAACACTTAAGTGCCCATATATTGTGTGTGATTATTTTCTGGATGATTTTGAATATTATCAGTTGTCTCATTTTCATCTGACGAACAACTGGTTTGCCTGCGAAATATGTATTACCTGTGAAATTATAGAATATCTATTTTTATCTAAATTATATTACTCTTTTAAATTAAATAAATAGATTTAATATTGAATTCGTCTCTATCGGAATTTACCTGACTAACTGCCAAATATTCAATGTTATATATATATATATATATATATATATATATATATAGAGAGAGAGAGAGAGAGAGAGAGAGAGAACAAATATCTGTAAAACAAGACACGTTATTCCATGATTAAATAAAGTATATGCCTATTTCAGGCAAACCATCTGAGCTTCCGTATTTATTGTGCAAAAGATTTTACACGAATGCCTATTTAAAATCTTCTGTACAATAAAGACTGAAGCTGAAGATTGTTCGACTGAAATAGGCTTAACTTCCACTTAACCATGGAATAACGTGTCTGTCTCATTTTTACGTATATATATATATATATATATATATATATATATATATATATCCGTAAATATATATATATATATATTGTCCTACGCCGATGGAACAACTCGGCGTTTCATGCTGTACGCAATCAGAAATTTATTTGAAATCAATGATTTGAATTTAATTACATTGAATAAAGATATTCAGTATTTTAGAAGACATGAATTCATCGAGACATATACAGCGGATTCTCCATATCATTTAATTTGGTAATTGATAATGAACATATTGAAAAGTAAATCATCACATGAATCTTCAAGTATTAACTACAGAAGATGCAAACACATGTATTTGGAATAGGAATCTGAATATAACTAAGGTGTTGATTTTCTGAACTGCCTACAGCAATGCGTTTAGAAGAAAATACGTATCAGTATTTGAAGGCGAAACTATTGAAAATGGGAATAATACCATAATTAAAAAATTCTTAAGAAAACAATTTTTTTTTATAATTTGATCGACATTAACTTTAAATGCCTAGATAATTAATCAGGCATATATAATGAATATCAACGTCTGTTCTCACCATTAATAATAACATGATAGCGTATGTCTCTTCATTTCCGGACTCTTATGTAGAATGGTAACAAAAACTAAAATTCTACTTATAATCAGAAAAATATAATTAAAGAAGGCAAGATTGACAGAAGAAATCAGCGAAAACTTGTCTTAAGAATATATATGTTGCATGGTAGGTAATAAACGGTAAGGTTAGTAAAAAAAACCTGTAAAATACAATGACAAGACGTAAGAGAAGAAAAATGGGAATGTAAGGAGAGCCATGATTGCTCACGCTCTGATAAAACATAGCATATAAATGAAGATCAACAATGAAGGAGACAATGCGAAAAAAACAAAACCAAAAAAAAAAAATAAAACTAGATATCACTATAATGTTTTCGGAAAGTTTGCTGTAAGAGAACCAAACTTCGTTTTACGTGACTTTGTTCAATGGTTTTGAGACGAATTAGATTAATTTGGCAAGCTAGTGTTAGAGGATGTGAGGTGGTAATTCACGAACAATGAAAAACCTTTATCTGAGTGGATAATATTTCTCGTTACAGAATGTGCAATTACTTCGGCCACGACCACAACGACATTAACGATACTGGAATTATATAATTATGAACGAAATATATATACCGGCGAAAATAGTTATCAATTTTGAGCATCTCAGCTGGAGTAACCCACGTGTGATTATCGCTGTGGATTAGACCACAGTTGACTTGCGTTCGTCCAGACGATTATTATATCTCCCAACCTACCCTTCGTGACCGACAATCAAATTATATATATATATATATATATATATATATATATGTGTGTGTGTGTGTGTGTGTGTGTGTGTGAACAAAAAGAGACAGACATATCTATTCCCAGAGGGATATGCAATTTTATATATGAGTCAATGCGTGCGTGTCAGTATACATGAAAGAGAATACGTTACTAAAGATCAAATAATTCCCAACAGAATGGCAACAGACACTTGTAGCAGACAAATTCCAACGAACATATTCTGGTCAATTTGTATCTATTGCGTCTATATTGCCGACCAAATCGTATGGGATTCAAAAGAAGCCAGGACCGGGCAGCATCAATTTGATCAGAGAAGACATTTAGGCGTCGAATCTTTATTATTTACATAACCTGAAATCATACGCTTTTAATTTATATTTTAATTTTCTTCCTTTAAGTTAACTCAGGATAATTCAATATTTTGCCTCTCTGCGTTTGATTGTTTTCAAAAACAGCTGCAGAAATCAAGTTTTCTAAAATCCTCTCTCATGTATTTTATACAATGATATTCAACTGAAAAAAAGATCCATGCTTACTGATATAACTTATTTTAATTTACTTTAACGAATTCATTGTGTAAATTATCTTTTTAACGACGTATGCAGAAAGTGTTAAGAAGAGAACATTTATAGCAACGAGCGATATTTAAATAAAAATCAATGTGCAATGTAGCCAAAGCTTACAATCACAAAGCTAAGTCAACGATAAAGAATGACATCGAGAATTTAATTCACATAGACATAACAAAATTCAAAGAAATATTAGGAAATAACAAATACTGTGCTGAACTAGTTTTTCCGAACGATTTACAAATGATTTCTCTATGATTATGGAAATGTTCAAACCTTCATTAGAACAATAAAACTAAGATTATGTGACAATATTTTTTAATCGTTTCACCCCAACGCAAGGCATTCCACTGTCACTTATGCGCTTGGGGCTACATAGGGGAAGGTAAATAGAAAGAGTGGTTAGATTTAGGAAATGTCAGAAGGGGGCTGATAGATAGTTTGGAGGATGGGAAGAGTGTTTGAAAGAATGGAAGCGAGTTAGTGTGTTAGGAAGTGTACAATGGATTATGACACACGTAAACGACGTCAAGGGAGTGAGAGAAGGCGAAGAATATGACGGTGAAAAAAACGTTCAGTATAACGAAGAAGACGATAATGAAGAAAATAACGGCGACAAAGATGGAAAAGTAGATGTCGAGGATGAGAAAGAAGAGGTAAAGAACGACTAGGAAGACAAAAAGAAGAAACAACGAATAAGACGAATAGTATGAGAACGACGAAGAAGATTACTGGTATGTATGCGATGAAAAGTCGATGAAGGAAACAACTATGAAGGTAAAGAAGAGTATGAGTACCAGGACAAGGCAGACGAAGAGGATGACTAGGACGACGAAAACGGTTAGAATGAGGCCTAGGATGACGACATGGAAAACTAGAAAGATGATGACGAGGACGACGACCATAATGGCTAAGAAAATGATGATAAAACTAAGAAATATGACAACAAGGGCGAAAACGACGACGTGTATGTCGAAGATGACGAAGACGACAACAATGACGCAGAAGTCCAAGAGGACAGCGAAGAAGCTAGCGAGGAAAACGACTACGATAAAAATTGAATAGCTGACGTGGATGAGGACGAAGACGACGAGAATGAGATTTAAAACGACAAAGATAACGACAAATATGACAAAGAAAAATACGACGAGAAGGAATACAAAAAGATTTGGATGAGGGAGAAGACGAGAAAGAAATCGACGAGAAAGACTAAGACGAAAAAGTTGAAAAGAGACGAAAAGGATAGAAAAAACGACTACGAGGTTGATGGGAAAGACAACAAAAAAGATAATGAGGGTGACGAAGCAAACAACGAAAACGTTAAAACGTAGAACATACTTGCGAATTAGACGAGGGGGTTGATAAAGGCATCAAGAATGACGAAGCAATGACGATGTAAAGACGAAGAGACAATGAATAACAACGAAAACGAAGAAGGCAATGAAGGAAACGACGATAACGATGAAAAATACGAGGATGAATAAGATGTCGACAAAGAAGATGATGCTGAAGACAATGAAGATGACGAGCATAATGTAATTGATGAAGAATACAAGATGATGACAAAGAAATCTAAGAGAGAGACGATAGAGTTGACTATCAGAATGAGGATGAAGAAGTCGTCTTCTTCATCCTCATTCTGATAGTCAACTCTATCAGAAGACTACGAGGATAGTCAACTCTATCAGGAGACTACGAGGATGACGTGGACACCTTTAAAAACGACGAATAAGACAGGCAAATCGATGAGGTTGACAAGATGACAACGACGAATATCTATTGAACGAAAAGGAAGAAGTAGATGTGTAAAGCGAAGGAGAATACTGAAATATTTATAACGAAATCCGAAACTGAAATGTGTAAAACGAAACAGGAGTCTGAAATGTCTAAAACCAAAGAGAAGGCTAAAATACATAAAACAAACGATGAGGCTCAAAAGTTTAAAAAGAAAAAGAGGCCAAAATTTTAAAAGAAAAATAGGTCAAAATGTATAAAAAAACAATGGAAGGTGAAAAGTGTAAAATGAAAATAAAACTAAAACGCTAGAGCAAAAAGAAAACTACGTAAAATAGTACAACTAGAAAATATGACAGAAAATATAAAAAAGTATATATATATATATATATATATATATATATATATATATAGATAGATAGATAGATAGATAGATAGATAGATAGAGGGAGAGAGTAGTAATTCCAAGATAAATAGAGTACTATCATTACAAGTTAAAAAACAAATACAAATCTTTTATTTATTCTGAATAATAGGATTCGTTGAAGAGTTATTTTTGTTCAAGATACAATACATTTTAACTAATCATAAATAAAATCAGACATAAGTACAAAAAATATTTTTAGTGAAAAAATCAGATAAAATAAATTAAAGAAAAAGTCCTGATCATGTTGCTTTGATAAAAATTCACCAGATATAGATAAATGTTTTAATCTCATAAAAAATTACCAAAATTGATTGATATTTATGCGAAGAAGGGTTCTTCGAAAATATTAGTGTTAACAAAAAGAGTTCGTTCAGATTCAGAAATTATTTATCTATTTAACGGCAAATATAAAATGTATTTCTATTATTTGCTAATATGTTTCTGTACTTGTTACTCTTCATAGAAATTTCTGTTTTCATTAAGGAATTCCTGTATATTTCAAAACACTTCCCATGCAAAACTTGATGAAGAAGTCAAGCAAACGAAAACATCCAAGCTAGACAGATTATATATAGATATACAAATTGTATTTGTCTATACTTCTAAGATGAAGTAGTATTTGTAATCAACATCTTAGTTATATTCAGTTTTCTATTCCAACTACATGTAGTCGCATCTTCTGTAGTTAATATTTGAAGATTCATGTGATACTTTAGTTTTCAATATGTTCAATCTTTTTTTACCCAGTTAAATGATATGCAGGATCCGGTGGATAGGTCCCGATAAATTCATGTCTTCTAAAATTCTGAATATCTTTATTCAATGAAATCAATTTCTAATCATTGATTTAAAATTAATATCTGACTGCCTAACGCATGAAACAGCGAGTTGTTCCATCGACGTAGGACAATATATATATATATAGTACAACTAGACGAATTTGTAATCATAATGACACAGTAATGCACGTTTTGTATGATTTCTTACATGAGAAAATTTTACTGTTTTATCATAACAGCAGAAAGTTTTAAAAAAATACAATATTTTACGCTAAACATGCACGTTGGAAGAGTCTACAATTTACTATTCAAAATCTTTAATATTTCTAGTTGTATATCGGAAAATATATAAGTTTTAATATTAGCATTTGTTTGACGATTGTAAAGACTTGTATCTGTTAATCGTTTTTTCTATAAAAAAATATTCTAATTTAAGAACATCTATGAAAGACGCTTGGGGTCTTTAAGATAGAAAGACAATGATAAGTTTTTAGTGATGAGAAAAGACACTGAAAAAACATAAACCGGGGGACAGAAGATGGCATTTGACATTACATTTAATATTTCAGAAGGCTATAGATATAAACAGCGTATTTTTTCTGTTAATACAAGAGGATATCTCTTTTTAAAACCAATATTATAGATAACTAGTCGTATTTTCACTGAATCTCTTTATAATAACGGACAATCTACAGTACTTATAGATTAACGAACACACGAAATAAACTTGTGTCGTATTACAATTATACTGGTCCCTCTGCTCGTTAATTTGAACATTGTTACGCACTGCCAATACCTAATAACTTAAAGCGTAGGCCTAGTGGATATAGATGGTTGTGAGCTCCAGTGACTTGACCCAAAGAATTATGAGTTCAATACCAGGCTACAGCAGTGCTAAATAAATAACTTAAAGTGTTATAGTAAACGGAAATAACTCCATGGCTACCCCAATGAACATTGCACATGAAAAGAGAATGATAATCCAAAGTTTTCGATTGGAAATTGTTCACTCCTAAAATTGGCCGCAGCGTCCAAAATCTGAAACGCCATAAACATGATAATAAAGGCGATGACGACAGTCCGAAGAAAGTAAATAGTGTAACTACGTATAAGTTTTAGAACTAAGAAAAAATGGCATTTTGGCGACTTCTACATGCTGAGGAAACTTGACATTTTTGAAACATTCAAAAAGTCTAAGATTGAAGGACGATATTTCTCAAGATAATATTGACGTAGTTCTTTTTAAATAAAGATCTGTTCAATCGTATAATTTGTCCTCTTTACCTCTTCATCGATAAAGAAAAGTAAAGTAAGATTCGTCTATGTGTAGAAAATATGCATCAGTAATAAGTAACGAAAGTAAAATATTACAAATAAAAAAGGGATATTATGAAGCAAAAAAGAGAAAGACTTGGGGTTTCTTCTTGGATAAAAAATTCTTAAATAATAGCTAAGTTTTTTTAACATGGTATCAATAAAAGACGAGAAATAAAGATATGAAAAAAATTATTAGTTTTCAAGCTACAGCGATGTAATTGCGTGCAAGTTGTGAACAGAAAGGTCTCTCCGAAGCCGTTAAGAGAAAAAGAAATATATTCATGAGATAAATTATGTAAGAATTTATTTGAAGGTTACGTATTAAACTAATTTTCCAGTTGGTGGAACACATCAATTTTATGACGGAAAGGAGCCGGAATTATAGAGAAAATTAAAATAGGAGCCGAAGTGGACGTCTACAGTATAAAGCTGTGATAACCTGAAAAGTATTGCCCATAAATATATAAATTCCATCAAAATTTATATAAAAGAAGTTACCTTTATTTTAAACTACGCATATGTTTTAAACTCTTGGGAATATAATACAGTACGGGCAGTTATTATTAGGATACTTTATGACTAAAATCTACATCATTGAACATTTATAACCATTATGTTTAGTTTCGTCTACGGCATATCAGAACCAATAGGTTAATTAATGGCGAAAATATTTTTTACAGTATATTCTAGAGTAGAGCATGTATTTTTTTATAAAGATTAGTTTTTACATCACGGTTTTTGTGAGTCGAATTTATATAAATATATGAGACGTCACATACTGTAATGCGATATTCGCTTCTAGTATGTACGCACGTGATCGCCAATCCTCCACACAAATGGCTACTACTATCGTCGTCCGGGAACTGTTCGTCACAACCAACTCAATTGTCATCTTTGATAATGGCTGATATAAGCCGAAAGCAGAGAAAGGATAAAAAAGCATGTATCAATATTGTGAATTTCTTTCCTCTTTCAACGATAATACCTTTATGCTTATCAAACGATATAAAAAGTACATAAGTTAAATAGAGAAAACTTGTCTATATTATTTAATGAAACATGAATCAATGAAAAAATGGTGCCTAAATATGTACACACACACATTTTATATATATATATATATATATATATATATATATATATATATATATATATATATACTGTTTTTGTAATTCAAAATATATTGCTGGTAATAGTGTTTGTCTAAAAATTATTGCCGATAATATTTTCTTCTCTATAATTAATTGCTTTAATTACCACTTTAAATGCCTATATTTTTTATACTTTAATGGTGTTTTGACTTAAGTTTGTAGGTTAACTATTTTCTCATCGCAGGGTTCTAAAAGTTAATCCTACTCCAGTTCAATGTAGACCTGGGAACAATATCTATGAAGAGGTGATTCCATGCTCCTCAAAACTACTCAATCAAATCCTTGCTTTCGAATTCAGTTTATCGTAATAGCAAGAAGCTACAAATACTAACTAACATTTTCAAGAATCTGTAAAAAACAATTTTCGATTATTGTATTAAATATTATTTCAAGCGTTTTTATAAAACTGAAGAAAATTTAAAAATAAACAAAATCGATAATGCTAAAATAGTTCTGACAGGAACATTGTTTTCAGTGTATAGAAATCCATTAAAAAAATATAATAACCTCACATTACAACGGATTTTTAAAATTTTATTGATTGATTTATAAAAGTTTTATGGTTTATCAAATATCTGCATGTTGTTTAAAAACATAACATCATTTTAGGATTCTTTTACGATAGTGAAGCTTTAGTGCGACAAGTATTACTGAGTCATTTCTGGAAAGAAAACTTGGATGCATACATTTTTCAGATGTTATTTTCCTGTAAAAGAAAATAACGAATCCAAATGAAGTGCAACAACAATTAATAAATAAGTGGGACAACAATTAACAATTTCAAACAATGGCCAGAGTAATGTACAAAAATTGGCTTCATTCCAGTATTATATAGGGAACGTTAGGATCTGTGCTTGAAGAAAATTTTATGATTATGATATTCTCTAATTGATCTCTTGATAAAACCTTTTCTTTACGTCATAGCAAACTTTCCTCATTATAGAAATACAAAATAAATTATTAGAGTGTAATCATTTTTAGCGATAATAATTACTTCCAGGAACTTATTAATTAACAATGCTTGGTGGAGAAGAAGTATATTCATATCTACCCCAAGGTTATTTGTACCTATGTGAATATAACAATACCGACGGGGATTTAGATCTGTTTCTATTCCTAATTTGTACTCATTCACACCAACCGCACATTCATGTCTTCAGCACTTGGTATTCCCAAGCAGTTATACATCTAGTTACTGACCAGTTAGAATGTTGCATAACTTTGGCATTAAGACGACTATTGTTCCATTTGAAAATGTCCGTACAACATGCTGAAATCTATGACATCAACAAAATCATGTAATCTTGAAAGAAAATTCTTCATCTCTAACACTTCAATAGAAAAATGTTTCCACATGACGATAAATGCATACCTCCAGAACGATAAAACGCTGAGGCATCACTATGTAAAATGATTAGACTGGCCTCATGGGCATATTGAATTAAATCCATTAAACACTTATTTGTGGTATGTATTTACGCAGTAAACTTGAGAACAGTGACTATATCATATAAGAGATTGGAACTTCTTCATACTGTAATAGCAAAATGTTCTCACTAGACATGACTACAGAATACAGAATTCGATGTTCACTGGACTTTGGTCTTTGTCCAAATCTAGGAACGTTTAGTAAATCATTGGTCACATCTGCGTTGGTCAATTGGTAGCAAAAATGTTAAATTATATACTTTTGAATAGTGAGTTCAATTTTTGCTTTATTCCGTATACACCCGGCTCTGTGCTACAATTTCTCTACAGTTGGATCATCACCATATCCCAGAACAGAACATTATCAGAGGGAAATATATTTTTGTGACCTCTAAATATAATTGAATGAAGATCATAAAGTCTACAAACCATATTAAAAAAAGTGATTACACTAAATATAAAGTGTTTAACTTATGGAAGTATTTTTACATTGCTAGGTATTCACATATATTTTTCAATCGTGTAGATTTTGGTATTAAAAATCATACATATTTTAATTACAAAATATCTTATATAGAATTAATATAGATATCACTAATCATTCTTTATACCTAAATTTAAATTAAAAAGTTTTATTGAAGTTTTAATTTCAGCTTTAATGGAAAGCCATTAAATTTACTAATTCCAGTAAGCAATATATTTTTTGTATATTTCAAACTGTATTTATATTGATTGGAATCTAAATATTTTGATTTTTAAAAATTTTAAATTTTTCGGCCATTTTCATTTTTTGTAAACAGTAGCCAATTCTCGTTTTTAAAAAATCTTGCAAAAATAAATATACCTCACTGAAACAATATTTTATTAACATTAACAAATATAAACTTAATTTATTTTAATTTGAAACAAGTATTACTTCTTTACTCTCTGAAATATACGAAAAACACTTTTCATAATTGTGGTATTCCTGTTATCAGGGACATCTGAGGTTTTGAATGATTTCAAAATCAGCAAAAGCTGTCAAAAGCGCTAAGAATGGCGGCCAGACGACATGAAAGAATTTTACGTAAACGTAATCAAACGTTTCTATTTTGTTTTTTTTTTCTACATAGTAAAATTACAAATTTAACATTTTTCAAGCAATTATATTATATTTTATTAATATTATACTTAGTTTAGCCTTATAACTATACGTTTGAATATACTGTCTGAATAAATAATAATTAAAATAATGTAAAATTTATTTTTAAAACAATTTCATGACTTAATAAGAAAGGATTAAATTGAAATGACCGAACTAACTCAGTTTATGAAATGTTATGATAAGTAGTAATGTAACAATAAAAAATTATGATTACAATGGCAGGAATAGGAAAAAGGCCATGGACGTCTACAACAAAAACAGAACAAGCACGAGTTATGAAAATAGAAAAAAAGAAAGCTTTTTTAAATTTTTATAAGGTACTTACATTCACAATGGATGTGCGTTGTGGTGCAATGGATATCGGCTCGGAACGAGAAATCGGAGAACCGAGTTCGAATTCCAGTTGAATTCCTTGCATTCACTTACGCGCAAATACCCTTGGGAAAGGTATTAATCCGTCTATTCCCCCCAGTTATGGGTTAAATAATAGGATAGATTGGCTTCTATAGCCTTGGTCGGCAACCAGTCTACCGCAGAAAGCAATGGCAACCTACTGCGGGATAATCTTCTGCCCAGTCAGTCATGTCTCTAAAGAGACATGGTCGCCCAAGCGTGTATCGCGCATGGCACTTAACTGACTGACATTCACAATGAATGTAAAAAAGGATAAAACTAGAAAGTAAATTACTTCAAATTTTGATAGCTAGATATGGGAAGCATGTTGTTGGGCTATTAAGAAACAGGTGGAAATGAAAAGAAGTGGGCACTGAATACAGATGTTCATTATAGGACACTTTTCTACTGTAAGAGGGGCAACGGTTAACTCATATGACCATTTAATGTACATTTAATGTACAAAATATCACGTACGGCAACCCGTACAAATAAAATACCGTGAATAGCAATGCGCATCATTAAGATTTTTCAACAATTTATTTGTATTAACCTTTTTAGATTTTCGATTAGGAAATGAAGCCTTTATGCATGAATTTCACACTCTAGCGTTAAGGATGGAGGAGGACACATAAATGTTTCGAAACTTTATAAATTATTATAATAAAAATTAATGAAAATGAAAACAATTCTTGTAAGTATCAATTATTTATGTTTTTTTTTCTTTTTGGACTATGATATGATTAATTATGATTGTTTATAAAAGTAATTAAATGTTTATCTAAATAAATAATGGTATACTTATATTGCTTTTTTGTTTTTGCATTTTGGTGCAGATTTTCTACAATTAGGCTAATTTTGAAGAATAATAACAGCTGATTAGCATTACTTACTGACTCCAGAATGAAATTACTAGGAATTTTATAGGGAAACGATTTCAAATTTCTAGATATTTCTAGTAATTAAATAGTTGGGAGGATAACATATGTAAAAGAATATTTTACCAATATTTTCTAGAATTATTTATTTCAAAAATGATTTCAGGCAATTATGAATAACTCCTAACAATTCCATAAAAATTCGGCAATATTTCATTTTTGCAATAATTTCAAAAATAATGTCTATTTCAGCGGCCAAAACGTGTCCTGAATAGTATTAAATTTGCCGTTATAAACCCTTTTAAAAATGACGTCAGTCACAGATGAAAGAATAACAAGATTTTCTACCAAATTTTGAACGTGTTATGAAAATGTTCTAAAAATTAATAAAATAATTAAAAAGCAATTTGATATATCCTGTTAATAACATGAATATTTTGCCGATAAAACTTTGTTTTTATTTAGTTTAGAGCTTTTTTCCTTCATACATTGCTGGTTTTTGTAGCAATTTATTGGAGGTAACAAAATTAATGCAATCACGATATGTCTAGATAAGGATAGACTTTTCATAATTAAAGAACTGTTCATTTCCGAGTGTTAACATAGAAAGTGAAAATTTGAAAACTGATTATTATAAATGTAGGCATCTAATATTTAATTCATAATTGTAATATATCGTTTTCTATGTTTAGATTTCAGAATTTAATTATATTGTCAGTAGAAGGTGATAAAATCTTAAGAATTTAAAGGGTAAATTATCCTCTCTAATATAATAAAGAACGTTGTATGTGTCTGAGTATATATATATATATATATATATATATATATATATATATATTGTAGCGATCATAGAGTGAGAGAGAAAATAGCGAGACAGCGTTAGCTCTCTTAATCCTCTTTACTGCTAGTTATTAAACATGACTACCATTCTAAAAGCCTTTGCTTTTTAATTTACTTTTTGCAATAATTATGTCGTCGAGTAGTGAAATTAGGCAACAAAAGATAATCCTCTCTAATATTTTGCTGCATTTTTTTACGACAGGTTTAATTTCATGTGTATTTATATGGTGTACTTTTCATTAATTCTATATTCCAAAACGTAGAAATGAACATATTTTATCTCATAGTTTATGAACTATTAATTCTCTCCTGTCCTCTCCATAAGCAGAGATGAAGCGATTCTCACTGAAAGCAATATACTGCGCCTCTTCAGCCACAAGTTCCCTTCCGACCTCAAGTTGAACCATTAAATTGAATCAACATCTAAATCAACTGCTAGGAATATGGTGTCACTGTGTCAGGCCAGGATGATTTTTTCCTGAATCCTCTTGTACATATACAAATCTACCGTCCAACCGTACATAGAATAATATTGTCGATCTTGTCAGGCGCCATTGCTGTTCATTTCAGGTTTCTCGACAGTCTCCAAAAGACTTTGTCATGTGATCTGACCATACCTGGAAGCTCGGTCCCGCCACGCTCTGACCGGCAGGATGTGGCCTCGCTCTGTCTCTTCTACAAATATTTTCATGGCTTTTGCTCCTTGGGTCACTGGTGCACCCTCCACAAGAATTTACTCGAGCAACCAGACTGGTTACAAGGTTTCATCCTTTTACAGTTAAATCTACTAAATGCAACCGACATTTCTGGTCCATCAGCTACTTTTTCTCGCATTTCCCACCTATGGAACTCTCTTCCTCATACTTGCTTTCCTTACAGCTACAACCTTCAGGAATCTAAATGTCAATGTCAATTCTCATCTTTTATCTACTTGACTCCAGTCCTTCCCTCGTCCTTTCTGCATCATCACTGGAACATTGTTATTTTCCTTTGTCACTCTATCTCCGCAAATGTAATCACACCGCTGTTCCCATCATTTTCTTGCCCTTTCTTTGACACTCGATGAAACTTGTTCGTCGTTTTCTTCATTCTCCTCCTGCCTAAACTTTTACTTTCTTACGTACCCCCCTGCGCATCAGTAGCGGTATGGCCTTGCTTGGTGTGAATCGATAAAAACACAAAAAATTTCTACAACTTGGAAATGA
Organism: Ascarosepion bandense; assembly: GCA_037127315.1. Taxonomy (NCBI): domain Eukaryota; kingdom Metazoa; phylum Mollusca; class Cephalopoda; order Sepiida; family Sepiidae; genus Ascarosepion; species Ascarosepion bandense. The sequence continues at coordinate 1,553,486 of JBBBDQ010000862.1, read as the reverse complement.
AGCAGCAAAGGATTTTGCTATCAACAATGACAAATTCTCAAATACTCCTGAGGCCTAACCGGCCTCAAATGTAATGCCCTTTATATATATTTTTTTTTCAGTACGAGCGAGAATGGGGATAATATAGTCTGAGCAGAATCTCCATATTCCATTACTCACACATGCGCCAAGTCGCTCTAGTTTCTCCGCCCAAAATAATTTGACTCAAACAGATCGATACCTAGATCTAGCGTGAAAAACAGATGCATACATCTTTTCCTTTAATCATTTCACCCTGAACGAAAAATAAATCTGTAGGGGTTACAATGTGTTAGAAAATGTGAGAAAAAGCTACTAAGCGGATAGAAAAATAATAGAACAAAAATGAAGAAAACAGCAGATAACGATTGACATTAAATTTAAACTATTGAAGATCAAAGTTAACCGGAAAAAAGAAGCTTTCATAGAGACCTACAAACGGAAAGTGGGATAGAATAAACTGTTAGAAACTATGGCTATATCTACTCATTTCAACTGTGTAAATATGAGGCCTTACAGCCAATCAAATACTGCGCTTAAATTCATGAAGATTTTTTTTACCATAGAGGCAATTCAATCACATAAATTACGACTAAAGCATTTATAGTGTATTCACACCGAATCTACTTCAAGACGATGGGAAATGGATAGAAAGTGTAATATAAATCCACTGCCATTAAGATTCCTGCTTCTTCGGATGGTTATTAATTTTAAAAATACAGCATATATAGATGCAAGTGAGACCGTATTTTACAAAGAATTACACAATGGATACAGTAAACTAACATTGTGAATTTTGAATGTGCGTTTCCTGCGATTTAAAAAGCACGTGAAAAAAAAGAGTTGAAGGACACGAATATGAGACCGCATTTTTATGAAGAAATATTTTTTATTATTATGCTATAATTGTTTCTTCCTATGACAGAATGCCTGAATAAAGACGTAGGCAATAGTATCAATAAAAGAAATGAAGAGTGGGTGTGATATTGCAAGGAGTATAACACGAAGAGCCACCGTAAGAATAATTTTATTGTGTAATCCTGATTCAACATCAGAGTTTTGAAATGTTCTTGTCGAAATAGGTAATTTTATTTATTGGAGATTATCATGTTTTCTGATAGTATTCTGATTGATTAATTTTGGGTGACAGAAAAACGAAAGGCATTCAATTCAAAAGAGGGTGCTCGCAATAGAATACTCTTTTTTATTATAAAATGTAGTTCTAGTAACAAAGGTATTAGTTTTTTTCGAAGTGAAAGAACTGTACTTGCTTAAATGTAAGACTGAGAACTATTATCTTTATATACTAGTAAACATATGTTTACTTATCCTACCATAGTTTTGGCGAAAGACCACTATCCGTTGGTTTAAGCTGAGTAAATTACACCCTACACAGTAGTAATTAAGCTGACAGTGAGTATAAAGATCATTGTTCTGCTGCAATGTTCACATGTGATATCAAGGAAAACTAAAGTTTTATTCTATGCTTAGATAATTTCGTTCTGTTACAAAATTTCAAACAATCAGGGATAGTACGCAACCTTTTTCGTAAGGTCATGATGCATATCTTCAATATTGAGTAAGGCTTAAAGCTATATTACAATAAAAATCCAGTTCCATGACGATCATTTATATCAGCAACGCCGAGTGTGATCAGTACCTAAATGAATGACGGCTTGAGCATATCTGGTGTTGTCAGATTGAATGTGAATTCATTAATAATAACACAGATTCTGTAATCGCAGAATTGTGTTTCAATTCCAATTGTGTTCATTATATTTACTGACGTGTAAATACCTTTGGGGAGGGTATTAATACATTTCTTTTTCACATCTGTTCCTCAATTAGTAAGACGTAGCACTAAGCAAATTTTATAGAAATATACTTTTTCTATTTAAACATTGTTTCCTATTTCAAATAATCTAGATAAAATGGATAAGCCATAGAAAACAAATGAATGAAATAAACAACAAACGATTGATTGAGAAAGATATAAAGTTGGATAAGAAAAAATATGGGAAGGTTGTTCAGATGTGTTTTGTGTTTTAAATATGAATGTTTTTTTTTTTGTTTTTTTTAATCATATCACCCCGAGCAAGGCGGTAATGCCACTGATGTGCAGGGGGCTACATAAGAGTGAAAAGATTGGAAAAGAGAAAACCGGAAACCATATCCTAAACAGGGAACAAGGGATGAACCTCTTCACCTGTTCAATAGATGAGGGTGGAGTGTGAACCGGGCGATTGTTCTGATTTATATTAAAGTAAAATTTCTCATATTTAACATTGAAGAAACGAAGAGGCAGAGAAAATTATCAGAATACATTTTTGTGGAACGTAGAATTTGGGAACTGAAAGCAAGTGTTAAGTTCTTTGACACGTCAGGCTTCTTTTTTATAAATCGTATGATCTCAATATGTGAAACAAAAAAAGACAGTGAGGCAGAAAAAATCAAAAATATGGTGAAGAAAACCGAAAAGAAAATCTAACTTTATTTCTATTCCGTTTCTTGCTGGATTTCGACGTATCTTCTCTTTATGCTTACCAGGCACATTTTTTAATCTATTTTTTAACTTCGTACGTGCACATACCTTTACCTTTTTCTTACCCTATTTGATCGTATGGCACTTACCACATAAAACATTCCGTTCTACACCGTATTTAAGGGACACATTTTGTTTCTTTTTTTTTCTGCGAAAAGCTTCAAAATCTAGCAATCCAGTGAGAAATAAGTAATTTACTTTAATTAATATAGATTTACATTTATAGATCTATATGTGTGTACAATGCACACATATGTGTGAGTACAGGTTAAAAATAATATAATTATTTGCTTTCAGTGTAAACGATACCAGCATTTAATTTATTTATTGATAATAATATATTAAGTATTGTCAGTAAACAGGAGATGACGTCTTTATCGATGTTGATTAAATATTATTGCAAACAGAATCAATTTCTTAAATGTTCATTGTTTCTATGTTATAAAATCATGTAATTAATAATACAAGTAAATATATATAGGGACCATAATATATTTCGAAGTAAACAGCCATAAGAAAATTTATCTAAAGCTGGAGTCGCAGTTTTCTAAAATGAATAATGCAGTTACAGCGATATATTACAGACTTCCGATACGAGTGTTATAACTGAAATTATTATATACATATGACGTATTTGCTCATGGTTGGGTTAAATTAGTATGTTTAAATAAGTATGTTAAGTTAGTATGGTAGCGTATTTCTTATTATTCTCGCACACACTATTACAATCGTTGTCCTTAACAGAATTTCTGAAATATGCTCTCTTCATTACAAATGTTCTAGACGCAGGAGCGATGTAATTGCCTAGCATCTATTTATTCTACATTTTTCTTAACTCCAGAACATGGTACGTCAATTTTAAAAGAATATGTTCAGAATCTAAAGTCAGTTTTGGTTATATAACTGAATACATGAAACATTTAACTTTCCTTTCCGAAAGCAACCAGCATATCATTATCACATGCTTAAATATTTTGTTAGTAAAATAAGTTATATGATAAAGAAGAAATTTTAGGATTAAACAGATTCCCTATTCACAATTAAAAACTCAATCAAGAATAAAATCATCATCAATGTACGTACTAACTAAAACAAAAAGAACAAATGCAGATTATATTATGCCCTAACTGTCATTACTTCTGTTTACAAAGCAGATAGTGCCTAGTTTTAATGAAAATATTCTCAGGTACTTGATTATCTTCCGATTTGAATAAAGCAGACACCATTTTCTCCCATACACCATCATAGACTGACGATTCATCTTTTATATGATGCTCCTCAGTAGAATATACAAAGCAACAGCCAATTACTTATGGATCTGTTGCTTTGTACATTCTACTGATGAGTATTATATAAAAGATGATAGATACAAACATACAAACACATATTTGAAACGATGGGCAATGATCATTTAAGCATTACATACCACCATTCAAAAGAATTGAGATATATAAAACAGCGATAATACTCTTCATTTCGTGGAAAATATATTAATGATTTTGGTGTCATACTAAGGATATAGGGATACATATTTGGGAGGAGAATTATATGGCACAACCAAATCCACAAAAATCACATTTTCGATCTTGATATACAATAAATTATTCAAAATTTGGAAATGTATTCATCTCATCTGTTTGTTTTAATAAAATATGATTGGATGTTTACTTCCTGCACACACGCAAACACGATCTACCCCGAATACATATATAATGACTAAAATAATATCCAAATGCTCTCGCATTTACAAAACCTTCTGATAATTTCTTTAAATTTTTTGTACAGACTAAAACAACATCAGAAATAGTAAAGAAAATACATAGCCGTTATATCTTTTTAGTCGTTTATATTAACATTTGTATGAAACGGAACTTGCTGATGAAATATATATAGTCATCCGCAGAACAGATCTGTTTCGCTGTATCACAGCTCATCAGTACGGTTAGACATCCGATTGCTTTTTAGCCAGGATTGAAATACGACTGAATTGGCGTCAGTCGGCGATTCTACCTCTGAGCTATGTGCGCTCGGTAGAAGAAGACTTTTTAGCGTATATATATATATATATATATATATATATATATATATATATATATGGTGTCATACTAAGTATATAGGGATACATATTTGGGAGGAGAATTATATGGCACAACCAAATCCACAAAAAATTATTTACATTCATCGGACTGTTGTCGTCATCTTTGTTTTCATATTCACGAAGTTTTGGCCCTTGTGCGCTTTAACCGTCTTCAGGTGATCAAAATTTAAAACTTAAACTTTAGTTTCGGTCACTGGGGTAGATTGTTCTCGACATTTGAATCTTGTCATTTCAGGATGTCTTAGTTATCTCAATTTAACTCAACTCGCTAATGTTTTTGTTTGACACATCTATAGCAATGTATTGAATTCAAAACTCTTTGCGTCAAGTCACTCGATCCAACTAAATCTTTTATCTATTTAGTCATGTGTCCTTGAACAATTCTATCTCCTGATGATGGTCGGAACGTACAAGGAACACCACGTCGTGAATATAGCAACATAGACGCGGATGACAGTCAGAACAATGTAAATAATTGTTATAGCTTATTTCAGAATAATATAGACAGATATCCGTAAACAATTATTAAAAAAATAAGCCAGGTAAAAAATTTTCAAAGTTAGAATATTTTATCTGGAATTGGATTCAAAGCATGGTGGCATCTTAACCAAATCCATCATAACAAATCCGGATGTGGTATTAGAATATAATAAGCATATCAAATGTATTTGGCTTATGGAACGGTTACAACAAAGTTAGTACACGGAATTATAAAATAAAACATATAATAAGCTGGACTAGAGAAGAAACATTCCAACAATATCAAAAATGGAAGTCTTAACTTAAAAACTAATGCGTTTCTCATGTATACCAGTGAAACTGAGACTGTATCTTAGCTAGGTCCATATTACCTGAATACTTGTGGATTTGTGCTACATAATGAAAAGCAAAATGTATAGAAAGTAACACGCACCACAACACTTCATGACATTCCACACCAGCAACAAATAAAATGAATATCATGTATAACATACTCAAGTTCCATGCTACATTAAACGGGAAGTGGGGCCCATATCAAACCTTAATCGAGCGATAACAGTAACTGAACTTGAGAACTATTTTTCCCGGACATTCTTCAGTTTCCTAACTTAATATATATCGAATTTTCCTATAAAAAGTAATTGCTACTATAACCGTTGAATATTATTTACATTGTTCGGACTTTTGTCCACATCATTATTACCTCGTGATCAGAAGCTGACACACAATGTCAATCACATCCCCTGTGAATGCAGTTGTCAATATTAATCAACATTAATCAACATCAGCTGAGTGTCTCTGAAAAGTCAGGAATAAACAAGTGTCATAAATTCCCAACAACCATCAAGCGGATATCATACTTGCATATCATTGCACAAATTGAGGAAATAACTTTGAACATGCCTCAGGATCAGACGGACGAATTAAAATGCAAAGTGAGAAAGCCAAGCTGACCAAATAATGCATCACAAAAGTGAAACGGCTAGCAATCAAACCCTACAAATGAATGAAAACATAATTATTTCATTTGCTGACAAAATGAAAAAGACTTATCAAAAAGAGAACGAAAACTGTCATAGATTATAATATCAATCAAGAAGCATTTCCAGTCTGAGACCTAGAGCCTGATGTCTTAGCGTTAGATCACGCTACTTCACATATGTATGATCTCCCAAAAATTCAAAAGACGGTATTTTTATCAGGCCAATTGTTAGTTTCCAAGGCCCTGTGTCGTTTCTTTGACTTGTAGATAGGATCATCTCATTTATATGTCTGAAGATCCGCTCTCTTCGTGGAACTATACAAATGTGCTCCCATTCAATTCAACCAGATGGCGAAACTAGATGTTATGTGTCTGTTCACCAAGGTTCACACGGTGAGGCACTATTTGAAGTAAAGGACAGTCTGTCACCGGAATCATCCATAGGATAATGTACCAATATACAAACAGACAACCTAATGGAGATGCTGACTTTCTGTACACAAACACACCTTTGAATCTGACATATACCAGCATTATAAAGGTTAGCAATAGACTCAATATTATTATCATCATTGGTTAACAAACATATGGAATATTTTGACGAGATGGCATTAGAATCAACATCACTAAGTCAAGTCTATAGCTGAGGTACATACATGACACCTTCATACACTGATCACACCTGGAAGAGGTCTAGCTACTACTGGACTACGTGAACTCAATATGATGATCAACACAGTTTAAAATTTGAAAAGAAAATCACAAAAAACAACCATTCCTGAATGTACAAATGCCTCAAACAAAGAATGGGATCAAGACATACGTATATCAAAAGCCAACATTCACCGGACAATAACTAAACTTCAACTTAAGTAAACAGTTACTTAATTTGACCAAGCAAACAAATGAATATATCATGGGAAACAGTAGTATATAGTGCTAGAAAAGATTATTTGATTCAAGATTGCTCTCTGAGCTCTAGTAATAAAGAGTAGCTAGGTTATAACTCTCAAAAACTCTTACGCCGATATCAAAAGGATACATGGATCAGTAGATAAAAGCGTTGATTAATATCAGTGAACTGATTCAAAAAGTTGTTAGCAATGAAAAAATAGGTTATAGAATTAAAAATATATTATCGGAAGTAGCATAACTCATCGAATGAGTAAAATATGCCCAGTAATAAAGGTTTCGGTTCAAATTTCCAATCATTTGAAGAAGGCAGGAGGTCCCAAGCGCAAAAAACATTTTAAATATGAACATGACAATAAATATGATGACAACAGTTCAAACAATATAAATAATGCAAATGTTACCTTATCTCATCAGTACAGACAAATGATGTGTAAAATTTATCGCCTCGGAATCTGAAAGCCGAAATTGAATTCGACTTAAATGCTTTGCCTTCACTTATGCGCAAAAAAGATTTGGAAAGGTATAAATCCTCTCTTCTTCTTCCAGCTACGGATTGAATAGCAGGATAGATTGTGTTCTATAGCCTTAGTTGGCAACTAGTCTAACGCAGAATGAATTGACAACCTACTGCTGAAAAAATCTTCTGCTTTGTCAGTCATCAAACGAAATAATTCATCTAATTCTGAAGTTATTATATATTTTGTATTTTCATATTGATAACAAATGTTTGTTTTCATATTTTCTGTACATTTTATTTAAAAAAATCATGGAAAATTACCTATATATATATATATATATATATATTTATATATATATATATATATATATATATTAGCGCATTTGTACGTGGATGAAATCTTATTTATATGACCACTATATTCTAGAGTGTTCTTAGCTGCCATTAAATGTATGCCTATTTCACTAATGTTAATTTTACTTTAGTTAAAGTCTATCAAAAGATAAATCCCGTTTGCTTTGTTATTTAACTTTATTTTACAGTGGATGATCTTACTTTCAAGGTTCACATTATCTCAAAATTTGATTTTTCTTTGTGCTGATATCACTTATCAATGCTCGATTCTTAGGCTTTTGCTAATCTTTCTAGGGCATCTTTGTCAAAATATTTCAATTCTATCTTTAAGTTTTCTTTGGATCGACTTCGTGTTGTAACTCTTCATATGACTCACTGTTCAACTATTTTTTCTGCACAAGATGCAGCATCTTCCGTTTGTCTTGATTTACCCAATTCAGTTTCGATAAAATGTTTGCCTATGCTGTTGTTCTCAACGGCAATGATAAGAGTTTTCATTTATCTTTCCACACCCACCCCTGCGAACCGAAACTTATGAATTTTTGTCTGCGATAGTCACTAGCGTTTAAATTCTCCACGGATTATTTCTAATGGTCCTTTTTCTTATTTGTTACTCACTATTCCTGCGTTTCACATCTTTTTATCTTTGCTGCGATAATTTGAATGGTTTCAGTGATATTCTCACAGAACTGTTGGGCATATTTGAAAATTGCATTTTTACGCTTTGAATGCCCATGAGTTCTCCTCCACAGTTTACCAATTTGCATATATTTTCTCGGTGTCATATCCGGAGTATTGGATTGTATATAGTTCGTTTTAAATTATATTTCCTTCTGTTAATTCTCTTCCGATACAACCAAAATAAATTATTTTTTAAAAATTATTTTTAACTTGTTTGATGATATATTTCATATTTTCTTATTAAACAACAAGCCAGTCTTTTCACATTTAAAATTTTTCATATTATGACACTCAATTTTATGTGATTACGCTTTCTTATTTTAATTTTCATGTTGGCACAAATTATTGATCATTTGTTATACAGCAGTTCAATTCATTCTGTTGCTACCTGTTTAAATTTATCTGTTCATCTCAGTGTTCTCGACAGGCTCCAAAGGAGAATCAGTAAGGTGATAGGTACCGACTTGGCCCCTCGACTACAGCCATTTCCCACCGCCAAGATGTTGCCTCCCTTTGTCTGTTCTATAAATACTTTCATGGCTTCTGCGCCAACTAACTTAAGTCACTTTTGCCTCTGCAACAGGTGTTTACTCGTGCAACCAAACTGGCAACTGGATCCCACCCATTCACAGTTAGATTAACCAAATGCAGACGACAATTCTACTCCTGCAGCTTCTTCTCTAGCACTTCCCGTCTGTGGAACTCGCTTCCATATTCTTCCTTTCCTGACGGCTACAACCTCCAAGAATTTAAATGCAATGTCAATACTCATCTATTAAACACTTGACTCTAGTTCTTTTACCATCCCGTATACCCTTTTCCTTTCTCTCCACCTTATATATTTGATATAATTTTTCTATTCCCTTGGGCATTATTATAAAAATTTCTATGTTTAAAAAATACATCTTCACAAGATACTTACTAATACTATATTATTTAGAGCAAGATAAATGTTTGATTATACATGGCCAATGATTAGATTTTGGGAAGATGTATAATGGAAATTCGTTATCTTTTACGTATATTTGATAAGTATCTTGTACTAAATCAAGTATTACATCAAGTAAGTTTACTAAATTGAAATTTATGTTGATTATTATTTTAGGCTTAGACTTTTTAATTCCCTATGAACTAATTTTGTCATTTTATCGGTTTTAAGATGTGTAGAATTGTGTACTACCTGAAAGACATCCGCCCTAAATAAATTATGTCATGTGTGTTCATCTCATGTGTGTTCCTGTCAAAGTGTGCGATGAGGTTATATAGAGCAAATAAACTAATGATATCGAAACACGTTGCAGAGCATAACACACATATTGTAGTTTCGAATTTGTCAGCAGAATTATTTTCTATCAATTATTATTGATAATAATGAGATAAGAACGGATGTATTTGTGGTCATTATAATATTATATTCATCTTTAGATTAATTAGAACAACAGATTTCGAATCATAGTGACAAAATTAAAAGATACTTGGAAATCGATTTATAATAATGAACTATTTCAAATTAAATTATAGAACAGTTGTTTTATCTTTAATACAGCAAAACAATTTACATCAGATAAATTGGTTCAAGGTAGTAATGCAAATTTCGGTTTGATTTGGTTTTTAATCCATTCTAGGATGAGTTGACTGAGTTTACCAATTCTTGCTTTGGTTGGTTCTGGTGGTTAGATTTATCACAAAATTAAATTTATGGTCTTCTGAATTCTTTTATAAACCATGCATAAATAAACTCTACTTTGTATTGATTACATTTTTAAAAAGTAAATGCATGAACAATGAGTTCTGTTTTTTAAATTTCTTATATTTATATATATATAAATATATATATATATATTATTTTGTTATACATATATATATAATATCTATAGATTGTATATATGTAAATCAAATTAATACATACATACAAACATATATATATATATATATATATATATATATATATATATATATATATATAACATTTACACACTCAGAAATAGTCGGATCATTGACTCGTGGAGCATTCAAATTACTCCCACACGGTTCTGATTGATTTCACAGGCTCTCTTGACATATTGGTAAAGCATCTCTGCTTTGTAAACGAAAGGTTTTAGGTGATTCCCTGATAAAAATAAAAAAAAGACAGGTATCGTTCAAACATGCGGGCTATAGATAATATCCTCCTTTGACTCATTTTCCTGATATATTTCAGCAAGTGCGTTGTTAACAAGCTTTATAAAGTGTGGCTGAGTACCTCATTCATTCATGACAAGAGTATTCGTATTAGTAGTGTTACATCCTGTAACATGTTTGGAAGTGTTATTGAAATAAAATCCCTGTAGTCAGCTCATGTACGAAGTTCTGGGACAACATCTGCACCTATCGATAGAGTCACCTCTAATTCTTTCAGATACAACAATTAAACAATGATTTTGGTGTATAGCAAGATTTCTCATTCGTACCAAGACTGAAAATACAAAAAGTAGATACAGACATTATAAAATAGTTCATCACCATAATTCTTCGTGTGTGAATTGATGTAAATATTGCAAATGATACCGAAACAGGTGCTTCGAATGTAGTACTATGAGTTGTACGCCATTCTAGGGCACACATACGTGTGCTGATACCTGGATCATTACATACAGCTATAAGTAAGCTTTCTTCAAGGTCAGGAGTATGTGGTCTAGGTCTTCATGGGCTAATAGTTTTTTTTTGTCACGAATCCTGTCAGAGCAACACGAAGATAAACATCAGGAAAGCATAGGTGATTCAGTTGCCTTTGTTCTAGAAACTTATACTGATACAGACGCCCAGCCTCGCGTTTTCTTGCCATTCATACGAACATGTGTGAACATTGTCTGTCAGCTTACAAAATAAGTATTTTTCATTGTTAAACAGATCACCTCTCAGTTAACTGTCTACTACACGCGATAATATTTAATTACAGCCTGGCCAAATTCGGTCTTTTGTGTCCTTGATTTGATGTATGAGACCGGCCCAAAAGTTTAAAAATGTTTTAGATACACATACACACACACGCTCTCTCTCTCTCTCTCTCTCTCTCTCTATATATATATATATATATATATATATATATATATATATGTCTGTGTGTCTGTTTCCGATAGTATGTCAATCGCATTTCATCACGTGATGAGCAATAATTTATACCAGGTTTCTTCGTCTTATTAAATGTATGCGGAAAAGTTTCTAAAACACACACACACACACAAACACACACACACACACACACACACATATATATATATATATATATATATATATATTTGTGTGTGCTTGTGTGTGCGTGTGAGTGTTTGACTATTTTCATATGAATTCTTTTTTAATCATGTCACCCAAGCAAGGCATTCCACTGCCACTATAACGCAGGGGGTTACATAGAGCGATTGGGTATAGAAAATGTCAGGAGGAGGGTGATAGACGAATTAGGATGTATATAGGGAGAGAGTTGGAGAGAATGGGTGTGAGTGTGTTAGAAGGTGTCTATTGACTCTAAATATATTTCTTTTCCTTTTTCGGACCTTATTTTTGGGAATCGGGGCAAATAGTATAGCCTTATAAAAATATAAACTTATTTAACTCACGACTTATTTTTCCCTCATTTTACAAGATCAAAATAAAGGAATTGGTGAGGCAAACCAAGTTTATCAATTGAATTATTTCCCTACGTGAAAATCCATTAGATACAGCCATTAAAGCAAATGGGAATAATATTGTGAAAACACTGCGTCGTTTGCATTAATTCTTTTGTTTTAGTTCTTGCTTGTTTTAATGTTTTGTTTCTTCACGTCTAAATAATGACCAAATCGTGTAAACTCACGTACTTAACCCTTTCGGCATGAAATGACACGACAGTAATGGTTTGAAATATAAATTGAACATTAAAAATGATTTACACTAATGCTTTACCCAATTTATATTTTTCTACAAATGTCTTTAGGCAAAAAAAGGATGAATGGAAGTGAATAAATCCTAAGTGATCTAAAACGAGCTTTTCAAATTATACAATAAGACACACTGAAATGCTAGCACATACAGAATATATATAATTAGTAGTTGCATTATTCCTTTTCTCCTCCTGTTTAAATGCCGTGTTTTAACTTACTTTTTACGTTGTATTATACCATCAAGAATTCAGAACAATCTTTCAGCAGTTAAAGCATCAATTCTTTCATAAGTTTTAGTTCTAAATCTACAAAATCGCTTTTATCTATTTAGAAAATTTTGAAAAACATTTAGGACATTTCTTTTTAAATATAACAAAACGCTTTATCGAACAAAAACATTATTTCGTTGACTGGTAAAATCTATTTTAGAACGTGAATTTCTGAACAAGTTAATTTCTTAATGATATGAAGGAAAATAAACTACACTCCATGATTAAGACAGACGTAAATATAAAAAAATAGAGTGAAAAACAATACTGACAATATTTTGCAGAATTGTTTATTTGTCTGTGGAAAGTATTTATTAAATGATTCGTCTTTATATATTATTATATTAGCAAATCAACTACAACTTTAAGAAAGCAAACCAAATTGTTATTTCCAAATATATTAATGCAAATGTATCTTTAACTAAGCGTTAAATGTTTTACGTTGCAAGATGGGGACGGGAATTTAGTTAGAGCACATGTCAAATAATATATCAAGGACGAAATAACCGAACTTTGATAACACAAAGTTTTTCCAATGAGAATAAATAAGAAACATATCAGAACGACAATTTTATTAGGAAGTTTATTCACATAATCCCTTTTTGTAGATAGTGCTTATTAAAGGATTTGTCTTAATATATAACCATATTGGCAAATCAACTTCAACTTTAAGAAACCAAACCGAATTTGTATGGTTAAAAAATTTGTTAGAAGGTATTTATGAGTTCATGTCCCACATTTAAATTTGAACCGAAAGATTCATGTCCCACATTTAATGGCGCGGAAGTGATGTCATGTTACCAGTTAAAAATCTTCAGTAGAAATTTTCATTTTGAAGATTGTGGACACATATTGGAGGTTGAGTAATATTAAGTTTCCCGGAATGGGTGGAGCTGACAACTTATACGAAACAACCCCCATGGCATGTCATCAAAGGTATCTTTGTATGTAAAACGGAAATAAATTATGATTATACTTTGTTTACATTTGTGTCTGGTCGCTATTTTATTAGATGGAGACGTTTGTTGCAGATTGTACTTGTTGTTACTGACAGCGACGACAAAGAGACAAATAAAGTGAAGAAGGGGATTATGAAATGGTTATGTGAAACTGATTTTTGTGAAGAAGTCGGGTTAAGTGTTCCCCGACAAAGTGATTTATCGTTTCAAAAGTTTAATCGTCGCCTAAGAAGTTTTGGGATGTATCGTCGTCGTAGCGGTTACAGTGAAAACAGCTGAATATATGAAGTTTAATTTCCGTCATCATTCAATGTCGTCGTGCAACATTTGTTCAGTCGTCCTTATTCATAGTTCGTCCAGACACCGTTGAGTCTGAGAAAAATTATTTCCGTATACGTAACACAACTATATAATATAATAGTATTTCTTAATTTATTAATGCAAATAATCGTTTTAATGTAAACATGCTTAAACAGAGACTCACAGTGAGATACCGTACTATTCAATGATGAGAATATTTACTAATATCAGAAATTATAAAAGCAAAATAATTTAACTTTCGAAAGTTTGATGTGATCAAATATGCTTAAACCGAAATTATTAGAAATTATTTCTCAGAAGATTATAATGGATTAAATAAGCATATAAGAGAGTGTCATTTCGTGGAATTAGTAACAGTGTAAATGTGAATACAATCCCTGGTTCGACAGTTTGTTCGTGTAAGGACTAGATAGAAGGAAGCACAGAATGCTATGTCGGAAAATAAAACAAAGTCTTTTATAGAAACCTCTACGCAAAAATATGTTAAATTGGAAGGAAAATTTAACTGGCATTTCAGTTTTTGTCTCCTGTGTATGAAAAATCGTCATCATTTTGCATATAAAAGGATAGAGTTTAATGTTTAATAGTGGATTTATTTGTTCTAATATAAGAAACAGGATATTTAATATATGTGGATATATATAATCCATTTAAAAGTTAACGTTTGTAAAAAATAAATTAAAAATATGTCGGAGTTAAGCATTTTCGTAACGGGTTTCTTTGTTAACAGTTGTTTGCTTAAAGACACGAAAACAGAACAGCAATGAATTAGTTGAAAAACCAGAAAGAAATGTGTATTTAAAAGAAATATTTTGCAGGTTTGAATCCTGCTTGGGGACGCATTATTCATTGCAAGATTTCTCGATTTTTGAGACAAGTAGATATAAATAAACTGTTATATTATAAATATCTGATTATCTTCTCAAATACGAATATACATGAAATATAAAACACAATGTTTATATATATATATATATATATATATATATATATATTAAGAAATGAATATATATATATATATATATATATATATATATATATAGTAAGAAAGGAATATATATATATATATATATATATATATATATATATAAAGAAAGGAATATTTTTAATTTATTCAAACGACATGTATTTTAAAGTTAGTGACAGACAGGGGACTGTAAATGTACCTCACATGAATTTTCAGATTTTACAAATATAATAAACAGAACATTTTACAAAATGTGGAAATATTTTACTAAATCTAGTTCACAGATGAAACAAAACAAATCTTAGGAAAACACAATCAGATTTCACTATAGTTTTGTAACCACTAATTGGCCTGCTTAAGGTATTTATGTAACACGTAATTGCCTTCCTTGCAATAAAATATATTATATTTCATGTGAAGAAAAATGTATCCTAAGTTTAGTACAACGGAGTAAAAGAAATTACTAGTAGTATTTTTGATTCTGAAAGATTATTGTCACTCGCAATAGGAATTAATTTAAAAACAGATAATCTGCTACAAAGTTTGTAAAATCTGAAAGAAAAATCTAGCTGGAATCGAAGAGAGTAGAAAAAAAAATATGCACATAGAGTCTTTACTAAATATGTAAAGAAACGTAGAGATCCCTGCCACCGACTGTTTTAAAGAGTTAAAGTCGGATAATGCGCCTCCGATAGTGTCCTGGCTGAAGATGTATGAAAGCAGAAAGAGCCGAGAAAGAGTTAGACTAATTGACTTGTTGTTGCCGCGCCGAGCTAAAGAGACAAGACGAATTTACCACTGCCGTACAAAGATCCCACTTTGGCTGTTTCCGTAAGAGTTTGGTGAAAAGCCCTGATAAGACGTTTTAAAACCTGGGAAACGTAAAAGCTCCGATTGAGGTGAAAAAACAGTATTCTTAGACAAAAACTTTCGCTCTGTTGTGAGAAGAGAAGTTCGACGATAGTTATATTCTGTTTGCTGTTTCGGGCTTCTTGTACATAAAACAGTTCCAAAACGCGTGTTGCAAAAGGAAAACGAAGAGCTACAGTGCGACCCCGAGCAGATTTCGTCGAAAATCAATCCACAACAGATACCAGGTAGGACACCTTTTGGATTCTCCTTGAAATTTTTGTTGTTGCCATTTCTTCCGTAGATCAATTTCCTTCCCCTTTTTATTAATTGTTAATTGTATTGCTTAAATGTCCGATCCCGGGAAGGAAAGGAATGGCAGGGTCGGATGTATACGATATATAACACAGACTGTCTAAGGAGTTGAGGAGTGTGTTGGGGGACCAAGGATGCTTAGCTTTTGTGGACATACGAAAGTTTTAAAAACATTTTAGCGGCCGTTGAAAAGAATCAACTAATCTAAGGGCCGACTGGGAGAGAGAGAGACGGTATGCTTAGAAAG
Organism: Ascarosepion bandense; assembly: GCA_037127315.1. Lineage (NCBI taxonomy): Eukaryota > Metazoa > Mollusca > Cephalopoda > Sepiida > Sepiidae > Ascarosepion > Ascarosepion bandense. Next base: position 1,537,133 of record JBBBDQ010000862.1, on the reverse strand, counting down.
TGAATGGGAAGAGGAGGATGAGATACACCTCTCCCAACTTCAAGAGAAATAGAGAAAAGAAAAAGTGTTAGACTTCCATTCAACAGAGAATGAGGAATTCCAGAGTCCACAGTCGAAACCGTCAGAATTTATAGGACGATTATTAAAAGAACAACCGGCGGTATCACTGGCCAAAGAGAGCTAGTGGGTATGGAATAAAGTAAATCATTGTCGGTCGATCTTGACCGAGAAATAGCTAGACAGGGGGACCTACAAAAGATTCACACATCGAAGTTTTTATAGACCTAAGTCATGTATTAAATGCGACAGAAATAGTTCACATGATATTGGTGAAAGTAGCCGCTAAGACAGTTAAAATTAAAGATAGAAAAGAGTAGCTTAAAGAGGATAGATGTCTATTAAGATGAAAAAAATATATTAGTCCCTGAAAACTTTAAGGCTAATGTAAGAACCTGTTGTAGACAAATTTGATGTGGTTGCTGAATCAGATAAACAGTTGATAGTGTTAATAAAAAGTGCCCTTAAAGAGGGTGAAAAATGGCAGTGTAAATGCCATGAGGAAGGTGTTAGAAGTTAAGACTGGAGACACTGAGTACTACAAAATTCACTGGTAAGAAGAAAAAATGGACAAGAAATGGAACATTAGTCCAGTGTAATTTGAGACCATATGGCTAGTCGAACAAAGAGACATCATGCCAATAATTTAAAATTAGCTGAGTTTACTAATCGGGAAATGAGTGCGTTCAAAGTTCAAGAAAATAACAGGGGAACGACGTTGTGGGAGCAAAATGGCTGGGAACTTATAAAGATTCCGAAGCAGAAAAAGAATTAAAGAAAGAGAAATAGAAATAGAACAGTAACCCATTACAGTGAACCCAATAACAGTATACGGAGAGAAACTCATGAGGAAGTCCAAGAATAGAAGCTGAAACTTTGTAAACTGCAAGTCGAATTAAGTGAAAGCAAATAAACAAGAGTAAAAGAAGCAGTGTTTGGATTTTCCTAAGAAAATCCAAACACTGTTCTTTTATCTTAAAGAGAAAGGAACAGAAAATTGAAAAGATAAAAAGAGAGAAGGATTAAGTGAAAAATTAACTGGATTAACAGGAATGTGGACAATTATAAAGAAATACGGAATCCGATAGTAAATAATTAGCCCAACATTACGTTAAGGCCTGATCTGGGAGGATTGTCAGAAAAATCCTAATAAATTGGTCAGCCGTGATTGGTACTTTACTATTCATTACTGTAATGGTGGGAGTACAATGGAAATTTAAACGGAAATCGGTTGAAAGTAAATTTTGGCAAGTTGCACTGAACAAAAAAAAAATAAAGATGAAAACAGGGAGTTACCATACAATGCCCACTTTCCCTGAGGAACCAACCCAAGTGGAGGAGAAGAGAACAGTGTCCAAGTAGGACAATTTATGAAAAAAAAACTCCACCTACACACATACACATACACCTATATTTTTTTATTCATTTCTAGTTCAAGAGAAATGACTTTTTCTGGAATTTTTTGTTGAAATTGCATGTGCTTGAATAAAATATAGGCGGAACACAGAAAGAAATAGGAACATTTTCTAGTTGTTTGAAGAAAGGACTTTTTGTTGAATTTGCATAATTAGATTGTTAGTGCCTGAAAAAAATATAGGCAAAACCTAGAGTGAGAAATGAACTTTTCCAGAGATGTTTTTGTAAAGAACTTTCTGCTGAAAGAAAAATGTATATATGTTTAGAAAGAGAACTTTGTGAGATTGCGTGTGACGACGAATTGATGACCCATGCCAATTAAGAGTTTTGAGTTTTTTTAATGTCTTTTAAATTCTTTAAAATACAAATGTCATACGGAAATATGTAACGCGTAATTGCCTTGCTCGTAAAAAGTGTATAATATTGAATGTGAAGAAAAAAAATGTAATCTTCAGTTCAGTACGACAGAGCCAAGAAATTATTACTAGTAGTATTGTTGATTCTGCAAGTTTATTGTAACTCGCAATATAAGTTAAGTTTAAAACAGATAATTTCTTACAAATCTTGTAAAATCTGAAATATACTAGATGGAAGTCGAAGGGAATAGAAAGGAAAAATATATTTTTGCATTGTTTCGGCCGGTGGAAGTAAAAAACAGCTTTAGTCAAAACACGACCGTCAAAGATTTTTTGATGGGCGCCAACATTTAAAGCTTTCGCTATGGGAATAAAACTGAATTATAAGCCTCACTGGAATTAGAATTTCCAAGCTAAAAGCTAGTTTAGTTGACATAATCAGTTGAATCAAGAAGAAAACGATGAAAAGAAATGAGGTCAACAGAAATACTGTTAATTCACTGGTTAAAGCAAACATCACTCTGCCTCCTGTTGCGAGCTGGTAGTAATCGCATTTGTTGAATTTGAATGGACAACTCGTGTCCGGCACGCACCTTCCAAGAGAATTTGGGACACGCATAAATATCAGAGACGAATGGGCCAAAATCAGTTGCAGTTTTAGTCGATTCGGTTCTCATCCCAGAAATGTAACTACTGAGGGAAAAGTGTTTCTAACCTGGAGCCACGACCAAAAGATCGGTCACCTCCAATAGAATCCTGGCAAAAGGTGTAAAGAAACGTAGAGAAGCTTGCTGCCGACCGACTTAAACGAGTTAAAGTCAAATAATACGATTCTGATAGAGTCCTGGCTGAAGATGTATGGAAACAGAAAGAGCTTAGAAAGAGTTAAACTAGTGGAGTTGTTGTTGCCGCACCGACAAGACGAATTCATCACCACAGTACAGAGATCCTACTTCGGTTGTTTTCACAAGAGTTCAGTGAAAAACATTAAGAGGACTTTTAAAAATTGCGAAATTTGAAAACTCTGATTGACGTAAACAAAAATTATTCTTAAACGAAAACTTCCGCTCCGTTGTGAGAATAGAAATTCGACGACTGTTATATTTTTTTGTTTGCTATTTTTTTCATACATATTAAGACTCTTTTCGTATCTTATTCAGGCGTAACCAAAATTATTTTTATTTTTATTTTTATTTTGGTACCCTATTTTTTTTGTTAACCAAATGTACGCGCGCGTTCGGCCTGGTTCTACATGGTAAGGATACAACTCTCAAGATTTCGGCGTGCCTTCCTTGAATCGGAGTTGTAGCTATACTTGAAAGATTGGCATCATTGTACCATTGATTCACAGCACGATGAACGGGAACTTATTTTTTAGATTCTAGTGTGCTAAATTAAGCTACGTCCAAAACCGCAAACAATGAAATTAATGTCACTAAAACAGGAGACAATTAACATGCTCACAGCGTTTTATAATTGAAGGTACATTACAAATTAGAGTAATCTGTCATATTCAGCAGAGCTGCCATTTGTTTAATATGCGCGTCTTTTCAGTTTTGTTTGTTTAATTTCAGTACCTACATTGCCAACTGTTAAACTGCTTCTATACAGAGGTAGCTTATTTATAGTTTATTTATGCGTTCCACCAAGACCATTTACAGTATTGAATTCAGAGTTGTAATTCTCTCATACTGGTTACCAATATCCTGCTATTTAACTCTGAGTTGAAATGATGGGCATATATATATATATATATATATATATATATATATATATATATATATATATATATATATTTATATATATATATATTATTGCAAAAGTAGATGTAAAATCTTTTCCAAAACCCGAATATTTATAGTCAAGTTCTCATTCTAAGATGGAACAATAACACAGTGTTTACATTAATAAAATTTTAACCCAGAACAAACACCACTCATTCCAAAATAGATCAAATATATGGACTTGATAGAACTCCTGCTGTAGAAATTATAAAAATGTGATCTCAAATTGACTCCTATTCTCTTTAAACTGTAAATTGTGTCTTACAGTTTCATGTCTCACTTGGAAAAAATTAAGTGCAGTTCCTGTCTTTTAGAAATCAGGCCATTATTTTACTAATCGTCCCATTAGCTTTCTACTCCTCTTTGAAGTAAAAGCACTAGCAGCTGTAATCAGCTTTGATTTAATTAAATATCTTACTTTGTATAGTATTCTTTTGAACTACCAATATGACATTCGCTTCTCAATGTTAGTTACTGATGCATCATTTGTTATTGTTGAACGAGTATATCCAGCATAGTGAATTTGATCTTTTGATTTGGATTATGCAGATGAGACAAACATTCCCTCCATTTCTGAATAGTAAATTTGTCAAAGCTAACAAAATAAACAAAATTACTACTCTTGAGAAAGACCTCCAATCTGTGATAGAATGGTGAGGGAAGAGGCTCTGAAATATTAATGTCTCCAAAGACAGGTTTGTTTCACTGTACGTTTAGACATCCGATTGAATGTAGCCAGGATTGAACGTGACCGAATTGTCATCAGTCGGCAGTAGAGGAAGGCAGACTTTACAGTGTTATATACAATGTAAACCCACGCCGGTAGCCGAGAATGTTCAAATTCATTTCTGAATGAACGATGCGTAGATGAGTACATATATATATATATATATATATATATATATATATATATATATATATAAAGAATAAATGCTCGACTGTAGAAACAAAACGTTTTAAATATTTTATTTTTTTACATGTGAAAACGCACCCCCTTCATTACACTCAATCTTCACATTCTATAACTCCCTATTTTTATTATATTTTGACGAAGCCCACGCTTAAAAATTTAAATAATTTCAATATTTCAACTCGAGATTGTGTCGAATTTATTTGTCATCTGGCGGAGGGAATTCGCAAATTATTTTTCTGTCTCATCATTTTAAATTTTAATAGCCATTTGTTTTCATAAAAGCGTGTTGTGTTAAGAGGAAATATTCCTTCTTAAATGGGAATCTACATTTGATTGATTACTGCTTCCATTTAAAAAATGATTCTTGTCTTTCAAAACATTCAGTGGTCAAACGACTTCAAAGACAGCTTTTAAAAAAGCATCAACTACGTGCACTGCTCATGAGAAATTGTCTTTCAAATGAGATTTTATAAATGAGTTAGGATGTTTTTTTCGGTTGGAAACAAATGGAATGAATTAGCGACTGGAATTAATCAGTTTTTCGCGTGCATGGAAAAAAAGGAAAATTTAAAGCTAATGGAAAGAAAATATAAATTAGTTTTTATTCGATAAATAAGTTTTTCAAAACTAATTGTCGAGGTGGAAAGTGAAAAAGTAACACAAGAGACAAAACGTGACTTTAATTAACTTTTTTCTAGTTTAATTAGTGCAAATTCTATATTTAAGTAAATTCTAACAATTAAAACGTTATCAAATAAGACAATGGACAACAGATAATTTTCAATATTTCTTTTCTCAGGTTAAACTTTATTTAACAGAAAATCACAGCGTTATATAAAAGTTAATTGTAGAGATTGTGTTCAAAATAACACACTGGTTATCTTAAGTCAAACAAGTCTAATATATGAATTAAATATTGTGATATATATTTTACGAATATTTATAATAGATATTATTTTACACTGGTATTATATGAGAAAACATGTGTTCTAAATAAACAATGTAGCTTGTAAATCTTTTTTGAGCTTCTTATCGAATCAGGGATTATAGTATAGTGTTTTGAGTAGCATCTCGGAAGGACAAAAATGTAGATAAAATGTATAATTTTGGTTAGCTTAGTTACATTGATTTACGATAAAGTATATGTGGAAATGTTATAAATCTATTTCCTCCCGGTATGTGTTAGATAATAGAAAAAATGTTATCTACAAAATATTATTGATGGAAAAACTACTCATAAAAATAGAATTGTACATGCAGTCAAAAATAGATTTCGAATTATCAAAATATCTACAAATTGCTGATAAGCCGTAAAAATCACTTAAACATCTCAGATCGATTTCTTTTTATCAGGGTTGAAAATGGTAAGGTTAAATAACTAAGCAGCATTGTAAAAATTCTGCCGTACTTTATGTCTTATTTCTAAAGAAGTCGAAATTTGCCAAAATTAAAAAAGCAGTATTGTAGAAATAATATGACTATATGTTTCTGGACTCGATTCGTGGTAAGAATGAATATTACAGAGTAGGTATCCTAACAAAGATATTTATTCTTTTCGACATAAATTCGTTAATAACGTTTAAGGATTGTATGTATTTTGATACAGACATATAAACAACGGAAATGAACAAGTAACATAATCAAAGTACTTTTCTTAATCTCTCGATCTTCATCAAATATTTTGTTTTTAAAATATGGTATTGTTTTTTAATATGGTAAAGATCAACTGATATCAGTATATAACACTACAGAATATATAAATCGCCCAACTCTCGCTCTATGAAGAAAAACATCATAAGAATTTATAGTGGCTCGAAAGCAGATGTGTAAAATTTTGAAGCAATCAAAAATGTACATATTTGTAAACAGGGTAATAGTAATTAGAAATAATAACTGATCAAAATATCCCACAATTTGTTTAGGTTTAAGAAAATAACATGCACTTATGTAGATATAGAAATCTATTAAACAAAAATTTGCATATGGAAATTTAGAATTTCAACTTGTTTGATCTTTTTGCTTAAAATACCTAAACCAGACAAGCATGATTGGCTTGTATATAATTTCCAGATTAAAAATGGTATACAAGTTCAATTCGTATTCGCAAATGCATTTTACTGCTGATAAATCTTCGAATGCCTTCTCACAAACAATTTAACTCTCTTTAACTTTAAGAATTTTCTCTCTGTCTCTCTCTCTCTCTCTCTCTCTCTATATATATATATATATATATATAAAGACAGAGACAGACAGACAGACAGGCAGACAGGCAGACAGACAGACAGAGGATATATATATATATATTGCAGTCCGATTGAGCACTATGGAGGAATGGTATACTTAAAAAAAACAGTAGCTACGCATTTACACATCGTTCATTCATTAACGAATTTGAACACTCTCGGCTACTGACGTGCGTTTACTTTATAACACGCTAAAGTCCACCTTCCTCTACCAAGCGACCATAGCTTTTGTCTGCAGTAGAACTCAGCCAAATGCCAAACAAACAAACATGCCTACCTGACAATTTCTCGGAGCATATCATCCCTTATATCTGGTAACCTAATTCCCTAGACTGACGTTTCATTTATTATTATACGTGGGGCGCAGTAGCGCTATAGATCAACAAAACTTCCTGTAAACTCTAAGTTGAAATAAAGACAATCATTATGGCAGTATGCAACTACTTAAAGTGGCACTCAAGAACAGATGCAGGAGATTCCGAAATTGTCTGGAGGCTGTACATTATAGATATGTCGATTTAACTGAATAAATGTACGCTTTCGTATTTCAAGATACTTTCGTGTAAGTATATATCTGTTAAATCGTGATGTAAGTGTTATTTTCATTATTGAGTAATTTAGACGACGGTTTATTTATGTAATATGTACAATGAATAATTATTAACCGACAGGGAAAAAAAGTTTTTTACTGGATTCCTGCGGAGGCGCTTCGTTTATATATAAAAAGGTATATTCATTTATATTCAAATACGAGGCTGACAGTCTGTATCTTCCTGGTCAAAACAGAATAAGTGTTTCTCCTTACCTGAATGCTGAAATAGTTCAACATCTCACTGCCCATAACCTATTCTCAGACAGACAATATGGCTTCTGCTTTGCTAGGTCTACTGTCGATATGCTAACCGACTAAATATACCTGACTCCAAATAATTCAGGCGAAGCGCCAGCTGTTCCCTTAGATATCTCCAAAGCATTTGATAGGGTATGGTACTCTGTCCTTCTGCGCAGGCTACTGGGTTATGTTATGACTGGGCGCTTGCATGGATTGGTCTTATCTTTCCTATCAAACCGCATAATGAAGGTCATTTTGTAATGTCATGCCTCCACATCCTCCCACACAAACGCTAGTGTACCACGGGCCTTTATCTCGACGCTCTTTCTGATCTTCATAAATGATCTCACTGGGTGATTAAATCCCAAGTAGGCATTTACGCAGATGACACCACCATTTACTCCCGCCTAAGGAAGAAATTTGGCGAGGCAGTCAAAGATAACTTCGCTGATCATCTCGAGAAGGACCGCCACTGTGTGATAGAATGGGGTAAGAAATAGCTCATAAATTTTTTTTTTTATATAAGCGTTTCACCCCGAGCAAGGTATGTTACTGCCAGTACTGCGCAGGGGGCTACATAGAGTGGAGAAAGGATGATTAAATATAGGAAATGTCAGAGGGTGGGTGATAGGCGGGTAAGGATACCGAGAATGAGGGTTGGGTAGATGAGAGTGTTCTGAGAATAATTGGGAGTTATAGTGTAGGAGGTGTCTATTGACCCTACATTTAAACACCTGGAGATTGTAGCTGTCGGGAAAGCAGACTTGTGGAAGGGAGTTCCACAGGCCTTCATGTTAAAATAAAAATTGAATCTTTTCTTTTCTAAGAAGCTGTTGGAGTAGAATTTACGGTTACATCTTATCTGTTTAACTGTAAAAGGGTGGGACATATTTGCTAATCTAGCATCTCGTGTACATTCCTGCTTAGGCAGCACCAGTGCTCTAAGTTCATTGGAGCAGAAGCCATGAAAGTACTTGTAGAAGAGGCACAGGGAAGCCACATCAAGCCGGTGAGAGAATGGTTGCAGCCGGTCTGCCAAGTCAGTATCAACCACGTTACAGATCATCATTTGTATTTTGTCAAGAATCCCAAGGAGAGCAGCAGGGGCACCCGACCAGATATGACAGCAATATTCAATACACGGGCAGATGGTAGATTTGTATATGTGCAGAATAGATTCAGGTGGGAAAAAATTCCGGGCCCTGCATAGAGAGCCGATTTTCATGGCGGCAGATTTGGCAATGGATTCGATATAGTCATTCCATTTGAGGTCCTCCGAAAGTGTGAGACCAAGTAGGCGTAGTATTTTACTCTCTGGGAGGCTAGCCTGTCCCATGCTAATGGGAGGTAGATGCGATTGTCTATGGTGGTTAGTTGACAACAGCTTCGTTTAAGAAGCATTGGAATTTACTAGCCATTTCCTACCCCAGATCACTACGGATTGGAGGTCCTTTACAAGCACGGCAGCGAGGTTCGCTTTGTCGCCCACACCTTGTTTTTGATCGAGGCGAGAGTAGATTGTTGTGTCATCGGCATACCTGCCTACTTGGGATCTAATGACGTCGGGGAGATCATTAATGTACATCAGAAAGAGCGTGGGACCTAGGATAGAACCCTGAGGGACGCCCGCGTTCGTATGGTAGTTTTGGGAGGCATGCCCATTTAATACCACCTTCAATGTGCGGTTAGAGAAGAATGATTGAATGAGGTCAAACAGATGTCCAGTTATCCCGTTTGCACAAGAGGACAGCGTGCCAGACACTGTCGAACGCTTTGAAGATATCCAAGCAACGATTCGGGCTTCGCCATTCTTGTCAAGTGTCCGGTATATGTACTCGGTAATGGTCGTTAGCATATCAGCAGTAGACCTGGCGAAGCGAAACCCGTACTGTTTGTCAGAGAGAAACTTGTAGGCCGTGAGATGCTGAATCATTCGGCGTTGATAATGACTTCGAAAACTTTGCCAAATATCGGAAAGAGACTAATAGGACGGTAATTGGCGGGGTCTGAGGGTTCGCCAGAATTCTTAAATATGGGAACTATCCAGGAGGACTTCCAACAGGCAGGAAAACAGGAAGCAGATAGGCGGAGGTTATAGAGTTTAGATAGGACAAAGGAGAGTTCTGGGGCACATTTCTTCAGTACTATGACTGGGATTCCGTCACCGCCGCTCGCTTTGTGTGGGTCAAGTTGTGGGTGATTTCATGAAATTAGCGTTTCTAAGGGATAATGAAGATATCTCTCCTATTTTTAAGTCTTAGACATATATATATATTCAATAATATGTTAGGAAATGTTAAGTTTTATAACTTGTCAAATACATGTGTTATTTGGTGGTATAGTTCAACGCTAGTTGAACTTATCTGGATTAATGTTTAGTGTATTATGTACTTTTCCCTAAGTATAAAGAATTTTTAATTTTATTATCTTGGTTAAAAAGTTCATTAAGATTATTCAACTGATTAAAACGTGGATAGATGCAAATTAGACACAGTCCATCTTAAAATGATTTACTCTGCATGGCGTCTGGAATAATCTGAGTTTAGTTTTTTCGTCATCTTTTAGAATGCATATATTGGAAGGACCAATTTGATTCTTGCTAAGACTATTTCTTCTCTCGGTATTATAGTGTCCTATCTCATATGTAATTTTGATTTTGTGCAACTGAATTTTTTGTTTGTATTTCATAGCTAATTAATTAAAATATTTGTATCAATAGAGGTTGTAACATCTGTGTGAGGGATTTGTTCTTGTTATATTTATTTTTAGTGATATTTGCACTGCTATATTTGTTTTTCCATTTTTCAGAAGATAATATGTTTTTGCGTACAATGTATATTGATTATCTTGGAAGGTTTCGTTATAAAAGGATTCATCAAATTTCATAACGCATTGATGTTAGCACAGAGAGGGGAGTTTGAAACTATAATAAATCTATTTGAATCACCATCGCTGATAGTATAAAAGGCTAAGTTTATAATGATTGCTTCTGCAATGAAAATTGAGGATTTTTCATGTATGCGCTTCTCAAGTATTTTTTTGATGAGTAAAGTTGAATATTTTACATTATCAATAATTTGGAGTCGTCAGTGTGTATGTGTTTATAAATTCTGTGCTATTATAAGATCTTATGAATATTTTCATTGGAGATACATTCATCAATTCAATTTTCGAATGTTTTACCAGACTTAATATTAGGGTAGCTCGTGTTATTGAGAAGGAATGAGTTTTTGAAAGAATAAAAACATGTGTTAGAGAAATATTTATTGTTTGTTGAAATTGTTATGCATAAAGAAAGAAATAATTATTGATTGTTGAAATTGTTATGAATATAGCAAAACATTTAATGTTATCTTCCTTTAAATTATATAATACTTTATATTGAGCTTGTATGTTAGATTATTTAAGCATGCAAATAGTCTGATATATTATTTTAATGCTAAGTTAATTTTTCTTAATACCAAATATGTTTTGCGTGATTAGGCGCACAAATTTTCAATTTGCAATACACTGCAGTCTCCGCAGACCCTGGTGATGAATATTATTTTATTCTTTCAAGTATAATATTTTGCCAATTCATATATAAAGCATCCATAACCTAATTTGGATCTAACCAATACCCGTTAAAGATTTATTAGGATTTGTCTGCCACCTTCTTAGTCATTGTGAGAGATGACTCACTTGCTGCTTTGCTGTTTTGCATTTCTCAGAAAAGTATCTTAAATGTGATATTGAAAATAAATTTTTGATATTTCCGAGGTTTATTTATTGTTCTACTACAAGCAGTCTTGTAACATTGAGTCCTAATTAAGGATCATGGGTTAGCTATCGAAACTGGTAGAAATGTATACATTGAGTTTTTTATCTGGACAATGTGAATTCATTGTCTGTGACTTACTTGTTTTCTTTATTGAGATAATGCTAGAGTTTCTGTTGAATTATATATATATTTTTTTCGATCGGTATCATATTAGAAAGTCATCTACATACAGTGAACAGTCAACTCTATGGTTCAAGCATTTAATGAAGCTATTTATTTTGACGTTGATCAATGAGGTATCGTAAACTTTTTCTAGGTCAAAGAATAATGCCGTTAATGTTAATTTTTAATGAAAGGGTTCCTGAAAACAGACTCGTAGAATCAGGTGATCGATTGAGCTTTTGTTATTTTTGAAGCCAGAAATGTCATTATATTATTAGATTCAAGAAACAAATTAATCCTGTTATTAACGATTCTTTTAAACGTTTTGCAAAAGCAACTCGTAAGTGCGATTGAAGGATAGTTTGAGATTTTTCAGTTCTTTTTAGATGTTAGGATTGGAATATTGTTTCCGAAAATTGGAAATATTACTCCTGCCACATATAGTTTGAACATTTTCAGTAGGTATTTTAGTACATTTTTAGAAATCCGTAGTAACTCTTTTTCTGCCAATTGCTGCGTTATGTGATTTTTTTATAGAATCAAATAATTCTATTAAAGTAAGAGTCAGTTGTAGTTGCCTTTATGTTAAAATAAAAATTTAATCTTTTTTCTATTTATATTGATATTCGTAAATAGTTTATTAGCTTTATTTAAGGAGAAAATTTCTGCTAATAACTTTGAATATTAAATTTGTCAGTTGCTTTGATAATTCTTTGACGTAAATATTTCAAAACAATGCTTTTATTTTCCCTACGATTTTACGTATGCTATTCTACTCTGTTTGGAGTTAGTGTTCAAATTAATATTGTATTCTTTAACTATTCAGCGCGCTTTAACTTTGTTTATTTCCTAAATGTTAAGATTTCTTTGGATTGAATGTAATTTGAACTTTCATAGAGCCGCATTATTAAATCGGATTGCTTTTTTACACATATCGTTAAAACAAGGTCGGTCTTATTTGACAAGGTTAGATTAGGACTATGTTATGTATTATTCTGCAGTACTATGAAATGTTTAGTAAAATAAATGATGTATTGAACATTTTCCATATCAGTTTCTAGTGTATGTTTTAAAGCACATGTAGTTTTAATTTTCTTCCGGTAGGCTTTCCTAAGTTCCCAGTATCGTAATATCTCGTCTGGCAAAGATCCATACTTTTCCTACACATTTTAGAAGTGATCAGTATCGCATGTATTATAATATAAATTATACTTATAATCTAGGTATGGTGCATGATCACATAATTTTATTTTATACTGTTGCAGTATATATAACGGTTGATGGGTAGAGATATGTGTATGTCTTTTTGTATTGGCATATATTGACTCTTTTCATAAAATTTCCTAAACAATTCCCTTTGGATTTGTAATTTTGTTTTCCTAAACATAAATGATTTTTGGAAAATGGTTCAGTAGTTTATTTAATTCAATACCATGTATAATATCATGAGCTGGGACGTAAAACGAGCATATGGATATGGATATATATAGTGAAGTTTTTATGGCCACTGTCTGTAGTGCTATCTTCAAGGCGATTTAACTCTTGAGAATATCGTTTCTTTACTAATACTGAAGTGCCACTCGAAACGCTATTTGCAACATTACGAATAAATTTATAAGATATGAAGTTTTAATAAGTATATTGTCATTGTTTTTTAAAACGTTTCGCAACGAGTTATGATTACTGGTCATTCTCTATATTACACTAAAAGTTGGTTTCGATTTGCCTCTTCTAGCGTTTCACTGCATAATTGCGTTAGCCAAAATTGTTGTTTTGAGATTTTCGTATTTTGGGGATTGTTTTAGTTTTCATTTTTGTTGATTGTTTTTTTTTTTCGTAAATCCTTTTTTACAGGTTTTTTTTTTAACTGTGTTGCGTTTTCTTGCTTTTTGTGTTTGCTATTTTTCTTGGAGAGCTTAACCTTTGGATCATAGGTGAAAAATATCTCAATCAAAATATGTGACGAGATGATCATTTTGTTCTTTTAATTCTTGTGTTTAACAAGTTAGAATTTATAGTATTTTGATTGGATATATTACATTTTAGTGATGCATTGAAAATCGTTGGTTTTCCCTGTTGTGATTACTTTTTATTATGTCAATTATTTAGTTCAACTTTTAAATTAATGTAGTTAATTAAAAATAAATATTTTCATTACAGTGTTTTTTCGTTTTCATTGCATTATTATATATTATTTGAATCTTAATTTAATGTTGTTTTCAGGAAATTTCCTGGCATTTAGAAATGTTATATTTCCCTTATAATTAAATATTTCTTTATATTTTGGTAAAACTTACATAGAACTGAATAGGATGGTTTCTGTTATAAGTTATGCATCTTATGGCATTATTCGCTCAGTCTCTTGATATATATAGCTGAATTTTGTACAAAACGGAATTCTAGCACATCTGTCTTTATGATGTCCAAAATGATGGCAGTTATGAAATCTTGGATGTCTGGGAATATATGGTGTATTTTCATTTCATTTGGTGGTTTGTTCCTGTTTAATTTTAATAATTATGTATTGATGATTATGGTTTTGTATTTCTTTTAATTGTAATTTTGGTTACATTTATGACATTATCTTAGGTTGCTGTTGATTTTTATTAGAGAGCAAGATGTCAACTTTGAACTTTATATAACACTTCTGGAGGTGTTTGGACTTTGATAAGGAAAGGTTTTGATTTTTTTTCTATTAAATATTGCCACTTCAGGATTTCATCTGCAATATTTTTCTACTATTTGAACAGATATCGGAATGATGTGTGAGTATATTGCTTATCTTCGATTACGATTTTCGATAGCTTTGTAAGATTTTCTTCAAGGGACTCCATGAAGATATATAGTGGGAAGTAATTGTGAGATTCCGATTAATTATTAGATTCAATGTAGAGAAAGTTGTTTACAATTCCTTTGTTGCTACATATTTTTTTAATCTTCCTTGATTCCCATTTATTTTGGAGCCCTAACTAACCAGTATAATAATAGTTACGACCGGATAAAACATCGTCACTTTTTACTAGTACCGATCTGAGAAAATGTGGTTGTGTGTGTATACGTGTGTGTGTGTATGTGTGTGTGTGTGTGTGTGTGCGTGTGTGTGTGTGTGTGTGTAGTTATTGCGTATTGTTGGTTAAAATGGTACTGAGCTTTTTCTAATTGACCGAGCCTATCTGACTGCCTTCCTAGCACAAATATAGTCCAAATACATTGTTGTAATTCAAAAGAATTCTACCTAACGCCTGAAGTCCTCAAATGTCAGGATCCTGTCCTCAAATTTCACAGGTCACCACCCAGATAGGTTGCCTTCTTACGATATAGCTGAGCTGCAGTCAGGGCGTAATACAGCCACAGACTAAAGAGAGTTAGTGGAGAGGGATAGGAAGAATGTTTATAAGAGACAATGTGAAAATTATCAACAAAACTAATTCCTAATATGTGATTTAACAAACAATCATCAAGGTAGATTTACAAGCTTTTCTTGGCTGGACAAAAAAGAAAATCTAATACCCAAAATGATAATTATGAAACGATGCAATAATTATTGAAACATTGAAGAGAATAGAATCAAGATAATGAATATTATTTACTAAGATTATTTATTGTTCGCATACATCACAAGGGAAAAATAATTCTTAAAAATTTAACACTAGAAATAACCACATATATAGAGAGAATCAATCTTAATATTTACCTTGTACAAAAGGATTTCGAGGCCACGCTCTATTCCATAAACGCTAATATAAAAAATGCGTCTGGAATTACACAGTTGTAATTGTTCTGATCAAAATCATTATGCTTGAATCTTGGCCATTGAAAAAAATAAAAAATACACTGTAATATAGCCAACATTGATATATTCTTTAAAAAATGATTCTAAAAACCACCTATGAGTCTTGTGAACATGTTCACGGAAATTAAGCTAAAGACATTGTAATATACTAAGTAATGTACCATTTCTGGTATTATACAGATAAAGAATAAAAATCACGAATACAACTTTTGTTGCTGAACGTCAAATATGAAAACATAACTTATGAAAATATGGAGGCACGTATGTATATGCAAAAAATAATAAGCATACATTATGTTAGAAAAATTAATATAATATTTCATATAATTGCTGAAAAGTATATATATATATATATATATATATATATATATATTATGAAGGTTTTGTAATTTGCTTAAAACATTGTAAAAATCAGGTGTACTGTTAGGTCTTGAAGGTTATCACAATGCATTTGGTAAAATAAAGGAAGGTAAAGAAGAAGAACACAAACAGCGACCCGACATTAGCCACGAATGCATTTAAACACTTCCCTACATACAACCGAGACAATCCACTCTACCCACCTCGTAACAACTACGCATTTAACCTGAAATTCTCTAAACTAAAAAAATCCATATTTGCAATCACCAAAGACAATATTAGAAGAATACTACACAACATTTCCAGAGCACAAGGTCACACCCTAAACACACTGAGAGAGAAAGACCTAATATAACTTCGATTCTGCGTCATACCCCACGACACATACAACCAGCTAGCCCTTGAATCTCTCAGCAATATTCAACTATACACAGAAATCACAGACATTACCCCAACTCAACACGGCATGTAATGAAATATTCAAATTACGAAAACTCCCTAACAAATAAAGACTAAATTTTACTAGCAAGAACTGCAAACTCCCAATTTTCTACCACCTCATCAAAACACAAAACACCAGCAGGACACTACTGATCAGCCCCATTGTTTCTAACCTAGAAGGATCCACATAGAAAATATCATGGTTTCTGTCAAAAATCTTCAAACCCATACTCTCCACCTTCCAGGGACAGGTGAAAAATTCCGATAATTCATCTATAGACTACTCGGACTTCAACAAAACCAACTAAAACATAACAGATATTTATTTAGTTTTAATGTTGTCTCACTATACACGTCAGTAAAGGCTAGCCTAGCGGTTAATTTGATAACGGAGTCCATCACCACTTCAAGACTGTACTGCTACAACCACACCCCAGCAGACATTAACTTTTTCTTGACGACTATGGTAGACAACGCCTACTTTACGTTGCAAGGGCGCACATATAAGCAGACCACTAGACTTCCGATGGGGTCCAGCATATCTGGATTACTGGTCATTATATATATGAATCAACTGGAACGTCGTGCTCTCAACATCTGCCATTCTTACACCTTATTTACAAGATGCATTGATGACATACTCATCCTCACCTCTTTAATTGATGAAGCGAATAGAATGGCGGCAACGTTCAACAATGTGGCTATCAACATAAAATTCACCATCGAATACCCCGATAACAATGGATGCCTAACACTGCAAGAATTCAGCGTTAAAATATCGGAAAAAGGCGATTTCTGCAAAATGCCTGCAAGCAGGGACATGTTTGTCCACTACCTATCATCACTTCCTCTCAAAGCAAACACCGGATACATTAAAAACGAGCTCACACGTATTCAGGGAAAATGCAGCAAAGAAAACGATCGAAATACCCACGCTCTATATTTCAAGGAGATACTGAAGACCAAAGATTACCCGGAGTCATTTGTATGTCGTCTGGTACAGAAGGTAATAAAGGCCGAAGGTGACACCCCCACCTCCAACACCTGCTTCCTGAAGTCAGAATACTTCAGCGAAAACATCACCACAAAAATATGTAGAGCTATCCGCAGAGAGGGACTGGACATATAGCTGGCCCACTATGGCCCCAAACTTCGTAGACACCTAAATAACAAATACAATAAAGAAAATACAAGAAACGAACCCACATGTACACTGGCCTATTGCCCTATTCCTGACAGCGGTATACGTCACCAGGTATATGTCGTGTACCGCATAAAATGTGCCAATGTAAGAAATTTTATTTCGGCAGCACCACCAGAACATTACACATCAGAATCAAGGAACACTCACACGCACAACATCATCTTTCCACAAATATTAAAAACTGTAAAAACCCAGCAAAAACATAATGGGCTGAATTGAAGCTAGAGAGCGAATCCAAGAAAACTTACCCATAAAAGAGTCCGGATATTAGCTAAAATCAACCGACAGATCAAAAATAGTCAGGAGCTCAATCTAGATTACGTAACAGAATAATTAACGCTATCATGCACCTGAGACACCGGCCACAACAGTAAGGCGTGTACACACAAACACGCTATCACATATTAACGCACAAAAATAAACATACGTACACACACGCGCACTTATACAAAACTCCGACACACTGCATACCAGAACACACACACACACACACACAACACACACACACACACACACACACACACATATATATATATATATATATATATATATACATTTTTTATACTTTGGACCCTTATAATTTACAATCATTTTAAAAAGCTTTAAATGTTGGGGAGGATTTTAAGTTCTCGTAAATTACAATAACGAGGATTACTTTAATAAATTTGCAGTTACTTGCTGCAGATGTAACTAGCATGATTTGCCATTGGATGTTTGCATCTACTGCAACAAAAGTCACTGAACAGAATGGCGAATATTATGGATAAGTGAGTATTCTCAATTATGACAAATATGAGAACTAATATTCAGATGCCTGACACTGCCTGCCGGAAAATTTTATCAGGTTTAAGAGCCCAGAGTTCTTACGATAAAATGACATTGAGTCATATTATTCACAGTGGGACGGTCGGTAGCGCTAATAGAATGAAAATATTTTTAGCATTGGTATATCAGTTAATTTTCCCGCATGTACCCTATGCATGGCACACTGTTACAAAAGTTAATGGGCTATTGTAAAGAATGATATATATATATATATATATATATATATATATATATATATATATATATATCACTGTCGATTTCTATTTCTCTCTGTCACTCATTTTCCTTCACTCAATTTCACACCCTCTCACTCTCTCTCTCACTCACTCACTCACTCACTGTCATTAACTCACTCTCTCGCTAACACTCGCACACACAAATATTTTTAAACTGATCGATAAACACTTTCGTAAAAGCTCAGAACCAAACATTTTTAATAGAAATACAATCAAACAGAGTTTAAGATGTACTAGTAATTTTGAAAATTTCATTAAGAAACAAAACATCAGAAAGTTAAATAGCAAAGTACAGAAATGCAAGGACAAAAATAGATGCTCACTTCCAGGATTTGTATGCAAAAGTAGTCATTTACAAGGTATATTTGAGATCAAACATAGATACTTTTAAGACTAGATGTTTTAATTACCGGTCAACATTTAACCTAGAAACCGTAAAAACCTGTAGAAAATTGGCTAGTCATGTGTGGAAATTGAAATTAATTGTGTAAACGGCCGACGTAAAGTGGAATATAGTGAAAACAGTCAAGATTTATAAGTATGGCAAATTTAGACCTTGCCACGAAGAAAATTTAGCAATTATGTTTTTCTCAAACAAAAATGAATTACTAAATGAAAGAATAGAAATTATGACTAACTGTAACCATACCAAAAACACTGCTTAGGATCACACAACCATATTATTTTGATATTATTACTGCTGAGTTTTGGCATTCACTATTTCCACTGATTTTATGTTTTCTTTGCATTCCAGGTTCGAACTAATTTTGATCCAACATCATAGACAAAGCTATAATCTGATGGATTAAATAGAGATGCAAAGATAAACAACCATTTATATCAGTTCTTGGACTTAATATTTAATTAAAGACGCAAATATAAAATAGGAATATTTAACTATATAAAAATATTTCAATAATCAATCTGCGCTCATCGAACCAAGTAAATGATTATTGGCTGAAATATAAACGACAATATTTACCTATCCAGGATATAAATAAAACTGATAGACACAGTTACAAAAAACAAATATTTAACAGTCTGTGAAAGAAACGATTGCTTCTACTAGTTTGTTACACAAACAATATCCGCTAGATAAGTTGCATTTTGAAAATTCATTTTCACATAGTTTAAAGATATATATTTGGTAGATTTTTGTATATATAATACTTCATGTGCGCCCTTTAATAATTGTGAAAATATTTTCAGACAGAAGTATTCTTGAAGCATAGACACCTTTAATTGAGAACATGATAAACTTTGTTTGCTGATCATCTATGAGTTCAAACATGGGCACAGTCCCTCACATACTTCTACCATTAGCAACATATTATATAGAGATGGGTTAACAACTGACCGGACAATACATATGGTTCCAGAAATTTCTTACTCTTGATGAGAGCCTTGAAAATGAAGGTAGAAGACGTTTATGCAGTCTTGTCAATGAACAATTGCAAGCAAATGTTCAGCAAAACTTATTAGAATATATCTCAGACCCTTGGAGTCAGAACGGAAACAGTCACACGCCATTTGCAGAATATTGGCAAGGGGGAAGAGCTCTTACATAGGTTCCTTATGATCCCAATGAAAACAGAAACTTTAGGCGTTCTTTTTCTGCGGAACAACAATTCTCCCATTCGTGGCCGAATAGTCACTTGTAAAGAAAAGTTGATCCATTATTATAAATATAAATGTTCATGGCAATAGCGTGATTGTAATGAGGCTTCCAAAGATTTCCCAAAACCAAATTTACATTATGGTGAGTGGCTGGCCGTTTGCAATTGTTATCCACTACACTACAGCTTTCTGGAAACAAAACAGAGCATTATTTCAGATCTCTATTGCCGTCAACTTGCTGAATGCAAGCACCCCTGCAAAAAAAAAAATCTGCATTGGCGAATCTACATGGTGCATTTCTGCTCCTCTATAATGTGCGGTTACATTTTGCAAGAATGACGATGCAAAACCACATAGACTGAGGACACGGGGGTTTACCACATCCTGTATATTCTCTTGAATTTTCATCCGCTGATTATCATTTTTAAGCATTTAAAACATTATTATATGATAAAACTTTTAGTTCAAATCCAGAGATAGAATCTGCTTTCAAAGAGTCGTTGCATCACAGCCAGTAGCTTTTTGACAACAAATAATAAATAATGTCGACGAACGAAGGCAGTGGTGTATTGATGCTCAAGGCTCGTATTTTGACTAATGTCAACATTTGTACAGTTAACAAGAATAAAATTATATTTCTAAAATCATCCATTAACTTTGTAACAATCTAATACATTAAAATATCAACCACGAATATTTAATAAACTGTGAACCAAAAAGACGCTTATAGGCGATTGACCTTTTTTTTATAAAGTTTATCAAACTTTTGTGAGCTACTTAACGCTGAAGCTTATTTTGGATGCATATAGATATAAATATCTACTTTTATATTGAGTACTCTTGCAGAAAATGCTGTCCTGTAAAATTAAATAATCAGCCACATTTTGGTATTAATTGAATTCATGTGTTATAGAAGGCAGTCGTTTTTATTTCTGATTGGGCATGCACATCCCATCAGATAAAATGTAGATCTGATAATTTAATCGCAATGTGTCTCAATCTATCTTCTATTGCTATCTACATTTTATACCAGATTTACTGTTCAGATTTTCAAGGAATACCATCTCTAAAGCAATGTCTACAGCATTAAAATATCAAAGCTACTTTCTAACGAATAAATTGTTCTATCATTCTATTCGTATATATATTGGCCTGGTGCATTATTTTCTTGAGTAATGTAACTGTGTAGGTTATTCTGCAAGTTACGACCCTGGATATTATTATCACCTTAAGAAAATGGTCTACTTTCGTCAATTTTACAGATAATATACAAGTACAAACATGAAATGAAAGTATATATTTATTACAGAAACGGACAATTAGCACGAAGTATCCATATTCTATAATTACTTAATTCCTTTTGATAATTTTTTCTATATTTTGGAGATGATGTATTATTTACACTATTTATATTATTCGGACTACTGTCCTTATCTTTATTGTCATTTGTAAGACGTTTCGGCCGTTGTACGCTCTGGACTTCTTTGGATGCTAAGAATACTAGAAAACCATTAAGATCAAAAATTGAAATATGAACTCTGGTAAAATTACTAGAGAAAAACATTACCCCCCACAAAAAAAAGAAACTAGAAATATCCATTAATTGCAATATGAAATCTGATGCAAATATATTACTGAACATTAGGTTTATAAGTCACAGTAATTCAGTTGTTCTTGGCCCGGTTATTATAGATCTTGGTTAGTTCCATGTATTTGACGAAATAAGTTGTGAGTTCAATACGTGGCTACAGCGGTGGAAAAAATGAATTAGAATGGTATACCCGAGTGATCATAATAAAGTATTCGTTTTGAAATTCATAGCACCTGAAGAAGGACGGATCGTACAATTGCTGAAACCTCGTACAAATCACAATAATCTTAATAATGAAAGTAGTGTCCTTTTCATAAACATTTATATTTGATGAAATTTCATTATTTTTAAAATAAACAAAATGAAGAGAAGTAGAATGTTTATCGGATAATAAGATGACATATTTTACAAGAAAGCAAAAAGAACTCTTACATATAACATTAATAGAACGTAAGTAGAAAACAATTGCTCTATCCGATAAGGTCAGATTGGCAGCCGATATCCAAAACGACCTCCAGTTTGTTGTTATATGGTCCAAAAGAAGTCTTGTTTATTTTAAAGCCACCAAGACTAAAGTTTTCATCATTAAACATTTGTGTGAGCCCTCTATACTATTCATCAGTATGCCCGATGCTAACTATTTGGAAAGTGACTCGTTACGCCAACTTTGACTAACATACTCAGCGTACAAATTGGTGGAAAAACAATATTGAATTTATTGCTGTGTCGGGCGATAAACTTTTTTCTCTTCCGAATTTCTCATATATAACTATAAAATAAATATTAGTATATGGCTTTTTTATAGCTGCCACATATGATCTGTTCCTCTGGTATTTACATTCAACTTCATGATAAAATCCAAAGAAAAATTGGCAGTAACTTCTTTTCTAATATCCTCAATATACAAAATGGTGGAAAAATACCGAATCCATTGCTGTGTCTTGCAAGACAAATTTCTGTTCAGACTATATCTTATATCACTATAAGACTAACATTAATCTATGGTTATGTTCTAGCTACCAAGTATGATCAGTTCATCCTATTATGTATATTCGAATTCCTGATAAAATCAAAAGAAAAGTTAGCAATATTAACGGTGCTGATCTAGCAATTTGGATTCAGCCACTTCCCCATCGCTGGATGGTTACCTGTAGCTTTGCTTTAAATACTTTCATGTAATTGCTCGGATGAGATCACTATAATAGGCAGGCTTTATGAAGTTAGCTACTGTACTAGACAGGTATCGAGATCTAGTCGATTTAAAGATAAACTGTCTAAAATAACAACATCTTTCGTGCTAAGAGTTTATTTTCTCGATTGTGGAAATCTCTTTTTGTTCCATTCTTTTCAGCCATCATAATAATAAAAATCGCTAACTACGCTTTTTTGTTCCCGCTGATTACTAATGTTGCTGTTCTTCCACATCCAGTAACTCCTTGTGCCTTATTAGTTTTACTGACTAATATTAGTGAAATCGATTTAAACAATATTACCTGCAAGAAGGCAGAGTGCATACGAAACCAAATAAAAGTATATAATCTAATTTATTCATTCGGAAAGGGAAATGAAATACATACAGATACATATATATTGATATTGCTGAAACAGACGACGAACAATGAGGCACATAAATATAAAAGCATACCGAAAAAACAGTATCCACTATTGAACAGTATGAATATATATCTAAGTAAATCATAATGTTGAACTGTTATGTGAGTATCTAATCTCTTTTAATGAATGCTGGACTATTTTCTGAGTGATGAAATTTATTGAATCCACAGATCTTCGGTTCTACAGAAGAATTGTGAGAATTTATGGACAGAACATATGTACAATGAAATAATACTAAGGAAAATACGATAAAAATTAAATATATAATTAAAATAAGATATTGGCAAATGGAATTTCTGAGCAATCAAACATGAAACGAGACCTAAGTTAATCTGACATGACACGTTTGAAGTAATCACTTGACTTGAGTTAAAATTTATGAGATTAATACCTGGCCACAGCAGAAATGAGCAAAAATTTGAAGAGACGAATTATTAAAAATGAGATAACTGAAACTGACAAATACGGAAAAGAGATGTAATATGGAATTAAAACAATCTCCCTCTGCAGAAGAAAAAAACTATTCAGTTCGAAATCCCAACATATATCCCCTGAAGTAATTCACAACGTACAACGACCGAAACGTCGTAAATATGATAATAAAGATGGGGACAATAGTTTAAATAAATTAAACACAAAATTTAACATGATGAATGCGAGAGAAATGTATGTGAGAAGAGAAAAGATAGCAAGCTGCTAAGGTATTTTGTGTCAATGCGATGACAGAGCAGCGACGGAAAAATTGGTAATAGTCGAGAAATTAATCAACCGGCAAATGAAAAGATGTAGAGAGTCATAATCACCTATTTTATGGCACACATCTACTACGGCCAAAACAAATGATTAACTTTTCCATTCTTCTACTTATTGTGCAATATATTTAGTATGGATTTTTCAGTTTTTTTCCCATTATTTGTTAATTCGATTCGCATAGGGTTTTAATTTCATACGTGTTACTAATATTAATTTCCCTATTGATATCAGTATCAGCTAGAAGTCAGTTGACACAGTCTTACTCTCTAGTAGGTTACAAAACAAAAGAAATGTTTTCAGCAGAAGTCAACTTTTGGATAATTCTATTTCATCCAGTGTTCTTGTTAGATTCATTCTCGTTAAACTGTTTTCTCAATATTGTCACCTTCTTAGCCACAACGGTATATCAAATAATTTGTTTCCACGGCTACTTGCTTCAAAAATGTACGTTGTCACTTTTGCTGTCGTAATTATATGTATTCTTGCTATTCTTAGTTTTCTTGTTTAATTTTATTTGTATTTCTCAGTGTTATTTGCTAACTTTTGAACTCTAGTGACAAACAGAAAAATCAAATCAATTGCATTATCTTCAATATTGTTTTAATTCATATCTGAATTTCTCAGACGTGTTAATATTTACTCCATTATTTCTACCCTGAAAATTTTGCCAATCTATGCGATTGTTTTAATGTTTTGGGGGTTGGTCCGAGTAATCTTTATGGCATTTCCAACTAAAAACTTTATTTAATCTACCGAGTATGTTGTTCCCATTTTTCAGCCAATATCTAGATACACACACACGCAAGCAGCCTCACATACACACGCACCCACCATATATATATATATATATATATATATATATATATATAGTTCTTATGGTGTAATTCATCTTTATTGTATTTGTATGCTTTTTAGCGACATACCAAATCCGATTGGTTCATTTAAATTCTCTTGTGTGTATTAGATCTGACTTGAAAATTTATTGCTGTTTTTTTTTAAATGCATTAATAGTATTTTCACCATAAAAATGTAATGTCTTTAAATTTCATAGAGTTTTGATCACAGTTTGGAGGTTATTTATTCAACAACTGTTGGGACACTTACAGGTGCTATTATCTCAAGCCGTGGTTTGATCAAGGAAACTCATCAGTTAAATGGTGATTTCACGCATTTCAACACTTCCTGTCTAACAATCAGAGATCTTACTGCATGATTTTGTTTATCGTCATGCGTAAGGCGAATCGTCATTAGTCGAAACGTGGACAATTCTGATGGTGAACTCGGAAGTTTCAACATTAATAATTTTATTATATTATTTTAGCTTGCAACGTATTCATTATCATTCCATTTAAGTTCATTTAATTCAGTTTAAATTTCCACGTTAAGTATTGTTATATGTTTCACAGTTGTCATCTATAATGTTCAATATCTCCAAATTATGTTTGCATGCATCATTTTAATGTACAATATTTGGTTTCAATTGATGAAATTTTAATCCATTGTCCAATCTTTAGGGCATACTTTTCTACAAACATTCAAAATTTAGTTGTTTTTTATTTCTTTACTAATGCTTATCGTTCTGTTATGAAAATGACTTTCTTTGGCAATACATCGATGAGGTGGCTCCACAAGGCAAGTCAGTATGCGCCGGATTTAGAGCATTTGGGTATTCGGTAGTTTTGATCACTGCTAAAATTGCACGTTAGCCTTGTTCTTTTTTGAGTTAATGTGGTTTTGATGCTGGGAGCATTCCAGATCGGCAATGGTTTGGTTCTTTACATCCAAATAAAATACTGACGAAAAATGTGTTTTACTCCCTCCTTCATTAATTATACTCTCGTTCTTTCATTATTCATATTTCTTTCTTTCGTTTACTTTATTTCTTCTTTCCTTCCTTTCTTTTCTTTATTTCCACTTTCCTGTCGCCCTTCGATGATTGTCTTTTTCTGTCTTTCCTCGATATTTCTCCTTTCCTGATTTCCGTCTATATTTCTTCTTTCCTTCATTATTTCGTTCCTTGGATAATTCTTCTATTTTTCCATTTTTTTTTCTCTTTTATTTCTTTCATTTCAATTTTTGTTTCTTCTTTCATTCATCCAGTCATTTACAGCTTTATTTTCAGTTTTGCTTTTTTCTTTTTCTTCTTTATTTCTTAATTTATTCTGCTTGTTCATTAGTTCTACTTTTCATCGTTATTTCTCTTTTAGTTGCTATATTTACTCCTTTTATTCATTCTTTACTTTTTTAATACTTCTATCATTCATCCCTTCTCTTGTTTATTCAGCTTATTGCTAAAGTTTTTCTATACTTCTTTAATTACTTTCATTTATTATTGTTTTCTCATTTAACTCATGCCTTTTTTTATTTCTTTGTTCATTAATCAACATTAGTGATCTGCCCGATGCCATATGATCCCAAGTAGGTATGTACAACGATGACACCACAGTTTACTCTCGCTTCGATCAAAAATCTGGTGTGGGCGACAAAGCAAACCTCGCTGCCGAGCTTGAAAAGGACCTCCAATCCGTAGTGGACAGGGGTAAGAAATGGCTCGTAAATTTTAATGCTTCCAAAACGAAGCCGCTATCAATTAACCATCATAGACAATCGCACCAACCTCCCATTAGCATGGAACAGGCTTGCCTCTCAGAGAGTAAAACACTACGTCTCCTTGGACTCACACTCCCAGCGGACCTTAAATGGAATTACTATATCGAATCCATTGCTCAATCTGCTGCTATGAATGTCGGTTCTCTGTGCAGGGCCTGGAAGTTTTTTCCGTCTGATTCTATCCTGCACATATATAAATCTACCATCCACCCGTGCATTGAATACTGCTGCCATATATAGTCGGGTGCCACTGCTGTTCTCCTCGGGGTTCTTGACAAAATACAACGGAGAATATGTAATGTGATAGATACCGACTTGGCAGACGGCTGCAGTCACTCTCTCACCGGCGTGATGTGGCTTCAAAGTGCCTCTTCTATAAATACTTTCACGGTTTCTGCTTCTATGAAAATAGATCACTGGTGCCCCCTAGGTATGAATTTGCACGAGATACTAAATTAGCAACTAGGTCCCACTGTTTTACAGTGAAACCGATAAAATGTAACCGCAATTTCTACTCCAACAGCGTCTTTTCTTGCACTCACCGACTGTGGAATTCCATTCCACGTGCTTTCTTCCCCGACAGTTACATCTCCAGCAGTTTAAATGTAAGGTCAATAGATACCTCCTAACACACTAACTTTACATTTTCTCAAACCCACTTCCCACCTCCCCAACTCTCATCCTCTGTATCCCTACCCGTCTATCACCCTCCTTCTGATATTTCCTATATTTAAATACTCTTTCTCATCACCTACCCTGTGTAGTCTTTTGCGCAATAGTGGCAGTGAAACGCATTGCTTGGGGTGAAATGATTAAAAAGAAATTCATTTAATATCTTCTTCATTTGCCCTTTACTGTCCTCCTTTTTATGGCGCCTTTCCTTCCTTTATTTTCTATTTTTTCTTTCTTTCTTTTCTTTTCTATTACTTTTTCCTTCCTTTCTTTTTCTATTTCTTACTTCTTCTTTTATTTCTCCTTTTCTACGTTCCATTTTTTATTTCTCATTTCCTGTCTTCCTTATTTATTATTTTTTTCCGTTTTTATTTTTCATTTTTTTTTTCATTTTCTATTATTTGTTTGTTCTATCGTTTCGTATTTCATCGTTCATTTAGTTTTATTTCCTTTCTTCTTTATTACATCTTTCCTTAATTCATTCCTACGACGCTGTCACGAAAGTGTCATTATTCACTACGGCATAATGTATTAGCTTCCGATTATTTCGGTTAAACTGGTCAACCTTATTCTTATATAGAATTTTATGTGTGTTAATTTTGAACTGTTAGCGACGCTGAGTTTTCTAAAATATAACTTAATATTTAATATAAATTTTTGTACAACTTCATATTGTTTATTTCTTCTGCGACTGTACAATTTTCTAGCATGCCTTATCGTTAATTTTCTTTGCCTGAAACCTACATAGTTAAGGAAGATTAAGTTACAACTACATAAGTACTGTTTTCTATTTTAATTAACATCCTTATTTGTAAAATAATAATAGCTCTAAAGTTTATTAAACATATATTTTGTATTGTAGAGCCATATTTCTTCTTTTCTCTTTAAGTTGAAGCTGCACACAACACCATATTAATTGTGCATTTTTAATGATATAGTTTCAGATTCTTGAATTTAACACAGTGTTTTAGTTAGGTCAATAAGTAATACTTACTTGTCAATATTTTTCTGTATGATTTAAACATTTGTTTATTGGTTATATTCTTTGACTCTCACTTCAGCCTATGGCCATGTCACGTCACCGGTTCTCGTATGATTAGCTAAGTTACTGCTCTGTACTTCTTGGGAATGCCAGGTGCTGTAAGCTAATATGTGCGTTTGCTGTAATAGATAAACCCTCGGAAATGTAAATCGGGGAACCAAGTTACAATTTCAGTCAGATTTGCACAAATACCTTGGAGAAAATTATAAATCAACTTTTTGTCATCCATTTATGGGTTAGTTAAGAGAATGGTTGGCGTTGTGGAGTAGGAAATATCGGTTTGGAACGAGAAATTGAAGTGCTGAGTTTGAATTCCATTTGATCTCTTTGTATTTACTTACGTGCAATACCATTGAGAAAAAACTTAATCTATTTCTTCTCTCTACAGCTATGAGTTAAATAGAAGGACAGATTTAGTTCTATAACCGTGGTTGATAACCCTCCTTGTAATGAAATTAATGGCAGCCAAATGTGAGAAGATATTCTTTTTTGAGACATGATCAATCAAGCGTTTATTGCGTATGCTTCATAACTAATGAGAATAGAACAAAAAATAAAAAAAGCAATGTCGCCATTATGACAAATATTCAGAAATTTACAACCAAAACACCGTGCTACATGACAAGACTTAAAGAATCTCAAAAGTTATGTATTTCCTTGGTAAGAAATATGATTCACTCCGACGCGTTATTCCCTATAACATCTATTTTCTAGAACTAAGTCTCATGTGGATACTTCCAAGAACATTCCAATTTTAACCTCTTCAAGCTAATTATTACATATCTTCGTAATAATTTTCATATTTTCTTTTTCAACATGAAAGTTTAAAATCATTAGAAAATGAGTGGCTCTTTGGCCATGTATTTAGTGAAAATGAGTATATAATTAATAAGATAGGAAAACAAACTTGTCGAATGATATTAGAAGGAAAGAAACGAACATTTGCATATTCGCAAATAATAGAGTGGTAATAAAAAATTGCAGACAGATGCAGTTACAAACGAAGAGCAATAAATAAAAATCAGCATTCAAAAAAGTGTTAACTCAACACAAACGAAAATATAGCAAATATAAAGAAAGGTATGACAAGAGTAGTTTGAATCTTTCGTATGAGGTGTCATTATGATGTACACAAGCCAATATTTTCAGGGATAAAAGGGTGCGTTGGTGAATTGCGTGGCAGGGTAATTGTGCTCCCGAGTACAGATTCTGATCTCAAGAGAAATAGGACGATCAATATCTAAGTAATACCAACGAAAAGAATAAAATATCCCTCGACATCAATAGGAGAATGAGAAGAAACTACAATTAAAAATTACCTGCGCAAACCGATACCTAAAAAGAATGTTGCCACTAAAAATGACACGTTGATATATGGAAAGCAAAAATTAAGATATTAGTTAGATTGAATGTAGGATCAGTCAGTTATTTGCCTTATGTGATACGCACTTGGGCAATCGTGTCTCGTATGAGGCATGATTAGATAGACGAAATAATTTCACGCAGTATGTTGCCATTTATTTTTCCGATAGAAAGTTATCTACCGTGGCTATAGAACCCAGTCTGTCCTGTTATTCAACGCATGGCTGGGGAGAGAAAAGATAGATTTATAACTTTTCCAAGGTTATTTGGAATAAGTGAATGAAGCGAATTTAACAGAATTTCGAACTCGGCTCTCCAATTGTTAATTCCGAGCTGATGTACATCACTCTGGAACGTGCATAACTCATAAACAAACATTGTCCATCGGTGACAGTCATAGACTTGCCTACTTATCAGAGATTGGTCTAGACATGCAATGCAAGGGATAATTAGGGATTAAATGTGAAAAACAGATGCTAAACATGATAAATGCAACGTAGAAAAACAGGAATCTCGAATATAAAAAAAATCATGGTCAGCTCCGTTTGGAATGAACAGGTTTCATTTATTCAAATACATTATTATTATACAGTAATGAGTGAATGTCAAGCACTACAGCGTAATGGTTTCCAATTTGCTGGCGATGTGAATTACGCCATTGTGCACATTATTTATTCATAATTGCTGACCAACAGAAACTACTATATATATATATATATATATATATATATATATATTAATTGTTTAATTACTTATTTGCTTCTGTCATAATAAAATTAGACCTGTACACATTTGTATAAAAAAGTGTTCAATACAATTATACCGTAGAACGTTTGAATATTCTTCATTTGTAAATAAATTTATTACCATTTTAGAAAGCAAACGTACATGATGGTCAAAACAAAATAGATTTGGGATCGACTCAAGACAGATTTAAGCTCAGGTGGTTCAACCACAAGTCTACATTTAAATAGAAAAGCTTAAAAAATTGTATGAAATTTGCAACGTGTGGAAACTGAAATTAAAATATGGGAAAAACCAGGCATAACGTGAAGTATTGTGAGAACACCCAAGTCTTACAACGATGGCAAAATATGTAGACTGTGCCAGGAATGAAAGTTAGCGATTATACTATTCCCAATTGAATTATTCAATGAAAAAACAGAAATTATGACTAAGTGTAACAATACCAAAAATACCTGTTAGGTTCATACAACCATGGTTGAAAACGATATAATTTCTTGCAATTTTTAAAAATTAAGCTTTCAGAATTTTTCCGTTATGTGAGCGTTCAATTAATCACAGTTACGTGAGCGTTCCTTAAAAAAACTGTAAACGGTATAATCAGTTATTGCAAATCGCCTAAAGAGACCACTCATGGCAGAAACATAGGTTGCGTAATAACTCGTTTAAAATGAAGAATATATATATATATATATATATATATATATATATATATATATATATATATATAGTCTTCAGAGATTCATAAGTGACGAATGATATAAAAATCTAAAAGACTATACGTCGATTCGGATATGTTTTCATTGGTCAGATACGTTTTAAGTGTGAGAAAAGATGGATGAATATTAAATATAGAACAAAACTGTTGCATCTCTTCAAGTGTGTGTGCCAACGCTTAATAAATTTATTAAATGTCTATTATGAATGCAAATATACATGATCAAATATAATGTGTCAAGCCTATTTAAATAATAGACGGCTTAAGGGTGTTTTTATTTCGGTAACGTTAGTAAGTGATTATGATAATGATAAAATACGTTTCATTTCAAAATATGTAACAAGTAATGTACACACGTGTCAAGTCATGTAGGGAGTTTTTCTTTTTAAATTAGAGAATAATTTATGAATGTATGTGTTTAGAGAAGAAATGTGTGAATGTGTGCGTTTATAAGTCAGTAAAGTTAATATGGGAAATAATGTATACACGTGCCAAATGATACAACGATAGTCTATTCTAAATAACGTGAGAGAATCATGTAAGAATGTATGCGTATGAAGGTATCATGTTTGAATGTATGTATATAAGTCTGGAATCGTAAAAACGAAATATATGTCCGCTTAAAATTCTTGTGAACATAATTGGTAAAAGTATTAAGCGAGGTTTTCATGAATAAAAAAATAAATTTTGAAAAAAATATATTAACCGTTAAAATCTTTTCATGTTATAAGAAAATACTAAATAACTAGGAATTTAAATTATTGCAATAACATTACTAAGTCATAAAAAATGAAAAAGATATAAATTAACGTACGGGATTATTACAATATTACAATATTTCAGTATAAATGATATACCATAATTTAAATATTAAATAATAAAAACAAAATAAACCTATAATAATAATAATAATAATAATAATAATAATAATAATAATAATAATAATAATAATAATAAATACAAACAAGAATTACAGTTAGTAGATACTGTAGAAAAGCAAAACAGTAGCCAAGAACCAACTATTGCGGCAAAAAATATGAAAATGAAAGCCAAAGATAAAGCTCTTGAAAAGATGAAACAGCGCTGGCAAGACAAACCTCTGCATGGCCAATATCCAGTACGTGCCAATAAATCCAATGTTGACAAAGTTAATACTCATCGATGGTTACGTGCATCTGGATTAAAGTCTGAAACTGAAGGATTTATACTTGCAGCACAAGACCAAAGTCTTTTCACGAGAAACTTTCAGGCAAATATTATGCATAATAATATGGATCCAAAATGCAGGTTTTGTGATAAACACCAAGAAACAATAGACCACCTAATCTCAGGCTGTTCTGTGCTTGCCCCAAACGAATATAAAAATCGCCACGATAGAGTTGGGCAATATTTACATTGGGCAATGTGCAAACATTATGGAAAAGCTGTAGGCAAACACTGGTATGAACATCATCCAGCACCGGTTACAGAAATAGAAGATGTAACCATTCTATGGGATTACACCATCTACACAGACAGAAAAATTGAAGCAAACAGGCCAGACATTATTGTTAAAAACCAGAAGGAGAAAACTTGTCTATTAATTGATATGGCTTGTCCAGCGGATTGTAACATAGCAATCAAGGAATTTGAAAAACTGTCAAAATATAAAGACCTGGAAATTGAAATAGAAAAAATGTGGAAATTGAAAACAAGTGTTGTGCCAGTGATAGTAGGTGCACTTGGAATGATAAAAAATGGAACAAAACAACACATTGAAAGAATCCCTGGAAACCCCAGCTTAAGAGATATACAAAAAATTGTCTTATTAAGCACAGCCCACACACTAAGGAAAACGTTATCTATGTAATGCTGGGGATGATAGGGAGGATAGAAAAACATGAAATGGAGTCATAACAACACGCCACTACCTGCCTTAGGTCTCCCCGCAGACTTGGTTGGTAGTGAGACCAATGCAGAAATCGAAATATGATGAAAAATGACATAATAATAATAAGGATAGATTATCGAAAGGCATTCGATAGTGTGCCACATTCCTGGATTTTAAAGACTTTAAATATATACAAAATATCGCCCGTCATCATCAATTTCATCAAATAGTGCATGTCTAGATAGAAAACAACCCTTTACCTCAATCATATAAATGGAACCTATAAGTCTGATGAAATAAACATCAAAAGAGGTATATTTCAAGGTGATTCTTTATCTCCCTTACTATTCTGCATATCATTAATAGCACTAACCAGTCAACTTAATAAGACAGACTGTGGTTATAAAATAGGCCAAAAGAAAATAAGCCATCTATTTTACATGGATGACTTAAAGTTATATGCTAAGAATGATAATGAGCTGGAAGGTCTTCTGCAAACTGTAAAATGCTTCAGCGAAGACATTGAAATGAAATTTAATTTGAATAAATGTGCTAAAGCTACAGTTTTACGTGGATCAATACAAGAAACATCCTAAATTAGCTTAGACCCTGCTGTAACAATAAAAGAATTGAAACCAGAAGAAGCATATAAATACCTAGGTGTAAATGAGAGCGAAAAAAATTCACCATAAAAAAATGAAAGAAATAGTGCGTAAAGAGTATTATAGAAGGCTACGAATGATATTAAAAACAGAATTAAATTCACAGAACAGAGTTATGGCCATTAATAGCCTTGCAATCTCAGTTGTCCAATATAGCTTTAACATCTTAAACTGGACTCTAAACGACATCAGGCGAATGGATGCTAAAACAAGAAAGCTTCTTTCTAAGCATAAGATGCATCATGCAAAGGCTGATGTAGACCGTCTATACATACCCGGTAAAGAAGGTGGAAGAGGTCTTATTCGGCTGGAATTGTCATACAAGACAACAACTATTGGCTTACTAACATACATAGAAACAACAAAGGATTGGATGATACAATTAGTAAGGCAACATGAAGAAAGAAAGAAAAAATATTCAATAATAAAACAAGGCAGTAAATACAAACAAGATTTACAGTTAGTAGATTCTGTAGAAAAGCAAAACAGAAGCCAAGAACCAACTATTGCGGCAAAAAATATGAAAATGAAAGCCAAAGATAAAGCTCTCGAACAGATGAAACAGCGCTGGCAAGACAAACCTCTGCATGGCCAATATTCAGTACGTGCCAATAAATCCAATGTTGACAAAGTTAATACTTATCGTGTTACGTGGATTAAAGTCTGAAACTGAATTCTTTATTCTTGCAGCACAAGACCAAAGTCTTTTCACTAGAAACTTTCAGGCAAATATTATGCATAATAATATGGATCCAAAATTCAGGTTTTGTGATAAACACCCAGAAACAATAGATCACCTAATTTTAGGCTGTTCTGTGCTTGCCCCAAATGAACATAAAAATCGCCACGATAGAGTTGGGCAATATTTACATTGGACAATGTGCAAACATTATGGAAAATCTGTAAACAAACACTGGTATGAACATCACCCAGCACCGGTTACAGAAATAGAAGATGTAACCATTCTATGGGATTACACCATCTACACAGACAGAA